>SJYT01054612.1:10913-64802 GCA_006410635.1 Cephalophus harveyi | reverse complement strand
AAGGAATGATGCTAAAGCTGAAACTCCAGTACTTTGGCCACCTCATGCGAAGAGTTGACTCATTGGAAAAGACTCTGATGCTGGGAGGGATTGGGGGCAGGAGGAGAAGGGGATGACAGAGGATGAGATGGCTGAATGGCATCACGGACTTGATGAACGTGAGTCTGAGTGAACTCTGGGAGATGGTGATGGACAGGGAGGCCTGGCGTGCTGCAATTCATGGGGTCGCAAAGAGTCAGACACGACTGAGCAACTGAACTGAACTGAACTGAAGTGAATGACTAGCAAGGTCATAGTGACAGCCCAGGAGCTTGACACAAGCAGTTGTGTAGATGGCTAATAGAACATGGCATCCCTGCTGCTGCTGCTGCTGCTAGGTCGCTTCAGTCGTGTCCAACTCTATGCGACCCCATAGATGGTAGCCCACCAGGCTCCGCCGTCCCTGGGATTCTCCAGGCAAGAACACTGGAGTGGGTTGCCATTTCCTTCTCCAGTGCGTGAAAGTGAAAAGTGAAAGTGAAGTTGCTCAGCGACCCTATGGACTGCAGCCTACCAGGCTCCTCTGTCCATGGGATTTTCCAGGCAAGAGTACTGGAGTGGATGGCATCCCTAGGGGCAGTCAAAACAAGGGTATTACTGAATATATGTAATCGAAAGAAAGCAAACATAGATGAGCAGAAACTCAAGATGGAGATCCCAGTAAAAAAAAAGAAATCATGATCTCTTATCTAGTTCCCCAGCCTTAGTCAGTTTCCAGACCCAGAATTCACTGATTAAAGAGATGTCCATGTCTCCAAGACTGGCAACACCACAGTAAGTATATATTGTAGTGATTCCCCAGTCTTTCCAGAAAGGAACTTATGACTACTTACTCAGGTGACTGTAAAGATAGGAACGAACCCCCTGGTATATTGAGGACTGTGGGACACAGAATCTCAGTTGACATTGACCCCTGGAGACCCAAAGCATCATCCTTACCCCACTGCTGGGGTGGGATCCTGTGTGAGTCAGGTGGTAAGTAGAGTCCCAGTCAAAGTCCAGGGTCCTGTGGACCCACTCTATCTAGTCAGAAGCAATGTGGACTGTGTAGACATCCTGCGGAGCACCCTTTGGTCTACTGCATTGATGACATCATGCCGATCGGTCAGGATGAGCAAGAAGAGCTGGCACAGCTCTAAAAGCATCGGAAAGATACATGCACGCCAGAGCATGGAAGATAATCCCTACAGAAATGCAGGGGCCTACCACATCAGTCAAGTTCTTAAGATTCCAGTGTTGAAGAGACATGCCAGGACATCCCTTCCAAAGGAAAAGACATACTACTTCATCTTCCATGCCTTATCGCAAAGAAGGGATCACAGACCTGGGAGGCCTCTTCAGCTTGTGAAGACAATGCTTTCCACCCTAGGAATAGTGCTCTGGCCCACATACTAGGTGACAAAAACCTGCCAGCTCTGAATGGGGCCCAGAGCAGGAAAGGAGTAGCCCCAAAATCTTGGTCAGCTCACACTGTTATAACAAAATGCCACATATCAGGTAGCTGCTGCTGCTGCTGCTGCTAAGTCACTTCAGTTGTGTCCGACTCTGTATGACCCCATAGACGGCAGCCCACCAGGCTACCCCGTCCCTGGGATTCTCCAGGCAAGAACACAACAAACATTTATTTCTCATGATTCAGAAGTCTGGGAAACCCAGGATCTCAGTATTTGGTAAGGGCTTACTGATTCTTAGATGTCTGTCTTTTCACTGTGTCCTCACATAGAAGCAGGGAGGCGTCTCTCTTGGACTTCTTTAATAAGGACACTTAATACCATTCATGAGGGCTCTCCCCTCCTGACCTAATCACCTCCCAAAGACCCCTCCTCCTAACACCATCACACTGGGCATGAGGATTTCAACGTATGAATTTTGGAGGGACAAAAACATTCAGACAATAACACCCAGTCACCATCAGTCTCAGTGAGTCACTGGGGACTTTGCACTGACTGTTTCTGCAACTCTGGGCTCTGCAGGGTTTGAGGTTCTAATCCCCAGAGGGTTATATTCTTCCCAGAAGGGTAACATTGAGTTTCATGCTATGGCTGCCGCCTGGTCACTTTGGATTCCTTGTACACAGGGAGCAGCAGGCAAGAAGAGAAATGACCATGTTGTCGGGGGGTCATTGGCCCTGATTAGGGAAGAGGTCAACTGCTGCTACCCAGTTTGGGCAGGGAGGAATATGTGCAGTGACCCACCCGGGCACATCTTGCCTAATTTTGACCTTGAATGGACACATGTAGCAATTTTGACCTGAGAAGTACCTCACGCCCCTCAGGGGCTGGGGTTTGGGCCGTGCCACTGGGTAAGCCACTGAGACCAGTAGAGCTAATGGCCGAGAGCAAAGGGGATTCAGAGCGGAGGAAGGAAACAGTGAGCACAAGTTGCAGCCCTGAGACCAGCTGCAGCGATGGGACCGCACGTTACCGCACTAACCTCCCTTGTCCAAGTTTCTCCCGAGAAGGAGAGGTCCAGGGAACACTTTCTCAGTACATAGGGAGAAGTGAATCCTCATGACATAAGGGGTGGACTGTAGTAGCCCTGGAGGTGCCCCACTTGGATTCCCTTCAGGTAAGTACTTGTGTTCACCTGCCAGAATGCAATGACCTCACAGCTTCCAGCTGCAGCACCTTCAGGATTCATTGTTATATTCCAGGTTGAGACTAGATTCTTCCCAGGCAGCCCCCAGGAATGACTGAGCCCAATGTGGGTACCAGGACTGGCGATTTCTGCTCCGTGTTGTTCAGTTGCTCAGTTGTGTCCGCATCTTTGTAGTAGCCCTGGAGGTGCCCCACTTGGATTCCCTTCAGGTAAGTACTTGTGTTCACCTGCCAGAATGCAATGACCTCACAGCTTCCAGCTGCAGCACCTTCAGGATTCATTGTTATATTCCAGGTTGAGACTAGATTCTTCCCAGGCAGCCCCCAGGAATGACTGAGCCCAATGTGGGTACCAGGACTGGCGATTTCTGCTCCGTGTTGTTCAGTTGCTCAGTTGTGTCCGCATCTTTGCCCCACCATGGACTCCAGCACTCCAGGCTTCCCTGTCCTTCACCATCTCCTGGAGCTTGCTCAAACTCGTGTCCATTGAGTCAGTAATGCCATCCAACCATCTCATCCTCTGTTATCCCCTTCTTCTGCCTTCAATTTTTCCCAGCATCAGGGTCTTTTCCAATGAGTCAGCTCTTCACATCAGGTGGCCAAAGTATTAGAGCTTCAGCTTCATGGAGCTTCTGCACCATAGACTCCTCTCACTGGCCATCTTTGTCCCAGACCTCCCTGCTGGGCCTGCAGAGCTGCACCATGATTTGGGATTCTCCTCACCCAATCCTGCTTCCTCGCTCTGTATCTTTCTCAGGTATTACCCCCAATAAACTTCTTCTATGGTTAACTTTGTCTTAGCATCTGTTTCCCAAAAGGCCCAAACCAATACACCCAGGCAGTAAAATATATTAACAAGGAAAAATTAAAACTACATATGTATATATCACATACTATAATTACAAAGATTTTTTACATTTACATAGATAAAACCTGGAAGAAAACATAGAAAAATAAAACTGATTGATCTATTAGAATAATAGGATTGCAAATGAATTTTTAACAACCTGTCCTTTACTGTTAACATTGTTTATACATTACACAAAAATAAGGAGAAAATAAGAATGTTGGTTCTGCATCTACTTTCTGCCTCTTAAAACCTATGGGAATTTGGACAACTGAGTTTTAATTTCCCTGTCTGTAACATAAGAATAATAATTGTGAAAATAAAATGAATTTAGGATTATGAACACACTTGGCTGTTATACACCAACATGAAGTTTGCAAAGTGTTGTTTGTATTGTTGGCTGGGGTCTCATATATAAGGAAGTTGGTCAACCGATAAATGTTTGTTAAGAGTCTGTTATGCCTCAGGTATCATTTATGTTAGTTTTCCATGGGTGCTGTAACAAATTAGCACAAATTTAACAGCTTAAAACAACATAAATTTATCATCTTACAGTTCTAGAGATTAGAAATCCTAAAATCATGTTGTCACAGGACTGTATTCCTTCTGAAGGCTAGTAGAGAATCGATTTCCCTGTCTTTTCCAGCGTCTAGGACCTGTCTACATTCTTTAGCTCGTAGCCCCTTCCTCCATCTTCAAAGCCAGCAGCACAGCACCTGCCAGTCCTTCTCCCATTTTTGATAGCTACTTCTGTTGTCTTATCTCCTCTGACACTGATCCTCTTTCCCTCCTATAAAGACTCTCGTGATTACATTGGACCCACTTGGAAAATGTGGGATATTCTCCCTATTTTTAAATCCCCATCCTTAACTTAAATCTGCAAAGTCCCTTTAATGACCCAAGGTAGCATTCTCAGGAGTTCCTAGAATTAGGACCTGGCCATCTTTTGTTGTCACTAAGTTTGCATCAGACTCTTTTGCGACCCTTGGACTGCAGATATACAGTATTGAACAAAACAGGCAAGGAAAGAACCCTGCCCATCACTCCCCCTGGGACTTACGTGTGTGTGTGTGTGTGTGCACGCGCTCAGTCAAGGAAAGAACACTGCCCATCACTCCCCCTGGGACGTATGTGTGTGTGTGTGTGTGTGTGTGTGTGTGCGCGCACGCGCTCAGTCATGGTTGACTCTTTTCGACCCCACAGACTGTAGCCCACCAGGTTCCTCTGTCCATGAGATTTTCCAGGCAAGAATACTGGAATGGGTTGCCATTTCCTTTTCTAGGGGCTCTTTCTGTCGGGAGAGTGCATAATTTCCTCTGTTCAGTCTTGCCACAACAAAGATTTGAAAGGAAGGACCAGGGTTACAGCTCAGTTTTATTTGGTAAACAAAGGATAATACACCCCGGAGGCATGAGGGCAGGCCAACCCTGGAAGGAAAGGCTCCAGCCTGTCTTGGCTCCCTCTTTTTATACCTTTTGTTTCCTCCTCCTGAGCCTGCCCTTTGCAAATTAAGACTAGCGTAACACCTATCAATGATCAGGAAGGGGGAGTGTTTATTTTACCTGAGGTTCCCATTCTGGGTCCATAAATCTTTCCTCTGCTCCCTTTTCAAGGACTTTTTCCTCTTTTTGTCTTTTAGCCACCACCATTTTGGACTCCTTTTTCCTATTCTAACAGCCTAACATTCCCAACTAGGGATCAAACCTCCATCTCCTGCATTGGTAGGCAAGTTCTTTAGCACTGAGCCACAAGGGAAGGCCATTTTGGGGAAGCCATTACACTACATTATTGTGGCAATAGTGTCGAAAACAGGAGGTAAGATCCCTGCTCCCATGGAGATTCTCTTCCAGTGTAGGAGAGACAGAAAATAAACAGATAAAGTAATTGATGAAACACTGATAAGTGCTATGAAGACAATTTTTAAAGGGCATCATGACAGTGACAAGTTTCGGGGACTGATCTGACCAAAAGCAGGAACTGGCTTTGGAGGCGCAGCCTGAAGGATTAGAAAGTAATTACTAGCACACTTGGCTCTTTTCTCTCTAGTCCTTTGGAGATTTTTGGTGAACTGAGGGGCCTGTTAGTTCAGGAAGTGAGTTGATATTTACCCTCCTCACTTATGAACGAGCTTTATTAAGCAGACCAGTTCCAATTCAGAAAGTAAATATTGATTTGTTACCCCCACCCCAGGGATTTTTATTCTCTAGGCTTTCTGAATTTCAAGTCGAGATCAAGAACCAAGCCTGCCTCTTTAGGGATAAGAACAGCACCCAGCACTGTTTCATGCATATTATCTGGCATAAAAACCCTAAGACTGCCAGGTGATGGCAGAGACCACAGTGGGAGCAATTCAGCCTTACTCGATTAAATTTAATTCCTTTGGAAATGATTTACAAAACCTCTTCAGAAAAGCTTAAGGTAAACCGGCCTCAGCCAGGATTTGGTTCACCGCTGAGGCCCCAGATCCATCTATGTGGCGAGTTGTACCGGTATCTGTCGAGTTCTGTAGTATATCAGGAGGATGAAGAAATGTGACCCTTGGCAGCAGCAGAATGGCAGAGCAACAGGCCTTCCTAGGAAAAAGCCATCTTTCTCTCCAGGCTGTGGAAGAGAGGGTCTTCTATAGATTGAAGATTACAAGGAGAACATGACCTCAAGAAGAATGACAAACAGTTTACAAAAAGAACACAACACTCTCACCCCCAGCTAACCAAAAACTTTCTTTCTCCTTTTCAGTCTTCCCCCTGAGAGAAGGAATTCCTTAGTTTATCCTGGGATGTGGCTGGAAATCTTTCAGTGATTCTCTTTGTATCTTGTCTCCCTAGGTTGACCTTTATTTTCCCCTCAAATAATTTATTTCAAAATGACTTCCTCTTGGATTGTAAAGATAAATTAGATGAATTTATATATGCAAGTAAATATATATATATGTATGTATATATGTGTGTGTTAGTCGTTCAGTCGTGTCTGACTCTTTGCGACCCCATGAATTGTAGCCTGCAAGGCTCCTTGGTCCATGGGATTCTCCAGGCAAGAATACAGGAGTGGGTTGCCATTCCCTTCTCCGGGGGATCTTTCTGACCCAGGGATCAAACCTGGGTCTCCTACACTGCATGCAGATTCTTTACCATCTGAGCCACCAGGGAAGCCCTGTGTATGTATTTGTATATATATATTATATATATAATCCAAACTCTGTGATTGAAATAATTTTACACGTAAGATTTTGTTTTCCTTTTTCTAAACAGCTTGATTGAAGTATAATTGACACACAGTGAACTGCGCACATATAAATATACAATTTGACTATATATATACACATATACACACACACACACGTCTGTGAAGTCCTCATAATCAAGAAGGTGAGAGGGTGAACATACCCATCCACCAAAAACTGGGCTGTGGGATAGGGTGGAGGTAGCTATGTTCTCCCTAGATTTTAAACTCTTGTTATCAATATGTGCTCTTGAGTAATGAGACAAGCTGAATCATTCATAAAAATTTTTTTCCATAGAAGCAGGCAGACAAAAACAACTTCCCACCCACTTGGCAGATGGTCAGTAGTTCATTAACCTAAATCATGTCACTGCACTGTCAGCCCCCTTTCTTCATTGTGT
The DNA here is from genome assembly GCA_006410635.1 of Cephalophus harveyi. Classification (NCBI taxonomy): domain Eukaryota; kingdom Metazoa; phylum Chordata; class Mammalia; order Artiodactyla; family Bovidae; genus Cephalophus; species Cephalophus harveyi. The sequence goes on along the minus strand of SJYT01054612.1, from coordinate 57,699 downwards.
AGGGTACTCGGCTGGAATGCAAGGCCTGGGAAGAGTGCCCAGCTGGTGTCCCAGGCCAGTTCTTGGCTTCCCTGCATGGGAGCAGGAAGGGATTTTTGCCCTCAGTTCCCTGCCAGATCTGCTTTCCTGCAGTACATCATCATCGGGTACCTTATTATTCAGTTTAGGGCCTCAGGTATAAGTTCCTTCTTCCCCTCTGGCTCCTCAGTTTTCCTCATGGTCTCAGAGGAAGAGATATTTATTTATCGTTCATTCTAAAACCAGCCTCTCCTCTTAGTGTCTAGACTTAATAATTTCTGTTCCTTTCCACCATTCAGCAATATTTATTGAAAACCCACCAGGTACCAGACACTGTTTTAGGCTTCTGGAATATTAAAGAAGTCAAAACAGACAGAAACCCCCGCCTTCATGAGTTGACATCCTAAGTGAAGTAGGGCAACTAAAAGCTAGAATCTTATTTCTTTCTTCTCTATCATCTTCAATAATTCTTCCCTGTGATACTTCCCTTATGACCTGAAGATGTATAGGAGAAATTTAGCCCCATTCTTTTGCAGATTGAAGCTGCTGTCTTCTTTCTTTCCTTTCTGTTTACTATGTCTGAGTCAAGCACTTTATTTTATGCGAGGGTTCCAAGTCCTCTAGTCCCTCCTCTGCAGGTGAGTTCAGAAACTGAAGGCTTTTCTTAGTCCTCCCTGAATGGCTTCCTGGTGTTCCATATTCCTTTCTCTTTGAGTTCCTGGTGTTCCGTATTCCTTTCTCTTGGGGTTCCTACACCGATGAATGGCTGTAGGTGTTCCATATTCCTTTCTCTTTGGGTTCCTACACCAATGCTCTGTCCATGATCTACTCCAGCTCCTCCCAGGCCTCCTACGTGGGAGTGTCTTCTCCGTTTCCTGACTGTGGGCAAGGTTTTTTCCTCTGTACCGACTCTTCTCTCTCACTCTCATGCTTCCTAATGACACCTCCAAAAGTAGACAACATCTCTCCAAGCTCTGTTTTAAACACTGACCTCTCATCAGCGTACAAAATCTGTATTTCTAACTTGCTCCAGGATTTCTGCACTTGTGCATCTCACCTTTACTTGCTAAGCTAAGTCACTTCAGTCGTGTCCGACTCTGCGACCCCACAGACAGCAGCCCACCAGGCTCCCCCGTCCCTGGGATTCTCCAGGCAGGAATACTGGAGTGGGTTGCCATTTCCTTCTCCAATGCATGAAAGTGAAAAGTGGAAGTGAAGTCGCTCAGTCATGTCCGACCCTCAGCGACCCCATGGACTGCAGCCCTCCAGGCTCCTCCGTCCATGGGATTTTCCAGGCAAGAGTACTGGAGTGGGGTGCCATTGCCTTCTCCGCACCTTTACTTAGGACACATACAAACCAGGTGTGCTAAATTCCCCAGTAACCGGTTCTCCTTCCCAACTTCCCTGCCTCTGCTAATTATAGTCCTCCTCCTCTCGAGTATCAGGAGCAACTCCAGGCTTAGAATTGTACCAGAGACTAGCTGCTAAGAAAACTAGCCAGCTACCCTGATTCAGGGGATAAACAAGCAAACGATTATATAAATAAATAAAGCAAATTTATGGGAAGATGTGGGGGTTAATCCTAATTTTAGGGAAAGGAGTCTAGAAAACAGTCTTTGATTTCAAAGGAGGACTTAACCAATACTAGGTTGAAGTCAGAGGACAAAGAAGGAATGTGCAGGGTACTGGAGTGAATGTAGAGGAAGTGGAGGGTGGCTGAGAGCCTCAGAAAAGGGGGATTTGAAGCAGGAAGAGAGGGAAGATAGCAATCTAGTCAGTTATTTGCTGATCCTCTATCCTGGGACGGCCAGCTCAGATAGGATTTTGCTCCCATTAGTGAATTGATGTGGAATGACAGTGACAAAAATCAGGAAACTCAATTGTCACAGCCAATAAGAAGCTAAAAAAGACATTTCCAATGGTATCCTGGAATAGAAAAAAGATATGAGGCTAAAAACCAAGGAAATCTGAAGAAAGTACGGACTTTGTCAATAGCAATGTGTCAATATTGGCTCATTAATTGCTATAAATACACCATGTTAATGTAATATGTTAATAATAGGGAAAATTGGGCATAGGGTATCTGAGAACCATCTCTTACTTACTATCTTTGCAACTTTTCTGTAAATCTAAAATTATTCCTAAATCATTTATTAAAAAATAAAAGCAGTAAACTCTAATGAACTCTTAATTTTGAAACTTCAGCTCCCTAAGCTCATGGTGAAGGACCTATCACTGAGAGAACTCCTGTCGGAGAAACCTGGTAAAGACACTATTATTATTCCCCAAATCTAGAAACACTGCTGTTGTCTTTTGATATCTTCCTCTCCCAGGCCCTTTACATCTGAGCTATCATCAAGTAATATTGATTAAGAAAGGTTGTTTTTTTTTGGTTATACCACTCAGCTGGCAGGATCTTAGCTCCCCCCAGACCCCAGGAATACAGGCGCAGAGTCCTAATCAGTGGACCACCAGGGAATTCCCTGTTTGAAATTTAAAATATCTCTCATCCAGAAGTTTCAGTGTATAACACAAAAATCTTCATTTCTGTTTTGGAAAAAACAATGCTGCAAATAAAAGCAAAAGACTCATAAGTCAGGATTATTTATAATTCATATAACAAGCAAAGGGTTAATTTCTTTAATTTATATAAAGTACAAAGACAACCTAATAGGAAAAGGAACAAAGGATAGCAACAGGAAATGCAAAAACAAAGAAAAAATGATTAATAAACATGCAAAAAAATGTGCAGCTTCACACATGATTAAACACATGCAAATTAAAATAACTACAAAACACCTCTTTAGTATGTTAGCTGCTATCATGTCTCTTTGTAACCCCATGGACTGTAGCCAGCCAGGCTCCTCAGTTCACGGGATTCTCCAGGCAAGAATACTGGAGTGGGTTGCCATTTCCTTCTCCAGGGGATCTTCTCAACCCAGGGATTGAACCCAGGTCTCCTGCATTGCAGGCAGATTCTTTACCACTGAGCCTCCAGGGAAGCTCAAAATACCTCTTCAGCTGATGAGATTGGCAAATTTTTTTCCACAATTTTTTTTTTTAGAATGGTATTATTGTTTGGTCAATAAGTTGTATCCAACTCTTTTGCGACTCCATGGACTGTAACCCACCAGGCTTCTCTCTGCATGGGATTTCCCAGGCAAGAATACTGGAGTGGGTTGCCATTTCCTTCTCCAGGGGATCTTCCATTCTTTACCACTGAACCACCAGGAAAGCCCAGACTGACAAATTTTTTTAAGTTTGGAAATTTGTGAAGTTGGCAAGCTATATTTAAGAACATGAATTCTCAAATTTTCTTGGTATGAGTGAGAACTGGTACAAATTTTTAGAGGCAATAATGATCATTATTTGAAATACAAATATACTTCAGTGTAGCAGCAATTCTACTGCTAGTTTAGTGTATGAATATAATTGGATGATATGCCAAAGCATGTGTGTGTGTTTAACAAAGGTAGTTCTTTTGGCATTAATTCCTAAAGACAAAAATTCATAAACAAAGTATTGTCCAAAGTAATTGGAGACTTGAAAAATAAATCATGATACATCTATACCACGATGTTAAAAGGATGAAAGTAGATTTATATATGTCTATATAAAAATACCACCAAAGATTGAGTTTTTAAAAAAGGAAACTATAAAAAGGAAAAAAGGAAGAGTATTCATAAAATAATCTCATTTATGCAATTAAATATGCATACACAAACATAAAGACAAGACCAGCTACATAATTTGTAACCTAGTGCAAAGTGAAAATGACATGAGGCCTCTTGTTCAAAAGTTATGAATTTCAAGGTGGGGGGAAGGGATAAATTAGGAGTATGGGATTAACAGATACACATTACTATATATAAAATAGATAAAAACAAGCAACAAGGGTTTACTGTATAACACAGGGAACTATATTTTATATCTTATAATAACCTATAATGGAAAATAATCTGTTTTATATAAAATAAATATTTTATTAATTTTGTTTTATATAAAATTATATGTAGTATATATATAACCAAATCAGTTTGCTATACATTTGAAACTAACACAATATTGTAAATCAACTATAATTTTTTTTTAAGTTAGGAATTTCAGGACAGTAACAACAGCAGAGCATTAAACCAAGCTCAAGGCCCTTCCGAATGCAATCTGTGTGACTGGACATGTCACAGGGTTGAGAAACTGGTCCTCTCTCTACATTTGGTTCATCCTCATGACTTGCAAGTTCTGTATTTGTCAATTTGCCTACTTACTAAAATTTATTTGTAATTCCCCAATCAGCACTCATAAGGTTTTCATGGTCATTCCTAGACAAGTCCAGAGCAACAACAAATCTGAGTTAAGGGACACGTGCGTGCCAGCTGAGGCCCAGTAGGGCAGCACTCCGCCTCTTGTCTCAGCTCTCATCCTGCCAAGCGTCCTATTCACGGTCTGTTCAGTGCTGTGTGGTTTTCAGGTGTGTTTTTGTTGGTGATTTCACTGGTTTCAGTGGCCCCCAACAGTAGTGCTTAAGCGCCTCCAGGTGCAAGAAGGCTGAGCTGTGCCCTACAGAGAAAACAGGTGTTAAATAAGCTTCCTTCAGGCAGGATTTAGAAGGCTGTTAGTCACAAGTTAACGAAACAATAGTTATTAAAGAAAGTGTCTTTCGACAGAAACACAAAACAAGGTTATGAATTTATTAGTTGAAAATGTTCTGATCAGAGGCTTGCAACAACCTACCCTGTACTTCCCCCCAGGAGCAATGGTATTTGCTAATTCAATGTTGGAGGCAACATTATAGAATGTAACCTTGAAAAAAAGAGAGTCAACTGTTTATTGATAGCCCCGCGGGCATGGCTTAGTTTCATTGAGTTAGACAAGGCTGTGATCCTAGTGTGATTAGACTGACTAGTTTTCTGTGAGTATGGTTTCAGTGTGTCTGTTGTCACCCTGCTTATTTAACTTCTATGCAGAGTACATCATGAGAAATGCTGGACTGGAAGAAACACAAGCTGGAATCAAGATTGCTGGGAGAAATATCAATAACCTCAAATATGCAGATGACACCACCCTTATGGCAGAAAGTGAAGAGGAACTAAAAAGCCTCTTGATGAAAGTGAAAGAGGAGAGTGAAAAAGTTGGCTTAAAGCTCAACATTCAGAAAACTTCAGCCCTGGGTGTTCTTTGGAAGGAATGATGGTGAAGCTGAAACTCCAGTACTTTGGCCACCTCATGCGAAGAGTTGACTCGTTGGAAAAGACTCTGATGCTGAGAGGGATTGGGGGCAGGAGGAGAAGGGGACGACAGAGGATGAGATGGCTGGATGGCATCACAGACTCGATGGATGTGAGTCTGAGTGAACTCCGGGAGTTGGTGATTGACAGGGAGGCCTGGCATGCTGCGATTCACGGGGTCGCAAAGAGTCGGACACGACTGAGCAACTGAACTGAACTGAACTGATGCTGTCCTGTGCTGTGCTTAGTCGCTCAGTCATGTGTGAATCTCTGTGATCCCATGGACTGTAGCCCACCAGGCTCCTCTCCCCATGGGGATTCTCCAGGCAAGAATACTGGAGTGGGTTGCCATGCCCTCCTCCAGGAAACCTTCCCAACCCAGGGATCAAACCCAGGTCTCCTGCATTGCAGGCAGATTCTTTACCATCTCAGCCACCAGGGAAGCCCAAGAATACTGGAATGGGTAGCCTATCCCTTCTCCAAGGGAACCTGCCTGCCCAGGAATTGAACCAGGGTCTCCTGCATTGCAGGCAGATTCTTTACCAGCTGAGCTACCAGGGAAGCTCAACTTTAAGTATATCTTACCTTTATTTTTTTGAAAATAAATTAAAAACCATATATTTCAACCAACAAGGACTGACCATATAGCACAAGAATTCCACTGAATATTCTATAATAACCTAGAAGTGAAGTGAAGTGAATTGAAGTCTCTCAGTCGTGTCAGACTCTTTGCGACCCCGTGGACTGTAGCCCACCATGCTCCTCTGTCCATGGGATTTTCCAGGCAAGAGTACTAAATGGGAAAAAAATTGAAAAGGAATAGACACATGTATATGTATAACTGAATCACTTTGATATACACCTGAAACTAACACAACATTGTTAATCAACTATGCTTCAATATAAAATAAAAATTAAAAGAATAAATAAAACCATATATCTCAAATTTCCCCTCATCTCCTCCATGTCTAATGCAATATTAAATTAGGCTCTCACTGCCTCAAGCCAGAATTTTTGTAACTGCCTCCTAATTGTCCTTCCTTCTAATTTTCTCTTCTCCAATCTTCATCTGCCAGATGAATCTTCCAAATAGGCCACATTCATCATGAAATGTTCCAACCATTCGTCATTGCCCATTAAAGCAAATCTAGCTTTGAGTCTTATGTAATCAGACCTCAACCTTATCTCTTCCTATTCCCCAGTTCTACTGTCTGACCATCCCTTCTCACCCCCACCTCATCTGTAGCATTGACCATGCCAGTTTCTGCCTCCATACTTTTGCCTGGATCCAGCCCACATCTCTGTCCATTATTTGGTTCCACTAAAATAATGAAATTTCTTTTCTCCTATGATTTTTCCTGTTTTTGAATTTTTATAGTACTAAACTACAAAAGGAGTGTTTTATTTATATGTTATCTATAACTCTCGAATTGTATATATTTATTTAAACAACACGTGTTTATGGACTTCCCTGGTGGCTTAACTGGTAAAGAATCCTCCTGCAATCTGAGAGACCTGGGTTTGATCCCTGGGTTGGGAAGATCTCCTGGAGAAGAGAACGGCTTCTCACTTCAGAATTCTGACCTGGAGAATTCCGTGGACTGTGTAGTCCATGGGGTTGTAAAGAGTCGGACACAACTGAGTGACTTTCACACTATGCATTTATACTATATGTCAGACGCTATTCTTTTACATATATTACCTCATTTAATCTTCATGATGATCTTATAAAGTAGGTGGTATTATGCGTGTGTTCCTTGTGGCCACCTGGACTGTAGCCCGCCAGGCTCCTCTGTTTCTGAATTTTTCAGGCAAGAATACTGGAGTGAGTTGCATTTCTTCCTCCAGGGGATCTTCCTGACCTAGGGAATCCAACCTGGCCAACTACATTGCCAGCGGATTCTTTACCACTAGCGCCACCTAGGAAGCCCAGGTGGTATTATTGTTCAGTTGCTAAATTGTGTCCGATTCTGTAACGCCATGGACTGCAGCACACCAAGCTTCCCTGTCCTTCACTATCTCCTGGAGTTTGCTCAGATTTATGTCCATTGAGGTGGTGGTGCTAACCATCTCATCCTCTGCTGCCCTCTTCTCCTTTTGGCTTCAATCTTTCCCAGCATCAGATGAGTGGGCTCTTTCCATCATGCAGCCAAAGTATTGGAGCTTCAGCTTCAGCATTGTCCTTCCAGTGAATATTCAGGGTTGATTTCCTTTAGGATTGACTGGTTTGATCTCCTTGCCGTCCAAGGGACTCTCAAGAGTCTTCTCCAGCACCACAATTCGAAGGCATCAGTTCAGTGCTCAGCCCTTCTTTATAGTCCAACTTTTACACCCATACATGACTACTGGAAAAGCCATGACTATATGAATTTTTGTCAGCAAAGTGATATCTTTCCTTTTTAATACGCTGTCTAGGTTTGTCATAGTTTTCATTCCAAGGAGCAAGCGTCTTTTAATTTCATGGTTGCAGTCACTGTTTGTAGTGATTGTGGAGCCCAAGAAAATAAAATCTGTCACTGCTTCCACTTTTTCCCCATCTATTTGCCATGAAGTGATGGGACTGGATACCATGATCATGACCACTCCAGTATTCTTGCCATGAGAACTCAATGAGCAGGTGGTATTATCACCCTTCTTTTAAAAGTGGAAACCGGAGCACAGAAACGTTAAATAAGTTGCTCAAGGTCACACAGCAAATTGGAGAGACAGAATTCACACCCAGTCAAATTTCCCTGGTGGTTTAGCTGGTAAAGAATCTGCTTGCAATGCAGGAGACGGTTGGGAAGATCCTACAGAGAAGAGAACAGTGACTCACTCCAGTATTCTGGCCTGCAGAATTCCATTGGACTGTAGAGTCCATGGGGTCACAAACAGTTGGACATGACTGAATGATTCACTTTCAGACTAATAAACCATATACAATTCTCTTTTCCTTAACCATATACAGTTCTGTCTGCTGATTGATTGCTTAAATGGATAACTGTATGACCAGTTCCTTGAGGGGATTATATCTTCCATTTCTTCTCTTGAGAGGCCAATATCATGCTTAAGAAAGTCTTATCAACTGCCTAGAGTTTCCTGAGCCTCACTTTTATGGGAGGCTGAGACTCTTAGATCTAAGGATGGGGACTTGGGACTGGGAAGTCAGGCTAAGCGTGCTTCCCTTGAACTTGCTTGCTGCCTTCCTTCTCCTTAAATTCTCCATCTTCCTCCCACGGTGGGCTGAGCTAAGCCCTTGGCTGGCTTTAGCTCTCCCCACTGGACTCCACGTCACTTCTTATCAAGACCTCAGTGAATCCTGTGGCCACAAGATGGTGAGATGGATGTTGGCTCCATGGGGAAGACTCAAGGTCACACAGAGTAAAAGGCAGGATTTCATTCATGCCTCCAGTCTCCTGCCCTCCACCCTGCAGCCTACCCACACTGGGTCCTTCCAAAGTGCATGGAGAAATGCAGAGTTTTAAGATTCATGTAGGCCTGTGTTTGCAGCTTGGCTCTACCACTTACTCTGTCACCTTAGACAAGTTACTGAAGTTTTCTGAGCTACAGACAGGCATCTGAATGCGATTATGCTATTGCTAATATGGCAATTGCTAAGAGTAGGCACCAGCTTCCCTGGTGGCTCAGTGGTAAAGAATCCGCCTGCCAACACAGGAGATGCAGGTTCTACCCCTGGGTCAGGAAGATCCCCTGGAGAAGGAAATGGCAACCCAATTCAGTATTCTTTCCTGGAAAATCCCATGGACAGAGAAGCCTGGTGGGCTACAGTCCATAGGGTCACAGAGTCGGACGTAATTGAGCATGCATGCAACAGTAGGAATGACTGCATGCCAAGCACAGTTCTAAGTATTTTACATACAGGAACTGTCCGATCTTCATAACTGTATGAGGAGGTGCTATTATTGTGCTGTCTTCATCTTACAGATGAGGAAACTGAGGCGCAGAGAGGTGAAGTAACTTTCCCAATAATACACAGCTGGACAGGGAGCAAGCTGGCCAACCTTTATAGCACTTTCGTGAAGCTATGAAGAGGTAACATGCATGAAATATGTGATGTATAAAGACTCTGTAAATATCTCCTCTGTATCAGCTGGGATTAGTTTGGGCTTCCCTAGTGGTTCACATGGTAAAGAATCTGCCTGCAATGCAGGAGACTCAGGTTTGATCCCTGGGTCGGGAAGATCCCCTGGAGAAGGGAATGGCAATCCATTCCAGTATTCTTGCCTGGAAAATCTGTGGACAGAGGAGCCTGGCGGGCTACAATCCATAGGGTCACAAAGAGTCAGACACAACTGAGAGAGTAACACTTTCACATAAAACAGAAAATGTGAGTAAAAGTGATTTAAACAAATTGAAACTTTAGTTCTCTTTTATAGAGAAGTTCAAAATAGGCATGGCAGGCCCAGTAGGGTGACTCCATCCTATTAGGGACTCAGGCTCCTTCTACATCTCTATTCTGCTCTCCTTAGCCCATGGCTTCCATCCTCAGGGTTGTCTCCTAGTAACAAGATTTGCAGCTGCAGATACCACATCCATTCTAAGCAGCAGAAATGAGGGTGAGGCAAAGGGGAGACCGCCCAGCAAAGTCAGCCATCTTTAAAGGCTGTTCCAAGAAACCCCCTCCAATAAGCTAGGCTTATTGACACTTTGAATAATATAAGGGCTCTCTGTCAGTAAGGAGGCATGAAAGATTGGGTACTGACGAGCAGTCTCCTCTCTCACAGCATTGAGATGTCCCAACCAACCCTACACACTGACATGTCAGAGTCCTCTCATTCGACAGTCTTTTGAGATCCAACTTTCATTTCTTCTGGTTTTGTGTCAAATTCCTGTCCTATCTTCCTCAAACCCTTTATTATTTTTTTTTTTCTTCTTTCTTTTTTTGGCTGTGCCAGGTCTTTGCTGCGGCATGTGTGATTTTCAGTTGTGGCATATGGGATGTCCCTGACCAGGGATTGAACCAGAGTCCCCTGCATCGAGAGCATGAAGTCTTAGTTACCGAATCATCGGGGAAGTTCCAAACCCTTTATTCTTAGGTGGGTAACAGACAAGAAAAAGCATCTTCATCCTTAAATGATCCAAATGTTAAAAACCATTCATTCATTCACTTGACGAATCTTCACTGAACACCAATGCTTTGTCAGAAACCATATGAAGCGCTTGAGATACACAATGAAAACACATGTTCTAGGGCCTCATTTAGTAGTCGAAGGGAGAAAAATACATTTTTTAGAGATAACTATTCTTTACCAATCAATTATGATTCTCCTGAAGAAGGGGTGCATCACCAAGCGGAGGAGAATCAAGCAAGGTTTCACTGATGGAGTGACATTAAAGAGAGAACTGATGGACAGGTGCGAGTGGGCCCAGGAAGGATGCACGTCCCAGGAAGGATGGCACATCCCGGGCAAGGAGGCACGTCAGTACATAGAGTATGCCGGGAAGACAAAGCTGGACACAGAATGCCCAGGGTGCAATGCCAGGAGATGAGGTCTAAGAGATAGGAAGGGACTGGAATGTGAATGTCCTGATGGGATTTTTATCACGAAAGTTGACTCAAGCCTGTGAGTGAAGAACTATTGAAGCATAACACGGTGAGAGTCACATGTTAGATGGGGTTGAGGGTGTGTGAGGACAGAGGTAGGGGCCTCTGTTAGGAGGCTATTTACATAGTTCAAGAAATGATGAACTGGGGACTTCTCTGGTGGTCCAGTGGTTAAGACTCCAAGCTCTTAATGCAGGGAGCCTGGGTTTGATTCCTGGTCAAGAAATGAGATTCCACATGTCACAACTAAGAGTTTGCATGCCACAACTAAAAGATTGAGTGCACTGCAGCTGAAGATCCCAATTGCTACAACAAAGATCAGAGATCCTGTGAGCGGTGGCTGAGACCAAGTGCCCCCAAATACATAAATATTTTTTTAAAAAAAAGAAATGATGAATTAAGGCATAGTTGGGAGGATGGAAAGAAAAGTTTGAGTGTGAGAGATGAACAGTCAATAAACACAACAGTTTTCCTTCAGGCCTTAGCAGTCAAATCCTTCTGGATGGTAACTAATGCCAGTGGCCGTCAGTGGTCTCCAGGCTGATAAAAGTAGGATGGATATGCTCCACATTGCTCACCCTCATCCTGGGGGCTCAGTCCTCTCTATATGTGAAAATTTTCTTTGGCAACCCACTCCAGTATTCTTACCTCGGAAATCCTGTGGACAAGAAGAGCCTGGTGGGCTACAGTCCATGGGGTCGCCAAGTCGGACATGACTTAGCAAAAAAAACGACAACAGCCCTACTTCTAGATTCATAAAAACCTCCTAGGTGTTTCCTGCATGCCTTTTGCAGGCTTTCATTAACCTGGGTTCCTAAATGGAGGAGTGCTGCTCTGCAACCCTCAGTTCAGTCGCTCAGTCGTGTCTGACTGAGACCCCACGGACTGCAGCACGCCAGGCTTCCCTGTTCATCACCAACTCCCAGAGCTTGCTCAAACTCCCTCCATCAAGTCCATGATGCCATCCAACCGTCTCATCCTCTGTTACCCCCTTCTCCTGCCTTCAATATCGCCCAGCATCAGGGTCTTTTCCAATGAGCCAGTTCTTCGCATCAGGTGGCCAAAGTATTGGAGTTTCAACTTCAGCATCAGTCCCTCTAGTGAATATTAAGGACTGATTTCCTTTAGGATGGACTGGTTGGCTCTCCTTGCAGTCCAAGGGACTCTCAAGAGTCTCTCCAACACCACAGTTCAAAAGTTATACAACCCTAGAAGCAAGAAATAAACTACTATATGTAAGCTATGTCCTTTACTTGGATCTTTCTATTATAGCAATTATCCTAACTAACACAACACGCTTCTACTATTTCTTTCACGAGAGTAGTTCTGCTCAGAAAGAAATTCTCAGTAAATCTTTGGAGTGGGAGGTTAAGAACAAGCTGTTAGTGTAGGATGTGGTATAGCCTCTGGGTGCGCATGGAACAGTGGTCCAAGTTAGGAAAAATGTTTCAGGCTGTGGAGGTCCCTTAACACTAAAGTATTTCTGTAGTTGGTCCTCACTCTGCAGGATCTCATTTCAAAATAATATTCCATTTAGGAAAAAGTTGGAGGGTTTCTCTTAAGTTCAAATATTAAATGGGTGTAGTAGAAAGAAGTACATGGAACTGCCTTGTATGCAGTATCTGTCTCTTCAACAAAAGCTTGCTGATTCTGACTCTGAATGCCCAGGCCTTTCCGGGAGTAGGGCCTCCCTCAAGCTAGGCTTGGGATGGGGGAGGGGGGTGGGATGGGGTATTTTCTATAACAGAAACATCTTTTCTCAGCTAAGATTCTCCCTCGCTTGTTTTGTGTTGGTGTTTGTCATGCCTTGACAGCAGGACGTCCTTTCTTTTTTTTTTTTATTTTAATATCTATTTGTTTATTTATGCCTGCTCTGAGTGTTTGTTGCTCCATGTGGAATTTCACTAGTTGTGCCGAGTGAGGCCTCTCTCCAGTTGTGGTGCATGAACTTCTTGTTGCTGTGGCTTCTCTTGTTGTGGAGCACAGGCTCTAGGGCGTGTGGGCTCAGTAGTTGCGGCATGTGGTCCTCCCGGAACAGGGATCGAGCCCTTGTCCCCTGCATTGCTTGGCAAATTCTTAACCATTGGACAACCAGGGAAGCCAAGAAGTCCTTCTTGAATTATAACTTTCTTTCCTTTTGTCGTGGCAGAATCTCTCCATGTTCTCAGTGGAGGCAGAAAGAATGCTGGCAACTGGCAGAGTGGTCTATGTCAGAGACATAAACAGAGAGATGAGTACACAGACGGTCATAAATCCACTTTCTCAGAGGTAAAAGGGAAGAGCCCATATGCCTGGGTTGGCTGTTCTTTCATACAAGAGAACTGGTTCTCAAAAAAAAAGTGTGTGGTTAAGGAAACTGCCAGCTTTTAGCACCCCGAAGCTTTATTTAATTAGGTAATTCATTTATTTATTTACCTCCACTGACACTGAATAATTAACTTGCCTGACTGCCCTACTGCCAGAAGGCAGCACAATCTACCTAAGAAAGGCACAGCTACGGGCAGGTACCTGGGTTCTCCTTCTGACTTGTTTCAAATCACTAGAGGATACTGTGTATATAGCTGCATCATTTTCTCCTCTACAAAACATGAAAGGGGATTGCTTTCCTCCCAGGAGAGAATACGTTTGCTTCTATAGAAGTTCTCTATAAGAAGAGTTAACTGAAGGCCATGCTGAAATAAAAAGCATATTAATTTAATCTTGATACAAGGTCAATCTCTTCTAAGTTTTAAAATGAAGAACTTGGGACTTCCTTGATGGTCTAGTGGTTGAAACTTCGCTTCCAGTGCAGGGACAGAGGTTCATTCCCTGGTCAGGGAACTAAGACCTCACATGAGTGCGTTTGTGCTAAGTCACTTCAGTCGTGTCCAGCTTTTTGCGACCCTATGGACTGTACCCTGCCAGGCTCCTCTGTCCATGGGATTCTCCTGGCAAGAATATAGGAGTGGGTTGCCATGCCCTCCTCCAGGGGATCTTCCTGACCCAGGGATTGAACCTGTGTCTCATGTCTCCTGCACTGGCAGGTGGGTTCTTTACCACTAGCGCCATCCGGGCAGCCCAAGATCTCACATGCCGAGTAGCATATAAACAAATAAAATGAAGAACATGAAGTACATAACTACAGCAAACATTTCTTTGTTTTTGTCAGTTGTGCCGTGAAGCTTGCGTGATAGGATCTCGGTTCTCTGACCAGGGACTGATCCCAGGCCACGGTAGTGAAAGTCCAGAATCACGACCAAAATCCTAACCACTAGGTCACCAGGGAACTCAGTACAGCACTAAAATTGAAGCCTGTTTAAATTCTATATTGTAATAAACTAAAGCATGAGAGAGAGAGAGAGAAAAGGAAAGAGGAAAGCAGGAAAGAAAAAAGAAAAGTCAGATGATGAGACTAAGAAGTGATGAGAGGAAGTGAGAGGCAGATGGTTTCTCCAGAGCCAGAGAGGAAAGGACAGAAAGACATCGAAAGGGAGATGGGGGAGGACCAGCCAGTGAGCAGAAGCCTTGTGCCGGGGGTTTTATATCCGTCATTCCACACTTGTTCAATGTGCGTTCATCATACAGTTAAGGTTTGAAGCAGGGGAATGATATTATCAGATGGACATTTTTTAAAAGTACTTACTTATTTATTTTTGGCCACGCTGGGTCTTTCCTGCTGTGCATAGGCTTTCTCTAGTTGTGAGCAGGAGCTACTCTTCATTGCAGAGCACAGGCTGTAGGCGAGCAGGCTTCATCAGCTGCAGTGCATGGGCTGAGCTGCTCTGCAGCATGTGGTATCTTCCTGGACCAGGGATAGAACCCATGTCTCCTGCGTTGGCAGTCAGATTCTTAGCCACTGGACCACCAGGGAAGTCCCACACGGTCATTTTTAAAAGACCACCGTAGCTGCAGAGAGGGCCGTGGGTGAATGCAGGCAGACAATTTTGGAGGCTGTTGTGGAAATCAAGGAGAGAGATAATGCCAGCTTGGATTAGCGTGGTGGCAGGAAGAATACAGAGGAGCAGAGAGAAGTATGGAAACTTCAGGTGGAAGACTAAAGGAACTAAGCCCTTTCTATGTGTTCTCATTGTTCCTTACACTTCTCTCATCGTTGCCTTTATTACGTCTTACTGAAGTTACCTCTTTACTCATCTGTGTTCCCTCTAGACTTGGGCTGCCCAACATCACTAGTCATATGTGGAATCCGAGCAGTGCCATGTGAGATGTGCTCTAAGTGTAAAATACACACTGAATTAGAAAACAATTCCAAATAAAGAATGCAAATATTAAGAATTTATATATTGCTACATATTAAAATGATATATATATATTTGGTGGACATAAAATACATTATTAAAATTAATGTCATTGGTTTCTTTTACATGTCTTTATGTGGCTACCAGAAAATTTTAAATTACTTATATGGCTCACATTATGTTCCTACTGAACAGCACTATGAGAGAATATAAGAACTGAGGTATCTCCAAGGCCTACCACTTATTTAAATGAGCATTGAATGAGTAAATATATTTGGCCAGGTCACATTCAAATTCTGACTGCAGGTATGTATTAATGATGAAGGCTTTCAGTGTTGGTTCATATTGTTAATAATGTTGGCTTCACTGTTGGCTGAAAAAGAATGTGTTTTCTAAATCAGTTTAGACCCAACACTGCCCAGAATTTGGCTAAAAATTTTAGAATACTTCTGCGACCCATCTGCTTGTCTTAGATATTTGTCTACTAAAGAACACAGTTCACTTGTGGCTCAGTCCCTCTGGAGACCGTGGCACAGGCATGGCTCCATAACCGAGGACCACCTTAGAGCAGGCATTCTAAAGGCAATGACTGACACGCGAAACAGAATACCTACACATGGCCATCTGCGAATCTCTTCTGAAGCTGTGACTTCATTTTCACTCAGTGGCTGAGCACCTTGCCAAATCTGTGCTTCTACGGAGCTTGGGTACTTGAGCCAAAGGAAACGAGCACAGTGTCCAGCTGACACTGTGGTCACAGCCAATTCAAGTGGAACACTCACATGTCTTTTGAACACATCAGCACTACTCTTGTTTTATTCCCCTGCAGCTTTACATGTGCTGTGCTTAGCTGTCAAGTCACATCAATCAGAAAGAACAATTTTATGAGCCAGCAGGAGTCTGGCATGTTGTATCTCTCAGAACCCTTTTAATTAATTCACTAAAGTCTTTAAGGAAACAGCTTGGTAAATCTCTTCAGCAAGTTTCCACTGCTTAGCAGTCTGACAGCATTAAAATAAACTAGAGCTCCATGTTCTGTTTTAACCTTTTCCAAACATGCTTACTACTGAATATAGCTAAGGGCAGAAACACAAAAGAAAATTCAGCCTGAATGCCTCCATGGAATCATGTGACTTGCAGAGCTCCCAGCCTACACTCTCCCAACGAATGATGTAATGGAAGCTGGGGCCCACTAATCGCTTTTGACATGAATAACTTGAATAACTTGTAGAAACCTTTTTTCCCCGATTTGTGCCAAGTGAGCTTAGCTTTTCCACATTTAAGAAAACGTCTCAAGCTCCATACTAACAAGAAGCGAGGGCCTACTAGTCAAGTAGGTACACATTTTTTTCCCCCTAAAATTTTAAGTAATCTACATTCCAAGGTCAAGAGAGCCTGCATCTGGTGAAAGGGCTTTCGGGCAGACGCCTCCACGCTAAGCTTCATTGATGACGTCATCACGCTACTAGATCCCCATCCTGGTGTTTTCCCTACGTATATAGTAAGGAACATGCCATGTTCATTTATTCAACCAGTATTTACTGTTTGCCATGAGCAAAGCACTTTGGAGCATATCTAGATAAATAATAAATAGTTATCAGTTAATGAGTCCCTATTATATCCTAGGTATCTTAAAATCTACACAACACTGCAATGAGATTAACTCCATTTCACTGCAAAATAAAACAAGGTCTCTAATTTGAGTTTACATTTCACAGAGATTTCTGGTGTATAGCGTGGTATAGATGTGTGTGTGTGTGTTCTGGTGTATTGCATGGTATAGATGTGTGAGCGTGTGTGTTTGTGTACTTAGTTGCATCTGACTCTTTTTGACCTCATGGACTGTAGTCTTCCAGGCTCCTTTGTGCATGTAATTTTCCAGGCAAGAATACTGGAGTGGGTTGCCATTTCCTTCTCCAGGGATCTTCCCAACCCAAGTATCAAACCTGCATCTCTTGCATCTCCTGCACTGGCAGGCGGATTCTTTACCACTATGCCACCCGGCAAGCCCGATATAGACTATATGTATACATAAATGCTGTTTCTGATGAAACTGACAGGTATATCAGATCATTTAATCCGTAATACCCAACAGTATTCTGAACTAAACACCCCTCAAATGTTTGTTGACATACCAGCCAGGAAAGAGAGACTGTCTTCCATCCACACTAAGAACAGCATGGAGAAAGATAATGAGAAATGCATGCAGCAATAAAGCAGAATTCCCTCAATCTGAATGAGAAACTAGGTAAATTACCTACCCATCGAGATTTTTCAAAAATAATTTTAATCAAACCTGGGCTGAGTTATGATCTAACCACTTTTAGAAGGGCCATGTATTAGAATGGAGTAAAACAAAACCTCAAAGTCATAACCCATGGAAATGTTCATTACTTACCAGGGTGATGTTTTGGAGAGTCGGCCTCCATTGGCAAAATAACTATCACTCCGAAATCTTATTCTAAGTATCTGGTGAGGGTAAATGAGAGCCTTGGAGCCTGATCTTTCCAAATGTAATTTACATCTAAATTAATTTGAGAGAGAGAGAAAAGAAAGAAAAACTCTATGTTTAAAAGTCGCCTTTTACTTTTTCCTCCAGGTCACCTCTTCTGCACTCTTAATATGGCTCCCTTCACGGAGTCGGAGGCCAAAAGAGCATCATGACAAGAAGAAATTATCAAAAAAAAGACGAGTCTTGACAACCCAAGCCACCCACTGGGTTCGGGAGACCAAGGCCCCATCCTTAACTCCCCGGCCGCCAGCGCCCCCTCGCGGGCAGCGGCTACTCAACCGAGGAGAGCCGGCAGCCACTGCCCTTTGCGAGACTTCAGGGCTATCTTCACCCCTGCGCTCCGCCTCGCTACCCCCGCCCCGTCCCGCCCCCGCCGCTGGCGCCTCCGCACCCGTCTGCAGCCCAGCCCCGGGCGTTCGCCGCTCCCGCTGCTCCTGCTGGCGCTTTCCGCACACCCACCCACACGTCAAACGCCCTCTTTTCCCCTGAAAAGTTTCTAGACGGTAGGGACTATTTTCTTCTAATGTAACCTTCCACCAAACTGGAGGGAAAAGTTACCCGAGGCCTGGGAGGGGTCGGGGCTCTCGGGGCGGGGGATGGGACCTGGCTTTTAGAAAAGAGGTCTCTTTTCCGTGAAAATAAATGTTGGGCCTCCAAGCCAGAGCTTTGTTTGCTGGGTTAACTGTAAAAGGTGCTTGATGATGCTAAATACTTAAGATAGAGTTTTTCTTAAATTAACATAAAATATATTGCACCAGATAAATGGTTCTTGTCTTCAGACCTTGCAGTTCTTTCTGTTGATTCTCATCTGAACCCCTTCTTCCCCCAGGCTCCTAAATCCTTATGCGCCAGCCCCGGGCGTTCGCCGCTCCCGCTGCTCCTGCTGGCGCTTTCCGCACACCCACCCACACGTCAAACGCCCTCTTTTCCCCTGAAAAGTTTCTAGACGGTAGGGACTATTTTCTTCTAATGTAACCTTCCACCAAACTGGAGGGAAAAGTTACCCGAGGCCTGGGAGGGGTCGGGGCTCTCGGGGCGGGGGATGGGACCTGGCTTTTAGAAAAGAGGTCTCTTTTCCGTGAAAATAAATGTTGGGCCTCCAAGCCAGAGCTTTGTTTGCTGGGTTAACTGTAAAAGGTGCTTGATGATGCTAAATACTTAAGATAGAGTTTTTCTTAAATTAACATAAAATATATTGCACCAGATAAATGGTTCTTGTCTTCAGACCTTGCAGTTCTTTCTGTTGATTCTCATCTGAACCCCTTCTTCCCCCAGGCTCCTAAATCCTTAACCTTCAGCTATAGAGAAAACAAGATCCCCTGGGAATGACTTCTTAAATCCTAGAGACGAAAGTCAAACCTAGAAACTGCTGTCCTGGGAAGTTGGCTGAATTCTATCCATATTCTGGATGGGTAAACTCACCTGCAGAAATATATAGTGATTAGAAAAACCCACTAGGCCTGTATTTTTTCAGATTATAAGTGGCAAAAATCAGCTTGGCAAGGAGTTTTAGAGAGGAAGGGAGGGAGAAAGAAAGGGAAAGGAAGGAAGGAGCCGGAGTAAAAGAATAGAAAAACATTACGTACTCAGAGTCAGTATTTCATGAAACCAGTATCATGTTTGCATGTACGGGATCAAGAAGTAGAATATATTTCTTGCTGTGTGTTGTGGTCAAAAAAATGTCTGAAAAACCACTGCAGTAGACAATGGAATTTTTTTAAGAGACCTAGAAGGGTCTGAAAAGTCATCTGCTTCATTCCTCTCTCCTTAGGCAGTGTTTCATTTAAAGAGTGTGTGTGTGTTAGTTGCTTAGTCCTATCCAACTCTGAGACCCCATGGACTGTAGCCTGCCAGGCTCCTCTGTCCATGGACTTCTCCAGGCAAGAATATTGGAGTGGGTTGCCGTTCCCCTCTCCAGGGAATCTTCAAGGGATGGTACCTGGGTCTCTTGCATTGCAGGCAGATTTTTTACTGTCCGAGCCACCAGGGAAGTCCCCATTTAAAGAATAGGCCAGACTTAGTTATTCTTCTTGCTTATCTTCCCATCTCAATATATACTATTAATGGTTTGTGAACAATTTGTGTCTTGAAAGCTATTATTTCAGTAAAGAAAGCTGTAGCTTAAAATATGAAGGGAATTCTGCCAAGCTCCTCTTTTCTCTATGGCTCTTCTATTACCGTGTGACCCCGGGGCCACAGACACATTCCACGTGACCGTGTGACCCCGGGGCCATGGACACATTCCACGTCTGGAAGCACTGTCGGAAGTGCAGACCTGAAAGCCTGGGTTTCTAGAATATCATGTGGTCAAGTATTCCAGTGGGTCTATTTTTTAATATATGTTTGCTTTAAAATAAACATTTTTCTTGTCCCTAATTGTTTATTAAAATATTTTTATTGGTCTATATAAGTCATATGAGAGCCTGAAGTGCCTGAATTTGACTTTGTCCCTTCTCAGTGGGGGAAGCTTGCTTTTGTGCTAATCAGGGCTATGGTCTCTGACTGAAACTTCTGTTTTTGCCCCCATTACACACACTCACTTCATTCCCGCCATTTTCATTAGTTCAGCATTTGGATCAGAAGGCTGACATGTATGTGTGGGTAAAGGTGCTGATGGCAGGGAAACCCTTCCATCGTCAATAGTGGGCCACTGGCCCAGTAATAACAATGAAATAATGATGATGATTATCATTAACACATATTTCTCAACACTTTCCTGTGCTTAGCAAAATACGTGCATTGGGTCAGTGAATTCTCCTAATAACCCTATCTCATAATTGAAGAAACCGAGCTTAGACGAGGATAAGTAATGTGCTGGTTTGTGATTGGCAGGACTCTTTACCTGGTCTCTCCTTTCATTTTGTTTTTCACTGACTGAATACGGAATCTGAGTGTTTTCCCCCAAAGACCTCTTGCCTAAAAGGCAATTGTGATACCAATGAGATAGATTATGTAAGTTATGCCTTGTTAACGGGCATCTGAAGTGCACCACAGATTTTATTTACCAGGCAAGAAGGGGTCATTGCAAACGTGGATGGAGGAAGGGGAGCCCCTGGGTAAACTGTATACAAAGCTGTACACAGATGTGTTTTGGGAGAGAAAAAAAGCAAACACTGTGAACTTACTTAACTGGTTTTATTTCCTGTACATGTTCGTCACGGGTCAGGGTTGCTATTCAGCTAGCTGTTCATGTTTGAGTACCAGTCCTGCCAGTAAATCTTGGTGTTTGACCTTTAAGGGTCATGAGAGTTGTTGGAGCTCTTTGAGGGAGAGCAACAGGGGATGGGCAGAATTTTTGTGCAATTAGAAAAGTAATCTTTTGAAGAATAACATGCTTTCCTTTTTCCCTTTCTGAGAAAATGACTTGATCCTCAGTTGGCCCTTGACATTCATCTGCCTAGGGGAAATAAGGATTTGTTACAGAAGGAATGAGGGGGAAATAACTGAGATATTTGGCTTCTGACAGTCAACATGGGATTTTATAGCAAGACAAGAACTTTATAAGCCAGGTTAGTGGCTTGAAAGAGGATTTCCTAAATTCCCTTTAAAAAAGAGAATTCCTGTGCCTCCCTGAAGAGCCCCACTTGGGGAACTTAATTCAGGAAGTTCTCCCAGAGGGTGTGACTGCCAGGCCCAATGCCTGCTGCTCAGTGGCAGAAGGACGCTATGTTTTTGGTCCTGGGGGACGCTATGGGAAGATGGGAACAAGAAATAAGCACAAGGGGGAAACTGTCAGATGTGTGTCCCAATTTCTCCCCTCCAGGCTTCTGCATAGAGATGACTGGGGTGCATCATAGAATCGGAGGGAATGGCAGGGACTGGTCCTACTTGGGCCCTCGTCAGGAGGCCCCGGAGGCTCTGTTCCGCTCTGTCACACCGTGCAGAAGTGTGCTCAGGCAGGAGGCCTGCAGATCCAGCTTTCCTGGGAAAGCCACAGTGACTGACTCTCTGGCTGGTGGCTGGAGGGGTGAACTTTCAGGGCAAGGTGACCCCAGAGTGAACACTGCAGAGGGAACCACCCGCTTCGGCTATCCTGGGCCAGGGCGCCATGGGCTTCATAGACCCACAGTCAGAGAGCTAAGAGGTTGAGGGAGGGCCACAGGGCCTGAGCACCCTGAGGAAGGCCACCTCACAGATCACAGCCGTATGGTCTCCAGCCACAAATTTCAGCTGCAAACACCAACAGGGCAAGGAGCAGCCAGGTGGAGAGGGGACATGGCTCCCAAGGCTGGAGGAGTCCAAGGACACTGCACTTGAGGGGTCTCTGGGTTCTCTCCTTTGTCATATGGTTGATAAGCCCTGCTGATACACTTGGAGAAATGCTGGGAAAGAGGGTGAAGGTGTCAGAAGGCTGAGGAAAATGTGAGATTGCTGAGAAATGTTATTTTCATCCAGAGGATAAGTGTTACCTAAAGGAGTTATTTATTTGATGAGACTTAACTTTGTTTTTTTGCTTTTAATTATTTTAATAATTGTGAAATGTTTAAGAAATAAGAAGTCATGTAAAGAACTTATGTATCTACTACCACTCAGTACAAAAGACAGGAACATTACCAGTACAGTTGAAACTTCCAGTATACCACTCCACAAATGTCACTTTTATTAGGTTGAACAAGATGAAATTGCCCATATTTGACTGTTTTTTACCTACCAAAAAACCCCAATAATTTTATATGATTTAACCTGATATTTAACCTTTGTGAGTTTGATCAGTACCTTGATCATTCTGTTGCCCACTTGGAATGTTTTTCTTCCTTTTCTTCACCTACCTACATCCTACCTGTGCTTTAAGACAAGATCTGAGCCCTAATTCTTTCAAGTTTTCACTGAAGACTTGAGCCTGCATAGAGCTATCCTCCCCACCAATCCAGAATATACTGTGTGTCTCTGGCAGCATTACTTTATTTTTTAAAAATTGTTTATTTAGGCTGTTCCAGGTCTTAGTTGCAGCATGTGGAATCTTTGGTTGCAGCATACAGGATCTAGTCCCCTGACCAGGGATCAAACCCAGGGCCCCCTGCATTGGGAGTATGGAGCCTTAGCCACTGGACCACCAAGGAAGTCCCTCATGTAGCAATATTTTATATGTCATATTCTTTCATTGTCTGGACTACAAGAATTAGCACCTAGAGATATTATTCTGCCTGTTATGCTGTTTTGTTAGTTAACATGTGGAAGAAATAACAGGATTTGACTCAATTTTTATTGGATTAAAGACAGTATACAGTTTATTTTTTGGAAGTTATGATTTGCAGTAATTTTATAAAAGATGCTTGAGCCCCACACCCAAACTAGTTAGGAGAGACACCCTAAAGGGAAGAAATCTGAGAAAGAATCAGAATATGGAGCCTATCATCCATGAGTGTAGTCAAGTTTTATCATGTCCCATTAAATACTTATGGGTTAGGATATCTTAAGAACTAACAATAAAAGCCACCATTTATGGAGTAACTAACATAACCCAGGTGCCATCCTAGGCATTTTATATACTGTCATATCTATAATACAATAACCCTGTGATGTAGGGAATATCAAGCTCTATCAAGTTAACCATACTTATTTCCATTCTTAGCCATAAAAATGTTCTGGGGTAATTTCTTTCTTCTTTTTTAAATCCAGTCTTTATACCAATGTATTTATCAGTATAGTTAGGCCATGCTGAATTAGCAAATTAATCGAATCTCAAAGGCTTAGCACAATAAAGGTTTGTGGTTGTTCTGGTAAAACCCAATGTATTTTGAAAAGCTCAGTAGTTCAGGTCTTCTCCCTGGGGTGACTTAGGAATCCTGGCTGTTCTGTATTATGTTTCTACCATTCCTCTAAGTAGGAAGAGGACAGCACACCAGTCTCTAAGTGGGCTGGGAGTCACCCATCACCTAACACCCGTATTCCCATTTGCCAGGACTCAATCTTGAGGCCCTACCTAACACTTGCAAGGGAGCCTGAGAAATGCAGAGAGAACATGAATATTCAATAAGCCACAGCCAATGAATCAAGTGGAGTGGGGCCAGGCATCCCAAGAGGGTCACTTTATTTGTAGGATTGGAGAATCAGAGATAACCTCCTCGGTTCCAGTGGTATTAAGTTCAGCTGGCTGAGGTAGCTAGACTGTCTGATCATCTTTCAGGTTTTAGAGGTGCTTGGACTTTCACAGACATTGAAGAACATTTGGGGCAAAGGTAAAGGAAGACATAAAATAACAGTAACAACAACAACAATAATAAGCCACTTAGAATAAGAAGGAACTCTATAGTTCTTTGGGCACACCTGTTCATATGATTCACCTGGGAAGATAGGACGTGAAGCATCTTGTCCAACGAGCCCTGGACCTGAGGTGCTTTCTCTGGGGACCATGTACAGACATGGGAATAGGCTTTAAACCTCAAAATGTTTGCAAAATTTTGTGTATATGCACAAATGTGCGTGTTTCTGGTAGAGATTATCCATAGTTTTCATAGAGATTTTCAATAGTTTCATAATACATAAAACATTAACATTTACTTTTCTAAACTAGGAATAGGATTTCTAAATAGGAGAAGCGGAGATCAGAGGCTGTCAGGAAGCAGGTGCATAGGAAAGAGGAAATTCATATTCCCACCTGACTCATAGTACTAACACACCAATGCATTTACATGCAAACCTAGAAGTGAGAATTATTTCCTGGCTGAATGAAGGTTAAGTAATTTTCCTCCTTTAAAATGATTTTAAATTGGTGAATCTTGGCACTTTCACATTTTCAAATTTTATTACCTTTATGTTTCAGGCAATGGGAAAGGCATTAAAAATGCCTCTTTGGTTATCACAGGAGATGGTCTCTGTGCTATCTCTAACTCTTACTGTATATAACCAACAATTAGAAGATACCCCAAAAAATCTGACCACTTATCTACACCAGAAAAATTTTAAACTTAATTCTGGAGGATACCTCAGTCTCCTCAACTGTAAAACAATGATTTTAATCCTCATGTCCTTCAAAAGGATGACTCAGGTTTTTTTAACATCCACAGTTGTGTCTGGAAATTATTACAACTATAATAAAAGACAAACACTGCAAAATTAGAAAAAGAATGTATCTTAGGCCAAAAACAATTTTTAATTAATTTTGCTTTGCAATCTCTTATAGTGAACAAGCCACATAACAAGTGTGTCCATAAAGCGGAGAAGGAAATGGCAACCCACTCCAGTATTCTTGCCTGGGAAAGAGCCTGGCGGGCTGCAGTCCATGGGGTTACATGACTGAGCATGCATGCATGAGGGTGGAGGGAGATGGGTGGGTAGCAATAAACTTGTAAAACAAAAAAAAAAAAAAAAACCAAGTGTGTCCATAAAGTAATCCAATTCATTTTTCCATGAAGTTTTATGAAATCAGTTTAATTACTCAATTCTTATACCTGCTCACCTCCATGGCAACAACCTAGATGCAACAAGTATAGGTTTGCTTCTCAGTATCTCTTAACTAATATTAATTCTAAATTTAACTAAGTTATTATCTTCCATGAAATCATATAGCAGCTCACAGAGAAGTCTTCATGACTGATGCAGTTACTGCTCATGTATTTCCTGAAAAATATATTTTGAAGACAGAGACGTTCCATTGTTTCTTGTTGGAAGAGAATGAGGAATTCTGCTTTGAGAAACCCAATATGAAAACTTCCTCTAGCTATTTCTCACCTCCTGAGAATTTCTGAGCCCCTAGGAAAGACCTCAGAGCCTATAAACATAAGGAATTACCAAATAATACTCATAAGTACAATCTACAGCAGCCTCCAACCCCCATTTCTTATTTGACACTGGTCAGATATAGCTCTTCACTTGCCCTTTATTTCACGATGATTTCCCTGTCAAGCTAGACATTTCGTGTCTCTTTCTCCTCCTACATGTTGACTTCTTTAGACTTCCAGGCTCAGTGCAATCAGTTGTCAATCTTTTTGAGCTGGGAGATGTTCAGATGGTGGAAAATATTGCCACTGTTTTTCTAGCTCTTCCAAAATGAGGTGCTCCCTTTGAGCTCTTGGTTTTGACGACCCCGAGTGTGTTCTATAAGAATAGGATGCTCATTTTTAAGGAAACCTGGCATTGGTCCCTACGAAGCTGCTTTCTGCCTGGACTGACCTCACAGTCCTCTCCAATCCCCACCCTGACACGTACTGGTCACCCTCACACTGAACCTGAACAGTCAGTGACTGGGTCTGTACATTAACAAAATGACAGCAGAGGGGCACCAAGGCTCACTACTTCTGAAGACATGTTGAAATCATTTGTATCTCTGCCTTGACTCTCTCCAAGTTACAGGTGTTTCCAATTTTCAACTCGTGGCAGAAACCATAAGCCAAGGAAGCAAATAAGTGTTTCCAAAAACTGTTGAAAAGAAACACCCTCCTGCTACCTAACTGTGAAATACCTAACTTGGGACTTCCATTAACTTTTGACCTTCTTTCTTAGAAACCCATATGGAGAGGATTCAGTTTTTCTAAGTTGGTTACTGAAGACTGGAATAGCTTTTTAGCAGCAGTATTAGGGTCCCAATTTCTTTAATACAGAGAACTAGGTTGGCTTTCAGACCCATCCCCAATATGTTATAGAGGCCTACATGAATTCATTCCTAAGGATTTGATCCAGGCTATTTGTTCTGCTGCTTTGATTTTTCCCATAATCATCAAGATGGTTCAAATATAGGAGAATGACAAGTATCAATTATATTATTAATATTTCACTATAGAAATTTGTGTGTTAGCTGATGACACAATGTTCCAAGACTGTCCAAATTAATATGGGTTTTCCCTGTTTAGCTAGGGGAATACGTTTCTGGAAATGGAAATGCTAACTATATAGTTTTTTTCGAGCTGCTGTTCTGGTGTTGCAAGGTTTACAGTTTTCTTCAAATGCTCTGAGGTTACAGATGCCTCTACCCCTGATTTCTTCCAGCTATCAGTCATTCAACTGTTGATCAATCCCCCCAGGCTGAGGCAGAGCTAGAATATCTTTTCCAATGTCAAAGAACTTACTCCATCCTGTGATGATCTGTTGATCTTTATCCTTGTTTCCTGAATTCTTTCTTCAAAGGTGTCCCCAGTCCCTGCAAAACTCCCATTTTAACATTCAGCAGAATATTCTTCCTTTATTTCTTTGTGGCAGGCATAGTACCATTACCCACACACATTTTATTAGCCATTATGGGTCAGAACTGTCTCCCAGGGCACAAACTAAATTACAGAAAAATAGGTCACATAGAAGTAAACAACATACTCCAGAACTCACTCAACTGAAGCGCAGCTCCACAGTTCCCACCCTGGTCCAGGCCACCACCATCTCTCACCTGCAAATTGCAACAGCTCGCTAACCTTGCCCCTACCAGTTATTCTCTCCAAGTGGCCAGAGTGGTCCTTTAAAAATGTTAGTCAGGCCATGTCACTCCTTGGCTCAAAATCCTCCCTTGACTTCACTTTCACAAACCTGAACTTGACTTCACTTTCAGGGCTGTGCTCAAATGTCACCTTAATGACGAAGCCTCCTCCAACCACCCCTACTGCTGTACTACACCAATTCCTTGTCTTCCCTTTTCCTCACCCCTAGCACTTACACCATATCACTATTATATATTCATTTATTTGTGTGGTAGATTGTACTCAAGATGACCACAAGATTTCGCATTCCACACACTTTTCTTACAATGTGATGTTTCTGCTACTTCCTTTGAGAGATGTTTCCCATCCCTCTTGAACCAAGGTGGGTCTGTAACTGTAGTGGAAGTGATGCTAGCCTCAATGACCTCTGAGGCTAGGTCACAAAAACCCAGACACCTTCTGCCTGGTCCTCTTGGGACCCTCAATCTTGGAACTCAGCCATTATGATATGAGGAAGCCTAGGCCACATGGAGAGGCCAACTGTTGACCGTTCTGACCGAAAGCCCTAGATGCAGTCCAAGCCAACAGTCATCATCAACTTCTAAACTTTTCAGGAAGCTTTTGGGATGACTTCAGCCTCAGCCATTGCATGAGACTCCAAGTGAGAACTGTTTAGCTTAGTCTAATGACCTCCCAGAACTGTGAGGGATAATAATAAAACTGTTGTGCTAAGCCACCAAGTTTTGCAACCATTTGTTATTCTATAATAGATATTGGAACAATTTACATGTATATTGTATGTCTCTCCTCACTGAAGTTTCATGAATTCAAGGATTTTGTTTTCTTTGTTATTGCATTCCCAGCACCTAGAACAGTGCCTGGCATATAGCAGGTACTCAATAAATATTTGCTGAATAAATGAATGGATGCATAGATGCATTTCAGTAAGGTACTCTAATGGTTATTGGTCAGTGGGAGATGGTACAATCTGCTGGGTTAGACCTCATTGGCATAGATCATAAGTTGGCACTTAGGAGCATGGCAAAATATTTTTCAGCAAGAATATTTCAGAGGCAAATGACATTATAATGAATTATAATAATTTTTGGAGGAAAACATAAAATAGGATTAGAGCTTCATGCAGAATGTCTTTTGACGATTCATTCCATAATCCCACCATGGGCCTTTCCAGACCGGGTCTGGAAAAGCTTCAGAAGTATTTTCAGAAGGCTCAGTGAGTCTTACAACTCAATGAATAAAGTTCTTCCTATGAATGACTAGTTGAAATCACTCACGTTTCTGGTGTGAAATGGGTGATGAAGATGGGTGGTGGTGCATGCATGTGCATGGGTGCACAATCTGGGATGCTTCCTTACATTGCCTATTTTCATAGTCGGGTGGTTTGGAGTGTGTACAAGAGAAGGAATAAATATGGTTCTGCATCCGCCAGTCTTGCACCAAGTACTTTGATTTAGCATTTGGTTTGGAACAAATATTTGTGTATTGCTTGAAGAGCAATAATATTCTCAAATATCCAAGGGAAATACTAAAATTTTATCACCTCAGGAGGTCATAAAGGAAAAAATTTCTTAAGTTAACCTGGGAAAGAGGTTAGTTTTTGTTTGAGGTAGAATAACAGGAGGATAATCTTGAATGGACAAAACAATTTCTTTAGGCCAATCCATCTCAGCCTTGATTGGAGCAAAAAGCTACTGGGGAGTCTACAGTTTCTTTGAAGATCTACGACGAGTCTATTCATCTCAAAGCAGTTTCCATACATGAATCACCTTGATAAGCAATCACGTGTGGCTTCCAGAATCTAGAAAGGTTTAGGGTAAAATTAGCTTTTAAAAGCTCTTCACTTAATGCTACTTGACTTAAATGTCTCTTGAGGTACAGTGAGTGCCATTTTGATGCCTTTGTTCCAATGACAGTCGTTGGTGCCATTGGGCCTCACCATCTGGGCTATAGAATGAGGTTATCCTCTTGATTAGGTATAAGTCTTGGGTGGAAAGTGTGGAGACTCTCAAAATTTTCCCAGGAAGTCCAGGGAAGTATTTCCTTTGGAAACCCCATCGTTCTCACCAAAATTTAGAGATTGCTTCTAAAGCTAATTATTTTTCATTTCATTTTTTAAATTATTTATTTATTTGCAGGCCCAGACAAACTTGACTAGAAAAGAAGCCCGGGCATGAGTTAGGATGAGTCCATGACGTGCCACGCACTCCAACCAATTGAAAAACCACAAAAGGGGGAGGGCGGAAGTGACGAGCCGTATCCCTCCGCGGAGCGAGAGGGTCGGTGGGGGGAGTCGGCGTCTCTCTCCCCCGCGCCAGCTCCCGTACACGGAGCCGCATTCCTTGGCCCCCCCGCCCCCCTAGTGGGGGCGGGGGCCGGCGGCGCGCGCCCCCGCCCCCCTCGAGTGGCGGCGCGGTCCGCGGTGGCAGCCGGCGTGGGGTGCGGCGCGCGGGCGCGTGTGTGAGTGCGTGCGCCCCGGGAGCCGCGGGAGTCGCGCGGCGGGCCGGGCCGGGGAGGCCCCTGTCTGCCTGCCGGCCGCCCCCGCCCCCCGGCGCCCGCCGCGGCGCGCGCGCGCGCACTCGCGCCCCACGGTCCCGCACACACCCGACGTCCACACGCACAGCCGGCGCGAGGCGTCTCGGAGGAGTGGGCGGGCGCGGGTGCGGGCGGCGGCCCGCTGGGGAAGGGGCGGAGGCGCGGGCGGTGGCGAGACGGCGAGGCGCGGCGGGCGGGGCGGGCGAGGGGGCGAGGCCGCGCTGGGGAGGCCGGCGGGCCGACGTCCCCCGGGGCTGGGGGTGGCGCTCGGCCCTCCCCCGCCACCCCCGCCGGGGAACTAGTGGGGCGCTCTTTTTGAGCGCAGGGAGGAAAATGAGTGATTGCTTAGCCGCTCCCTTGTGTTATGTAATCCCGCCTGTAGTGCATCCGAAGCTGCAGTTAGTTTACAAAGTCTACTCCCCTGGCTCTAAAATTTCTTCGGGATGGCGCCGTGATTTATAAAATGGGATGGGGCGGAAAAAGCTTATTTTCGTATGGTTATATCCTGCCGCGGTGGGCGCCATGTTTATCCCAGGGACTATTTTCTCCAGATTCTTAGCACCTTCTGAAAAGGAGGGATTGTTGATCCACCTGCTTTTTCTGCTTTCGCAAGTTGTCTTGCTTTCTCTCCCGTCAGACGCGGGATTCCTTCAAACTGTTAATACTGGACGTTTCTTTGCTTGTCTAGGACATTTTCACCTCAGAAAAAGGTAGAGCTGGAGGAGTCTTGTAAGACAGTCCAAATTTCATTTTCGAGATGGAAACTGAGATACAGGTGTCCGGTCTCGGAAGAGCCGTCATTCTATTGCAGACTGTGGCCCAGCCCTCTACACTCCTTTAGACACCTCCCACCTCCTCGCACAACCCCACAGACGTGCGATTTGACTTTCAAAGGAATTTTTCCATCTAGATGAAGTGAAACAGCGGGGGCGGAGGGCTCCTGCTTGGCAAACGACGTTAAATTTTGAGATCTGTTGCTTTTGGCTCTGGGATTTGGATTCTGAGTTTGAAATACTTAGCACAATCGGTCTTAACTTCAGGATGCATAAAAAGTACTTTGCAGGTCACTAAAAGTGCTGTTTGCAGGATACCTCAGCTCCAAGCTTATTTGGATGGGATGCTGAGGGGGGTATATCGTCTCTATGTTTTTAATCTGTAGTCCTTCAGCTGAGACAGATTAAAGTAACCACCATATTAAGAGTTACGGTTCTAGCATAAAGGTGCTCAAACTATCATCTTCGAACAGTTAAGTGGCTGTCTATGCCCTTGATTTCCTCCCCTTTCTATATTATGGTTGTAATATACCAGCTATGCTGAAGTATCTCAAGCTAAAGGAACTGACAGAATAGAGTCTCTTGGGATGAACATGATTTTGTGTCCACCTCACCTTGAACCAGTGGTAAAATCTGGAAAAGTAGTTCCCAAAATGAGGCCTGCTAATTCCTGGGGTTCCCCTCAAGCCCTCTCAGGAGAGCTACGAGGTGGTAACCATTTTCAAAATAATACTGAGACCCTGGTTAGCTTTTTCACTGGCATTTGCACTGATGGTCCAAAGGCAACACTTGATAAAAACTACTGTGGGAAACAACTACCATACTTACTTGAGAATGTCTTTGATGAAGCAGTAAAAATAGCCATTAAGTTTCAACCCTTCGGTACACGTTTTTTTAATTTGTAAAAATCCGTGACCAAATGGGAAATGTGCATAAACTACTGATACTGCCTACTGGGGTAAATCTTTGTCATAAGGAAAGGCACTTGTGAGATTTAGTGGTGAGTTGCTTGTTTCCTGGACCAGCATTTTTACTTGGAAAGAACGACTGACAACTGCAGTTTTTCAGACTTGAGTGTTTGCCGATGTTTTCTTGAAAGCAAATGAAGTGAGCTTGTCACTTCAAGGAAAACAATTGACAGTATTTGTTCTCAGTGATAAAAATTTGAGAGTGAAAATTAGAATTTTTAAAAAATTAATATCAAGTTTAAAACTTCTGGTACTTAAAAGACTATTTGCAAGTCATTGTTAATGACTGATTTTTTCAAATATATTTTATGGTGAAATGTATCAACATTTGGAAGATAGGCATAATTCAATAAATCTGTATTTTCAAATGACTTTTGCATAACTCAAGTCACTGTGAGTAATCTTCAAAATTCAACATACACTGATGAAGTTTAACATAACTTTCATTAGTAGGGTTTCAGATTCCAATATCCAACTATTGTTTAAGAAAAGAAATTATTATTTGTCTAGTTTTAGTACTGTCTAAATACACACAACTATCTGAAAAGGTTTTTAGAATGCTTTTCCCTTTTTCTGTCTGTGTGACCGCAGATCTTCATTATATACATAACCAAAACAACATAGAACAGCAGACTGAAGGCAGGAGCAGCTTTGAGAATCAAACTGCCTTCTATTAACCTAGACATGAAAGATTTCCGAAAGTGTAAAACAACATCATTTCACTGTTTGGGGAAAAATAGTCATTTTTAATTGAAAATTTTTTTATATGTTTTAACTATGTTATCATGTAATGGGTTTGTTGTTTTTTATTGTACTGATAAATATTTAAACTTTTTACGTTTTAATTTCTAAAGTAAATATCAAAAGATCTTTTCCACATTAATAAAAGCTCTTTAAGATCTTTAATAATTTTAAGAATGTGAAGGGGTTCTGAGACCAGAAACTGGGTCTGTCCTATCCTCTGCTCCTGAGATCATCCAAATCTGTCTCCCGTTTAGAAACTTCTGGAGAATTCAGAAATGTTAGTTGGAGTTAATAGTGGAAGAGGCAGAGAATTGTTGAGCAAAAAAGCTTAGTAAATATACCAGACCAGCTGTAACCTTGGGCAAGTTACTTAAACTCTCTAAACCTCATTTGACCTCATCTATAAAGTGTATTAGGAGAAGGCAATGGCACCCCACTCCAGTACTCTTCCCTGGCAAATCCCATGGACGGAGGAGCCTGGAAGGCTGCAATACATGGGGTCGCTAGGAGTCAGACACGACTGAGCGACTTCACTTTCACTTTTCACTTTCATGCATTGGAGAAGGAAATGGCAACCCACTCCAGTGTTCTTGCCTGGAGAATCCCAGGGACAGGGGAGCCTGGTGGGCTGCTGTCTGTGGGGTCGCACAGAGTCAGACACGACTGAAGTGACTTAGCAGCAGCATAAAGTGTATTATTTAGGACATAGTTAGGAGAATTCATTGTGGTAATGAATGTAAAGTGCATAATAATGCCTGGTATTAATGAGACAGTAAAATAAAATATATTCCAAATGATGTTTTGTCTTTTTTCTCCATATATGTCTTTTTGTTGTAAGTGGAGATTTCTGATTTAAATTGCAAATCCTAGAACTGGTGGTGTCTTTGTCATAGTATCAGTATGATAAGACTTTGATAGATTCTTTGGCAGTGTGGTTTGTGAGAATAAACCATATCCACAAAAACATTTTTACATGTAACTAGGGAGGAGAGGAGAAGGAAATAACATTTTGCTAGCTTTGGCAGAGTTAAATTGAGTAGAAATGGAATTTAGACAACAGACATGTCAATGAAGAACTTTTCTTGGGAGAGAAACTGAATATTGAATCCTTTAAAAATAGGAAATTAACTGCTCACTTCAGTTGTTCAGTAGAGAGCTTATAATGAATATATATGGATTCTTCTTGATAGGAAGTTTGCTGCCAGATAAGTGGAAAGTATTTCATGTTTAGGAATATTAGATTTAACAAGAGTATTTAAGAACCCATTGTGAAAGTTATATGTGAGGTTCTACAATAGTTCCTGTGAGGGATAGACTGGGTAAATAAAAGCTGCTTACTACAAGTTCAACAATAATTTGTTTCGTAGCCATACTAAGTATTCAGCCCTATAGATTTTCTGGAATTAATCCCTTTTAAAGGAAAAAATTGAGGTAACTTGACGTTTGTTGTTTTCAGCCACTAAGTTGTGTCGGATTCTTTGCGACCCCATAGACTGCAGCACGCCAGACTCCCCTGCCCTTCACTGTCTTGTGGAGTTTGCTCAAATTTATGTCCATTAAGTCAGTGAAGCTATCTCATCCTCTGCTGCCCCCGCCTTCTTTTGCCTTCAATTTGAGTACAAATGTAAATTGTGTTGAGGATTACTCTTGTTTATTTCTCACCCAGGAGCAAGAGAAAGTAGTATTCTAAATTTTTTGTTTGTTTTTAAAACATTTTTTCTGTTCCAAATGTTCTTTTTATCTTGATTTATGGGTGGGTATGCACTAGCAGTGAATTGAAAATGTTAAGGTACTGAATTCTTCATTCCTGGAACTTACTTTAGCACTATAAAAGAATCAGACATAGGAATCCAGAGCTTCAAAAGCCAAATCTGTCTGGAGAATTTTGGTAGAAAACAGATGTTTTCTTAATCTTATTTGAGATGAAGATAGGTAAACCTTTCTGCCCATTAAATACCTCAGAAGTACACTGACAATTGTAACTGAGGGATTCTTTTTGCTGCTTTTAAATAAGATTGCATAGTCTCTTTGTATCTTGCTTTTCAGTTCTATAGGTTTTTACTCTTTAGCTGATTTTACAGGACCATATTTGCCAGCATTTAAGGTAACAGTTCAGTCCTCCCTAGAAAGGTATGTATCTGGTACACCCATGTTTTGGTGAAAGATGAATCCCAAAGACTTAAAATCGCTAGTAGTCCTGTGATAGTTGCAGTGTTGAGTAAAATGTACTGAGTACACGGAAGTCACATTACCAGTGAGATTACTACCACAGAACAGAGAAACCAAGTAGTTACCAAGATGTCAGATGATCAAGATGTCTTGGTTAATGGAAGATGGCAGTGTTCATCTCATCTTGCAGTACCTCCTTGGTAATCTATATACCCCAACTTAGTTGTATTTTTTTCTAGTATTATTTAATTATTGTGCAATATATTAAGAAATATGTATATATAATCTGAAATGTGAAAATTACTCCTAGAAATGAAAAGAAGTTAGTTAACAGAAAATTCAACCCACAAGACTACCAGTTTGATTTAATTAATAGCAGAAAGGAAATGGCAGAATATAGAGGTATAAAATATCACAACCAGAAGACGATTAGGTAGTTTTCCCCTGTTTTATTCTTTTTTTTTTTTTTTTTTTAATTTCAGCTTTATTGAGTTGTAACTGACATAAAATTGTAGGATATTAAAGTGTACATTGGGGTAATTTCATTCATAAATATTGTAAAACTATTCCCCCATTCAGTTAGCACACCCATCACCTCACATACTTAGGTTGTGTATGTGTGAACATTTAAGTTCTATTCTTTTAGTGAATCTCAGTTATACAGTGTTATCAACTGTAGCCACCATATTTTGCGTTAGATTCTCAGACCTTATTCAAGAAAATTTCATGCATGTAAAAAAAGGTGAAAGAATACAAGGAGAATCTACAATGAATGCACCACCTAGACTCAGTGATTTTTAACATGCTGGCATATTTGATGTCTATAAGAAAACACCAAAATACATATTTGTTGAACCACCTGAAAGTCAAGATACTTATACTGAACATTTCATGCATTTGCTAAGATTAAATACGTTCTCATACATAACTAATACTGCTATCCTTTCTAAGAAAAGTAAAGTTCTCAAATATAATCTTATATCTAGTCTATTTTTAAATGTTCCAGTTGTCCCCAATATGTCATTTATACCTTTTTTATGAACCAGAATCCAGTGGTTTCACATGTTGCATTTTGTTATATCTCTTTAGTTTCTTTCAGTCTGGTTTAGTCTTCTCTGTGTGTGTGCATGTGTGTAATTGTGGGTGTGTACTTGAGATTTTTAGTGTGTTAGCAGTTTTATAAAGTATTCTGTTTTCTGCATTTGTCTGATTATTTTGTTTTAAAATGTCCCACTTTTGGATTTATCTCAATTATTTCCCTGTGGTACTACTTATTCTTCTATTGCTATACTTCCTAAAAACTGAAAGTTAAATTTAGGTGCTAGATTTGATTCAGGTTACATATTGTTGTTAATAGCTTTTATTTGTTTTGGTTTCTTTTTGTTCTAACAAAAGAACAGCTGATGACAGGTAGAGTATGGATTATCGGCTCACATTTTTCTGTTTCAGTTTGTTATTGTCCTAACCTTTGGCTATGAGATATAGAGCTACTTCTGTAATTTTAAGTTCAAGCACAATAAGACTTCGAGAAAGACCATAGTAATCAGTTTGCATCATGTCATTTTGGTTCGCCACCCTCTGACAAAATGATCTGAAAGTTAAAGAGATAAGAAGAATTTATATATTTAGCAAAAGCAACCCATAGAGGAATAGAATAGTAAAGAGGTCAGAACCAGAAATTTTCAAAATGGAGATTTGCGGACTTTGGGAAATTATTTTCACAAGGATTATTTACCACAGTTAATACTGATAATGGGGATTACTGATAGTAACCATAAATTTAAAGAACTAATATCATAGTGCTGTGCTAAAATTTTCTAAGGAGAAATTATGTACCTAGGAACAAGCTCTTTCACTGGCGATCATTATAGGGTGAAACAAAACTAGATTTATATGAGCTTTATAAAAATGTTTTTATTGTGTAAGGTGTAACCATTTGAACAATTCATGGGAATCTTGTGCTCATCTTTTCCGTTGCAGAGAGGATAAATTATTTTTAAAAGAAATGAGAAAATTAACATAAAGTAAATCACCTAGGGGCTTCCCTTGTGGCTCAGCCAGTAAAGAATCCGCTGGGAAAGATTGAAGGTGGGAGGAGAAGGGGACAACAGAGGATGAAATGGGTGGATGGCATCACTGACTCAATGGACATGAGTTCAAGTAAGCTCTGAGAGTTGGCGATGGACAGGGAAGCCAGGCGTGCTGAAGTCCATGGAGTCACAAAGAGTTGGACACGACTAAGTGCCTGAACTGAACTGAACACAACTGTACTTCAGTTTAAAAGAAAAATGAGAGTTCTTTATGCATAGAATGTGAGATTTTTTTTTTTTTTTTTTAAATTTCTGCTTCAGAACATGGATTCAGTTTGATCAGGGCTTCTCAGTCTTGGCACTGTTAACATTTTGGGCCTGGTAAGTCCCTGGCTATCCCGTGCATTGTAGGATGTGTAATAGCACCCCTGGGCACTTGTCTCTAGACAGATGCCAGTAGCACCCTTGCCCAGCCCCACCCCTAGTATGAGTACCAAAAGTGTCTCCAGACATTGCCAAATGTCTTCTGGGGGCAGATTACCCCTGTGTGAATGTTATGAGTTGGATAAAAGCCACTAGCATATGTAGATTCCTTAATGATCTAGATTTCCTTTTATATAATCTGTGTGCAGCTGTTGAACATAGTTAACCTTCTGTAGATATGTTGCACAATTTGGACTGTTTTTACTATATGTTGAAGAACACTGGAATATGATGACTTTTTTAGCTCTGTTGGAAATTTTATTGAAGGTAGAAAGCAGCTCTTCATTTGTAAGTGAAGTATAGATCTTTGCTTTATTTCATCCCCCTCCCACCTCCGAATTTGCTTGAAAAAGAACCTTATTAGCTATGTGTTGTGGATAAAGTTTGTGTTGCTAACTGCTAAGTCACTTCAGTTGTGTCCGACTCTGTGCAACCCCATAGATGGCAGCCCACCAGGCTCCCTCATCCCTGGGATTCTCCAAGCAAGAACACTGGAGTGGGCTGCCATTTCCTTCTCCAACGTATGAAAGTGAAAAGTGAAAGTGAAGTCGCTCAGTTGTGTCC
This sequence comes from Cephalophus harveyi, assembly GCA_006410635.1. NCBI lineage: Eukaryota > Metazoa > Chordata > Mammalia > Artiodactyla > Bovidae > Cephalophus > Cephalophus harveyi. The sequence goes on along the minus strand of SJYT01054612.1, from coordinate 20,536 downwards.
GACTCTTCGCGACCCCATGGACTGCAGCCTACTAGGCTCCTCCGTCCATGGGATTTTCCAGGCAGGAGTACTGGAGTGGGGTGCCATTGCCTTCTCCAAAGTTTGTGTTAGGAGTACTTAAAAGTTTTGTTAAAAATTCTCTGGAGTGATCTGTTTATATTTTGGCATTCACAAAAAGACAGTCTTTTAAGTAGTTGCTGATAACTGTATTCATTATTTCAGTACCTGTAAAGGAAAAGAATCTGAAAAAGAACATATACAGGTATAACTGAATCACTTTGCTGCACACCTGAAGCTGAGACATCGTAGATCAGTTTTTTTCAGTTTAATAATAAAGACATGGTTCCTGCCCACTCAGATATTTCTGGTAGTTAAGGGAAGAATGTTAAATTGAATTATATGTTAGTTAAATATGAATGTTCCTGTTCCAGCGTATCAGCTAAGAGCCCGAAACTTCAAGGGTCATAGGAGCTAAACAACTTCAAATTATAAAGTAAGTTGCAGAGACTTCCCTGGTGGTCCATCAGTGAGGAATCTGTGCTCCTAATTCAGGGTTCACTCTCTAGTCCGGGAGCTAAGATCCCATATGCCCTGTAGCATGACTATAAATTAATAAATAACAAGGCCGTCTCTGCAGGACTTGTAAATTGGGAAAGTCAGACGCTACTTATCCTAGTGTTTGGAAAAGTGGCCAAATTTACCCTTACCGAATGACCCAGAAGTTCTTCTCAGGTTACTTATCCAAAAGAATGAAAACATATGTACATACAGAGACTTGTGCCCAAATGTCAGATTTATTCATAATAATATGAAAATTGAAAACAACTATCTGCCAGCATGTGGATGGATAAACAAATGATGGCTTCTCCATAAATGAAGCACTCAGTTCAGTTCAGTTGCTCAGTCGTGTTGGATTCTTTGCGACCCCATGAATCACAACACGCCAGGCCTCCCTGTCCATCACCAACTCCCAGAGTGCACTCAGACTCACGTCCATCGAGTCTGGGATGCCATCCAGCCATCTCATCCTCGGTTGTCCCCTTCTCCTCCTGCCCCCAATCCCTCCCAGCATCAGAGTCTTTTCCAATAAATCAACTCTTCTCATGAGGTGGCCAAAGTACTGGAGTTTCAGCTTCTTCTCAGTGATAAAAAATAAACTGCTTAAAAATTCCACAAAACCTAGATGATTGTGTTAAGGTAATGAAGGCAGACTAAAAGAAAAAAGTTACTTGCTAAAGGACTTGATTAAAATCTGTATGTTGTGTCCTCTTTGATTCTTCTTAAAAAATTTTTTTTTAACTACATGTGAATTCTATCAGTAAGGAAAATGATGTCGGCATCTTGTGAAGGGGAAGGGAAAGGTTTGGAAAAGAGTGAAAGTACTGAGAATTAATAAATATAAGTTTAAAAGATTGAAACGTCTCAAGAATCTCAGGAGAAAACAGAATTTTAAGGTTCTAAGACAAGGATTACTTGTAGATGTGGAATTTTTTTTTTTCCAAATGACGCAGAAGCAAATTGAAGATAGCTGACTAAGAGTTGGGGATTAATGTGGAAATAATTTTATGTTTAAAATGAGCAGAAAAACCCCTAGCATCTAGACTCTGATCTTGGAATGTCATTCTGTAACAGAAGGAATCAGGGTTCCTTGGGAAAATGGATGATTCTTGATATGGGGCAGGAATGTATGAGATGAGCCTGGAACTTTTTATTTATCCCATAGCCAGAATTTTACCAAACACTCTAAGCACTGTGTCACAAGAACTCAGGAGCCAACTGAGAAGTTTCAGTGAGCAAAATAGGACACTTTGAATATCAGTAAGGTTAACTGCTGTGGCTCAAAGCCCATCAAATGATTAAATCTGTAATGTGATATAATGATAGTTTAAGAAGAAGCTTATTGGTCACTTTGAAGAAATGCTAGTGAAACAGATTATTATTTTGAGAACTGGTAAATAAAGAGAAGCAAGATGGAAAGAATCAAGACTTCTATATGAACTGCACCACTGGGTAACCAGATAGTAGATATGTTTTTGTTTTTTTAAATCAGAGTGTTTCAGTTAACAAATGAGAAGGAAATTATAGATTTAGAATGACTATATCTAGGCATTGAGCCTGAATGGGAGGGTTCCTGATGGAAGAAAATCCTGCCTGTAAGAGTAGTCTTGTTGGGGGAGAGGGGAATGTTAAACCTATATCTAATCAGACCTGTAGATCCAGCTAATCAAGATCTAGAAATTAAAAGAGACCTAAGAAATCTATCAAATAATCATAATATGTAGACCTTACTTGACTCCAAATCAAAGCAAACTTTAAGAAATACGATACTTAATGAAGACATGGAAGCAACCTAAATGTCTTATCAACAGAGACGTAAATAAGATGTGGTACATGTGTACAATGGAATACTACTCAACCATAAAAAGGACTAAGATAATGCCATTTGCTGCAACATGCATAGACCTGAAGGTTATAATACTGAGTGAAGTCAGACAGAGAAAGACAAATAAAGAATATCACTTATGAGTGGAATCTTAAGGATACAAATGAACTTCTTTACAAAACAGAAACAAGCTCACAGACTTCAAATTTATGAACTTCTTTGGTGATACAGTGGGTAAGAATCTACCTGCCAATGCAGAGGACACCGGTTTGATCCCTGGTTTGAGAAGATTCCACGTGTCATAGAAGAACTAAGCCTGTGCCCCACAATTACTGAGCCGTTGGGTTCTATGAGCCTGTCTTCCGCAACAAGAGAAGCCACCACGATGAGAAGCCCGCACACCTAAACCAGAGAGTAGCCCCTCCTCTCCACAACTGGCAAAAGGGAGCACGCAGCAGTGAAGATGAAAGAAAAAAGCAAATGTATAGTTACCAAAGGGGAAAGGTGGAGGGAGGGATGAATCAGGAGTTTGGGATTAACATATACGCATTACTGTGTATAAAATAATCAACAAGGACCTGCTGTATAGCACAGCAAACTGTACTCAGTATTCCATAATAACCGATATGGGGAAAGAATCTGAAAAAGAATGGATATATGAACGTGTATAACTGAATCCTTTTGCTGTACACCTGAAACTAATACAACATTGTAAATCATACTTCAATAACAGTATTTGAGAGGCTTCCCCAGTGGTCAAGAATCTGCCTGCCAGTTCAGGGATGTTTGATCCCTGATCCAGGATGATCCCACATGCCAAAGAGCAACTAAACCCATGTAATACAACTACTGAGCCCACGCACCTTGGGTCCATGCTCTAGGACAAGAGAAGCCACCACGATGAGCACCACACACTGCAACCAAGAGTAGCCCCTGTTCGGAGAAGGCAATGGTGACCCACTCCAGTACTCTTGCCTGGAAAATCCCATGGACAGAAGAGCCTGGTGGGCTGCAGTCTGTGGGGTTGCTGAGTCAGACACGACTGAGCAACTTCACTTTCACTTTTCACTTTCATGCTCTGGAGAAGGAAATGGCAACCCACTGCAGTGTTCTTGCCTGGAGAATCCCAGGGACAGGGGAGCCTGGTGGGCTGCCGTCTTGGGTCGCGCAGAGTCGGACACAACTGAAGCGACTCAGCAGCACCAGCCTCAACTAGAGAAAGCCCACATGCAGCAGTGAAGACCCAGTGCAGCCAAAATTAAATAAATCTTAAAAAAAAAAAAAACTATGGTATTTGAGAGAATTTGAGATTTCAGTGTTGCCTATAAATTTTTTAGGCATGTTAATGGTACTGTTGCTGTTGCTAAGTAAGTCAGTTCAGTCGTGTCCGACTCTGTGTGACCCCATAGACGGCAGCCCATCAGGCTCCCCTGTCCCTGGGATTCTCCAGGCAAGAACACTGGAGTGGGTTGCCATTTCCTTCTCCAGAGCATGAAAGTGAAAAGTGAAAGTGAAGTTGCTCAGTCGTGTCTGACTCAGCAACCCCACAGACTGCAGCCCACCAGGCTCTTCTGTCCATGGGATTTTCCAGGCAAGAGTACTGGAGTGGGTCACCATTGCCTTCTCCGAACAGGGGCTACTCTTGGTTGCAGTGTGTGGTGCTCATCGTGGTGGCTTCTCTTGTCCTAGAGCATGGACCCAAGGTGCGTGGGCTCAGTAGTTGTATTACATGGGTTTAGTTGCTCTTTGGCATGTGGGATCATCCTGGATCAGGGATCAAACATCCCTGAACTGGCAGGCAGATTCTTGACCACTGGGGAAGCCTCTCAAATACTGTTATTGAAGTATGATTTACAATGTTGTATTAGTTTCAGGTGTACAGCAAAAGGATTCAGTTATACACGTTCATATATCCATTCTTTTTCAGATTCTTTCCCCATATCGGTTATTATGGAATACTGAGTACAGTTTGCTGTGCTATACAGCAGGTCCTTGTTGATTATTTTATACACAGTAATGCGTATATGTTAATCCCAAACTCCTGATTCATCCCTCCCTCCACCTTTCCCCTTTGGTAACTATACATTTGCTTTTTTCNAGGATGAAATGGCTGGATGGCATCACTGACTCGATGGATGTGAGTCTGTGTGAACTCCGAGAGATGGTAATGAACAGGGAGGCCTGGCGTGCTGCGATTCATGGGGTCGCAAAGAGTCGGACACGACTGAGCGACTGAACTGAACTGAACTGATGGAGATCAAGAACCTCTTCTTGGACTTTCCTGGTTGGCTCAGACAGTAAAGAAAAAGTGAAAGTGAAAGCTACTCAGTCATGTGAGCTCTTAGTGCCTCCATAGACTGTAGCCTGCCAGACTCCTCTGTCCACGGAATTCTCCAGGCAAGAAGACTGGAGTAAGTTGCCATTCCCTTCTCCAGGGGATCTTCCCAACCCAGGAATCAAACCCAGATCTCCCATAATGCAGGCAGATTCTTTACCCTCTGAGTCATCAGGGAAGCTCTTCTCAACTCAGGAACTGTCACCTTATCTGGCACGTGCTGTGAAGTCACTGAACCCTTTGAAACAGAGACCTGCTGTGGTTGGATGTGCATTTTAGGTAAATTAAGTTGGTGGCAGTGTGGAAGCCTAAATATGAAATGCTAAACAGCAACAGATTTTCTCATTCTAAAAGAGGCTATAAAAGCTAGAGTGATAATTTCTCTTTAGATTTTTTGAATCTGTATAGTTTAATTTTCAAAGACTTAGTAGTGCCAACAGAATAAAAGCAAAAAAAAAAAAAAAAAATTCCTTGCCAATTCTAAATCCTCCATTCTCTGTTCCAGGATCATTTACCAATGCAGAGTTTCTCAAGCCTGAATCAAGGACCTCAAAACTCTTTCTTATCTAGGCAAAGTCCATTTTCTACTCTATTGAAATCCTCATCTTCCCTTTCTTCCACCGGGTATTCCTTGTTCTTCTGATTCAATCATTTTGTCCCTCAGAACTGTTTCAGCCTCTGTGGGTGCTTGGTGTTTTAGTCACTCAATCATGTCTTACTCTTTGCAACCCCATGAACTGTAGCCTGCCAGGCTCCTCTGCCCAAGGGATTTTCCAGGTAAGAATACTGGAGTGGGTTGTCATTTCCTACTCCAGGGGATCTTTCCAGCGATCAAACTTGCACCTCAAGCGGATTCTTTACTGAATGAGCCACCAGAGGGTTCATCCTCTATCGTGTACCTTATTTTATCCATTTCTGGTATTTCACTTAGTGGTTTGTGCAGTCCTTTCTTTCACAAAATTTCTGCTTCACTATTTTCATTTCTGCTACCTCTCCTCGGTACTTTATACAGTATAATTTTTCAACAATCTTTAATGAATAATCCTCTATTTAGTTTTTGAAATTAGAGCTTTCCTCTGTTACATGAATTTTTTTAATTAATTAAAACAGATTATATATATATAATATATATAAATTTACATATGTAATAGGCAGATATGTATTATATATAATATAGATATGCATTATATGTATAATATGTGCTATATATATACTACATACACCAAGCACATATCAAACATTCTTCTAGATCACACATGCTCCAGGAAGGCAACATTTCCCCCAAGGAGACAAATTTGGACGTAAGGAGAGGGGAAACTTAGGTATTATATGATTTGTGAACATCCAAAGGTCCTCTGCTTCCTGAATTTGAACATAACACATTCCTTCTTCCTACCCTTAGCAAGCAATCCGAATTTCTATGAGAGGACTTAATTGTCCTATTGTGTAGCCTTTTAGGGGAGCTAATGAATCACTTCATATCCTATGGACCTTTTATCATCATCCCTAAAATCAGAAGACACCCAAATCCAAAATATCAAATAAAGTAGGAATATAATCCATATTCTTTCCTGGACCCCTGTGCTGTGCTGCCATATCTCTTTTGCTATTCCCAACACTTAGCAATTCCAAACATATTTACCAGCTTTGCTGCTCAGCATAATTGAGATTAAAAGTGAAGATATCACTTAATTATGGATTGTATCTGGGGCTCCCTTTACTCTCTTTCATGTGAAAATATATTGAACTTGCATCATCTATACAAATATAAAAACATGAAGAAAAGTACAAATAAAAACTATAAGAAATAAGGGAAAAAAGGACAAGTGACTTTTTCTAATGGCTTGGGGGTCAGAAAGAGACAGCCTGGATCTTCTAACTCATGTTTTATCACCCTTATGAAGACCTCCAATAAGCACTGGCATTGATTATCTAGCATCAATGATATCTGGGTAGGATGTGACCCCATGGGAGAAAAATGAGATTTAAAGATTGATGCTTCAATTTATGACCCCAACCAAACATTTTATATACCACCCAATTTTATTACCAAGACACAAAGGGGTGGTAAAAATCACTTATATATATATATTTTAATTTGGGGAATATTTTTTCAAAAGCCATTATATTCAAATGTCTAAATTATCTATATTTATTGTTTCTTTCCCAGTGGCTCAGCAGTAAAGAATCCACTTGAAATGTAATGCAATACAAGAGACATGGGTTCCACCCCTGGGTTGGGAAGAGGCCCTGGAGAAGGAAACATCAACGCAATCCACTGTTCTTGCCTGGGATTTCCCATGGACAAAGAAGCCTGATGGGCTGCAGTCTAAGGGGTTGCAAAGGAGTCAGACACGACTGAGCGACTAAACCACAACATGGTCTCTTGAAACTGCTGTTTCAAAATTCTAAGGAAACATGTCCATGCCTTCTTCCTTCATGCCCTTTAAAAAAATTTATGCTTGTAAGAGTTTGATGCCCTCAGTGTGCAATAATGAACAAAAGTAATAAATAATAAATCTGTATTATGTGTGCTCACCAAACTTATTCATAGATGCGGTAAACAATTTTCTACAGATTAGCTCTCTGGGGAAACCATACAATCTCCCACATCTCTAAAGAGCGAGTATTTAGAGAAGTTCATGCTCAGTTTCACATGTCAGCTCTAAGAGCAAGTGAGAATCTTAACGCCGTTGTCAAAGAAGTTAATAAATAAGTCCCAAGGCACTCTAGAAAATAAAATTCATTTTTTTCAGGCTTGGAGAGAAAGGAATATCAATAAAGAAAATAAGTGTTAAGTTGGGACCTAAAGCAAAAGTAAAAATTTTCAGGGCAGAGAAGGAGAAGAAGGCAAAAAAATACAGCCCTGGATATGACAAAATTAAGAGCAAAAGAGAAGAAAACAACACATTTGGTTAGAAAAGCACCTCAGGATATAATATGAGATGGGATTGTGATCACTTATGTTTTGCATGCTGGACTTCATAGACTCAACTGCAGTGTGTACTCTGATGAATCCAAAATATATTTTCCCAATCTAGCTCTCTCTAAAGGACTCAGAGGGATATATCCAAGTGCTACTGAATATTCTCACCAGAATCTCAAATTCAGTTGTGTCAAAATTGATATCTTAACCTGCTTCCTTCTCATGCCTCTCTCCCCTCAAATGTGCTTCCTTTTGCAATTGTTTAGTTTACACTCTAATCACTTATTTCTTCTGTTACAGTGGCAGCTACCTAAATTATCTCCTTAATTCTCAAGGTATTTCCCTTAAGCCAGTGAGTCTTGACCTTTATTGGAAGCATAGAATTCTTTCTCCAGAGTAAAGAATACTTTGTCTACCAAAATCTACATATGCTCATGTTGTGTTGTGCTGTGTCAGTCGCTCAGTTGCATCTGATTTTTGCTACCCCATGGACTACATACCACCTGGCTCCTCTGTCCATGGGATTTCCCAGGTGAGAATACTGGAGTGGGTTGCCATTTCCTTCTCCAGGGGATCTTCCCACAATATCTTCTGCCTAGCATGTAAGGTCTATCATGATGTGAATGCTCTCCATTCTCCATGCTCTGGCTTGCCACTCATTCTCTTTTCTCTTCTGAACTGTGTTATGCTAGATGTGTATAAGAGACAGGGAAAAGAACAGAATGGGAAAGACTAGAGATCTCTTCAAGAAAATTAGAGATACCAAGGGAACATTTCATGCAAGGATGGGCTCAATAAAGGACAGAAATGGTCTGGACCTAACAGAAGCAGAAGATATTAAGAAGAGGTGGCAAGAATACACGGAAGAACCGTACAAAAAAGATCTTCACGACCCAGATAATCATGATGATGTGATCACTCATCTAGAGCCAGACATCTTGGAATGTGAAGTCAAGTGGGCCTTAGAAAGCATCACTACGAACAAAGCTAGTGGAGGTGATGGAATTCCAGTTGAGCTGTTTCAAATCNCATGAGGCATGTGGGATCTTAGTTCTCAGACCAGGGATCAAACCCACAGCCCCTGCACTGAAAGGCAAAGTCCCAGCCATTGGACTACCCGGGATGTTCCGTGGACACCTTCTCGTGTTTAAAGGTGAGCTTGGGTATCCTGCTGTCCAGTTACATCTTATCAAATTACCTTTGTTCATGTCCATCCTCTGTCTAGGTTAGTTGTCACTCCAATAAGCACACTCTGGTCCCGAGTGGACCTGCAGGTTTTAAATATTACTTTTCCCCCTTAGGTCAAAATCCAAAATCTCTCCTGCCTCTTAACTTCTGTCAGGTTTCTTCAGTTTTCCCCAATTTTCCAAACATTCATGAACCAGCCATGGAATATACTAAACTGAAACCCAGATCCTTGCTATAGAGAGCTATTAGTGTATTTTCAGAATGCAAAGTAATTATCTGTCCATTTTACAACATCAGTTCAGTTCAGTTCAGTCGCTCAGTCGTGTCTGACTCTTTGCGACCCCATGAATCACAGCACGCCAGGCCTCCCTGTCCATCACCAACTCCCGGAGTTCACTCAGACTCGTGTCCATCAAGTCAGTGATGCCATTCAGCCATCTCATCCTCTGTCGTCCCCTTCTCCTCCTGGCCCCAATCCCTACCCAGCATCAGAGTCTTTTCCAATGAGTCAGCTCTTCGCATGAGGTGGCCAGAGTACTGGAGTTTCAGCTTTAGCATCATTCCTTCCAAAGAAATCCCAGGGCTCATCTCCTTCAGAATGGACTGGTTGGATCTCCTTGCAGTCCAAGGGACTCTCAAGAGTCTTCTCCAACACCACAGTTCAAAAGCATCAATTCTTCGGTGCTCAGCCTTCTTCACAGTCCAACTCTCACATCCATACATGACCACAGGAAAAACCATAGCCTTGACTAGACGGACCTTAGTCGGCAAAGTAATGTCTCTGCTTTTGA
>SJYT01054605.1:159607-216580 GCA_006410635.1 Cephalophus harveyi | reverse complement strand
AAGCTGAAACTCCAGTACTTTGGCCACCTCATGCGAAGAGTTGACTCATTGGAAAAGACTCTGATGCTGGGAGGGATTGGGGGCAGGAGGAGAAGGGGACGACCGAGGATGAGATGGCTGGATGGCATCACTGACTCAATGGATGTGAGTCTGAGTGAACTCCGAGAGATGGTGATGAACAGGGAGGCCTGGCGTGCTGCGATTCATGGGGTCGCAAAGAGTCGGACACGACTGAGCGACTGAACTGAACTGAACTGAACTGAACCTTCAAAAGTCAACGTGTGTGAAATTCTAGGTAACAAAGTACAAAATAACCCTAATCTGGACCAAACAACCCAATCAATGTAGTATTGTCATAAATGAATACTAAGTAAATGTCTCCTATCTATTTAGTAAAAACATGCAGAAAATAGATTCTAAAATAAATAGATTTTGTGCAGTCAATTTTAGATAATCTGGTTTTATGCTAGATGCCATGTTATCTGTAGGTTGAAGCTGTTTCTCTGGTGCTTGACAAGAACATTCTCAAACCAAACATCTTTTTATTGGTCACATTGCTTTAAGCATATCAATAGACAAAGACACTTCTTGCATATACCTCACACCTGATTCTGCTTACACAAAATAAAATTTTGAACCTCCAGATTCCAAAGCAAAGCATGCCATGGAGGCAGAGTCTCCTCTGCTGGAGTCACCATCATGCTGGAAAGATGCCTGAGCGCCAGCCATGGGCCACAATAGGCGTGGCTGAGGAGTGCTCCCATCTCTGCTACCTCACTGCTTCCTGAAGTCTCCTCTTATGAGAGAAAAGGAAGATGCCCCAGTGTGATTCTGGAGAAGCTGTGGTTTATTGCCCATACTTCATTACGTGGGTACTGTATGTTCCTGAGGAGAGTTCTCTCTGGGTTCAGCACAGGAAATTAAATAAAGCCATCTGATGGGCCCATGACCTTCAAAGGTTGACACGAGGCAGCAGAGAGCATAGCTAATTCTTCAGAGACTCTTTTAAGATAAGTTAGTGTACAATGTACATAGCATTCAGTTGAATTAAGGAGAAAAGGTTAGATATCATATCGAAGGTGTGTAGGGACAAAATTCAGAATCTTTGGATTTTTTATCTTCTGTAAGTTGTTGTTGTTTAGTTGCTAAATCGTGTCAGACCTTTGCAACCCCAAGGACTATAGCCCACCAGGCTTCTCTGTCTATGGGATTTCCCAGGCAAGAATACTGGAATGGGTTGCCATTTTCTTCTCTAGGGGATCTTCCCGACCCAGGGATTGAATCCACATCTGCATTGGCAGGTGGATTCTTTATCACTGCACAATCTGGGAAGCCTGTTCTAAAGTAATCACCCACTATTTTCCCATTTTAAAAATATTCCCAAACTATTTAATTTAGAATCTATTTCTTTTCTGCATGTTTTCACTAAGTAAGTAGGAGATATTTACTTATACTTAGTACTTCTTTATGACAGTATTACCTTGATGGAGTTGTTCTGTCCAGACCTGGGTTATTTTGTACTTTGTTACCACTGAGTTACCTACAAGTTGATAGAATTAAGAATTAAGAACCAGACCACAACTGTAAGTTAATAAATGTGGACAGTTTTGAAGCTTGTCATTTGTGCCAATGTTCACCGCAACATAGATGCTTTCATTCACCATCCATCACCCTCTGTGAATCAGGAATTAGAACTGATATGGTGAATAAGCTTATCACTGACATTTAGAACCCAATAATTAATAAAAAATCATCCTACATTTATTCCTCCCTGACCTTTACCTCCCAAGTTAACTCATCAGTAAGTCCCACAGCACTGACCCCAGAACAATCCCTCTGCTCACCTCTACTGCCACCAGCCTGGAGCATCCACCAGCACTGGCAAGTGAAGATGGTAACAAGAGTTCCTATTTGACTTGTATTGAATGTAGTTTTCAATGATACAGTTTTACTTTTTAATAAATTGGTTATTAGTTTATAACATAAGTTTATAACTTCAACATTTACAATTTAGTTTACTTGAGTTTTTTCGTTAACTCTCTGTTGTTTGTTCAGCTTTCTATTGTTGCTCAGTCATGTCCAACTCTTTGTGAGCCCATGACTGCAGCATACCAGGCTACCCTGTCCTTCACTATCTCCTGGAGTTTGCTCAAATTCATGTCTTTTGAGTCAGTGATGCCATTCACCATCTCATCCTCTGTTGCCCCCTTTTCCTCCTGCTCTCAATCGTTCCCATTATCAGGGTCTTTTCCAGTATGTTGGGCCTTTGCATCAAGTGGCCAAAGTATTAAGAGCTTCAGCTTCAGCATCAGTCCTTCCAATGAATATTCAGGGTTGACTTCCTTTAGGATTGACTGGTTTGATCTTCTTGCTGTCCAAGGGGCTCTCAAGAGTCTTCTCTAGCACCACAAGTCAAAAGCATCAATTCTTCAACACTAAGCTTTCTTTATGGTCCAACTCTCACATCTGTACATGACTACTGGAAAACCATAGTTTTCACAACATGAACTTTTATTGGAAAAGTGATTCTCAGCTTTTTAATATGCTGCCTAGGTTTGTCATAGCTTTTCTTCCAAGGAGCAAATTTCTTTTAATTTCATGGCTGCAGTCACCATCTGCAGTGATTTTGGAGCCCAATAAAATAAAATCCATCACTGCTTGCATTTTTTCTCCATCTATTTGCCATGAAGTGATGGGACTGGATGCTATGATCATAGTTTTTTGAATGTTCAGTTTTAAGCCAGCTTTTTCACTCTCCTCTTTCATCCTCATTGAGAGGCTCTTTAGTTCCTCTTCAATTTCTGCCATTAGGGCAGTGTCATGTACATATTGAGGTTGTTGATATTTCTCCCGGCAATCTTGATTCCAGCTTGTGCTTCATCCAGCTTGGCATTTCACATTATGTACTCTGCATTGAAGTACTCCTTTCCCAATTTTGAACCAGTTTGTTGTTCCATGTCTGGTTCTAACTGTTGATTCTTGACCTGCATACAAGTTTCTCAAGAGACAGGTAAGGTGGTCTGATATTCCCATCTCTTTAAGAATTCAGCAGTTTGTTGTGATCCACATAGTCAAAGGCTTTAGTGTAGTCAATGAAGCAGAAGTAGATGTTTTTCTGAAATTACCTTGCTTTCTCTATGATCTAACAGATGTTGGCAGTTTGATCTCTGGTTCTTCTGCCTTTTCTAAAAGCAGCTTGTACATTTAGAAGTTCTCAGTTCACATACTGTTAAAGCCTAGTTTGAAGAATTTGGGGCACTGCCTTGCTTGTATGTGAAATGAGCACAATTGTCCGGTAGTTTGAACAGTCTTTGACATTGCCTTTCTTTGGGATTGGAATGAAGACTGACCTTTTCCAGTCCTGTGGCCACTGCTGAATTTTCCAAATTTGCTGGCATATTGACTGCAGTACTTTTACAGCATCCTCTTTTAGGATTTGAAATAGCTTAGCTGGAATTCCATCACCTCCACTAGTTTTATTCGTAGTAATGCTTCCCAAAACCCACTTGACTTCACACACCAGAATGTCTGTCTCTCTGTGAGTGACCACATCATCACGGCTATTGGGGTCACTAAGACCTTTTTAGTATAATTCTTCAGAGTATTCTTGCCACTTCTTCTTCCTCTCTTCTGCTTCTTTTAGTACTGTGTCATTTCTGTCCTTTTTTTGTACCCATCTTTGCATGAAATGTCCCCTTGGTATCTCTAGTTTTCTTGAAGAGATCTCTAGTCTTTCCCTTTACATTGATTTCCTCTACTTCTTTGCATTGTTAACTTAAGAAGGTTTTCTTATCTCTCCTTGCTGTTCTCTGGAACTCTGCGTTCAGTTGGATATATCTTTCCCTTCTTCCTTGCCTTTCAGCACATAACACACAACACATAATTGTGTCAACTAACATGTCAGAATTTCATACATTTGCTTTACAGTTCAAAAATTAATCATCAGTTAATCTCTTCCCATCTCTTGCTTCCCAGATTTATTAGTCCAGTGATGCTTTGGTCCATTGTATGTGTTCACAGGTAGGCTGGGCAGTATTCGGGGCTCCTTTTCTACCTACATAGATCAAGAATAAAATCAGTTTAAGATGAAATAGCTAAGAAAATTCTATTTACTGATCCACTAAGCCCTGAAGCTTTGTGCCTTGTAATTTAGCCATGATTTTGGATAATGTAGACATCCTTTGAAAGCAAAGACAACTAGAACAGTGTGTCTGCTGTCCTACATACATGACAAAGGAAAAGCCAACAGCAATGAGTAACCCCTCTTTTCATTTTCCAGTCTAACAGCTATGTTGTGTATCTACCTAGATCTTAGCAAGGAAGAGCCTTTTCTAGTATATTCTGTCATTATGACAGAACAGTCAAACAGTTTCCAGCTTACCAAGACCATGGCAGGCACTTTGTCTCTTTCCATGGGTTTCCACAGATGAAGATAAAAGAATCATTTTGTAAGATTCAGAGAAATTATTTATTATGTAATAAAGCCTTTAATTTAGGAGGACTGTTTCATTTTTTAATATTTTGCCAACCATCCCACTCTGCAAGGATTCAGCAGAGATAAACATATAAATGTTTCAGTTCTGAATTGCTACGTGGGTGTCTCTCAAAGGATCTGATTTTGAAGTAGAACAAATAAAAATAAATGGTATTTGTTGCTTTTTTCCATTCACAGAGGTATGAAACTCTAGCTTTTAATGAATTCAAATTCCATTTCCTTCCATGTCATTAGGTTTCAATTGTTTTATAATTATGAAACTACAATTAAATACACAAATTGATTAGACCTTGAAATAGTGCCTATTTGATGCATTAGGACAATTTTTATGGAAAACAATGTTATAATGACATCCCTAGAATTGTATAATTCTAGCTTCTCATCTCATATCTCTCTTCCAAAATTCACAAGTGCTTCCTAAGGGAGGGGGATTACTTTGTTTCATCTGTAATAAAGTCAGATACAATTAGCTTCTCCTTCTAGTTAAGTACAATGTTGACATAATGGGTTCAAAATTTGATGAACTGTACAAATGTCTCTATAGTAAATATTTTGAAGGTTATTAAAGGAACAATAACATATCATGAGTTTCAATCAATCAGTATATCAGTTAATCACATATTACATATCGATGCTATACTGTGGTTCTGGGCTGGCCTACTATGCTGTAAATGATACCTAAGATTTGTAGGACATGGTCTTCTCCATCAGGAAGTTTTCAAACAAGAACAGCACATAGATATACTAAAAATAATAATAATAACATACCAAAAATAATAATGAAGGTAGTTTCTAAATATTATAAAACCTTGAGAGCAGTGATTCTCAAAATCTTGAGGCAGGAGTAGAGGACATCTGTAAGACCTTTTCAGTAAAGTCAAAACTATTTTCATAATAATGCTAAGATTTTATTTGCTGTTTTCATTCTCATTTTTAACACAAGAGTACAGTGGAGATTTTCAGAGACTAAATGACATGTGACTTTGCAACAGACTGAATGCAGAAACAGGTATTAGCACCCAAATGTCTTATATTACATCATATATTTAAAATATTTTCAAAAATATAAAACAATGGATTTTTTAAAAAATATTTATTTTTTAAATGTGTTTTATGTGTTGTTATTTTAAGTGAATTAATAAGTAACACTTTTTTATTTTTAATTTCTAATAGAGTATATATCCATGGATATAATCTGTATAAACAGAAGATCTTTGGAGTCTTTAGTAGTGTTTAACAGTGAAATGTTCATTGAAACTAAAATATTTAAGAGTTGCTATTTTAGAGAAATGCTAGATTACATATGGTACACATTGTCCTACCTCTTCTGAGGTTCTACACAATTTATCACTGTATTTAGATCCAAGTAGATTATTAAGTAAACATCTTTTCAAACTTTACACAATTTGTGATACTAGATCTTTTTCTTCTTTCAATGATAGTGGGTTTCCTGACGATAATGAATTTTCTCCAGAGCAACTGAACTTTTGATTTTTCCACACATCAGACACATTACCTTGGGTCATGCCATGGGGTAATTCTGTATCATAATTTGTTTCATGTCCCAGTCAGATGCGAAATGCATTTTAAGTAATGTGTTCATTGTAAAGGTTTAACTTACAAAGTGAGTAAATAAGTTTTTTTCTGTTTGTCTAAAATAGTCAGCTGTGTAGATTCAAGTTTATCTATGATAACATCACTCTCACGTACTTGCATCCCACATGTCTTCTTAGGTGAAAGGGAAAGGATGAGGGTGTAGCCAGCTTGCTTGGAGTGTGTCATGCTTGTGAACGCCATTCGTCATGCTTGTCACAATGCAAGTGAAGTTGAGAATCTCAAAGGCAACTAATGCAGCATTTATGGAAGTGACTAAACTCAGCAAACACTAATGACTTCATTGTTTTTGATTGATTGAACTGGAGGTCTATACAAAATACAGCTGAAAAAAAAGCCTAGCATTTTCCAAAGAGTTTGGGTAAAACCTAACACATTGCAAAATGAAGCATAGCATCTTGCCAAGGCTTTGCATGAATACTAATTCAAAAATTTCTAAGTATTTACCTTGCAAGATCATTCTTTTTTTACTTTTTTCATACCTAATTTGAAAATTTGTAAGTTTTTACCTTGCCAAATTTAGTGTTTAATTCGGTTCAGTCGCTCAGTTGTGTTTAATTAACATAGAACAATAATAGCTTCCACTGTGAGTAAGCCGTGTCAAAAGTAAATTATGTAGGAGGATAGAATTGAAACAGTCTGTGGGCATTTAGCAGCAACTTCTTCATGTTAATAGTTATTATTACTATTTATTGACCATTGAATATGTGCCAATTGAATAAGTGCTATATATTATCTCACTTATAGCTTATGGGAAATTTCAAAGGGTATGTGTTGCCATTATTCTCATGAAGAAGCTGGAAGTCAGGAAGATTGTGCTCACCATCTGATCTAAGCCCCATGCTTAGGTCAGGAAACCAGATCTGTCTGATCTCACTGCTCGTGCTCATACCACTGAATTACTTTCTCCCCTGTGATCACACAGTACCTGCATTTGATTGGCAGAAGTGTTTACAGCACATATCAGCACAGGCAGACTAAATGGTTTTATAAAGTCACAGAATAGGAAACAAAATCCATATCCATTTACTTTGTTCCTTTGAATATCTCAGAACTCAATATAGAGTATGAACCTAGACATTATCACTTGTTCCTGAAAATTCAAAATGTTTACCATGTAATATAATTTCTGTGGCATTTATAATACACTGTGTTAGAGAGAGAGAGACAGAAAGAGAGAGTGTCTGTGTGTGTATGTTTGTGTGGTCTTGGAGAAGGACCCTGCAATGCTTTTTTGTATTTCCCATAGTTCTTCATATTGAGTTAGGCCATAATAAGTATGGCTGAATCATAGGATAAGTGAATGGTCCATTATGATGCTTTCCTGAGTGCAATTTATAAAACCTACCAGGAACCACCAGATAGGAGGGAAAGCAGGCCCCTCCATCTTACCAATTTCAGTAACAGTCCTCTGATACTATTTTCCACACAGAATTATTTTTAAGCATTCTTTTGGAATATATGTTTCCATCACCAGCAAATTTTGTTTGTTTGCTTGTTTGTTTGTAAATCACCAGTCTAGTTTACACTGTTTAAAATTTCATTTTCTCAATTTGGTCAATTAAGGAATAAAATTCAGCAGAGTCTCATGATTTTTTAGAATGAGGGCTAAAATGTGATTCAACTCAGTTCAGTTCAGCTGCTCAGACATGTCCTACTCTTTGCAACCCCATGAACCGAAGCACGCAGGCCTCCCTGTCCATCACCAACTCCTGGAGTTTGCCCAAACTCATGTCCATTGAGTCAGTGATGCCATCCAGCCATCTCATCCTCTGTTATCCCCTTCTCCTCCCACCCTCAATCTTTCCCAGCATCAGGATCTTTTCAAATGAGTCAGCTCTTCGCATCAGGTGGTCAAATTATTGGAGTTTCAGCTTCAACATCAGTCCTTGCAGTGAACACCGAGGACTGATCTTCTTTAGCATGGACTGGTTGGATCTCCTTGCAGTCCAAGGGACTCTCAAGAGTCTTCTCCAATACCACAGTTCAAAAGCATCATTCTTCTGCATTCAGCTTTCTTTATAGTCCAACTCTCACATCCATACATGACTACTGGAAAGTGTGATTCAGAATACGTGAATACTGATACTGCTTTTTCCACTTCCTTACCACGTTCCTGTGCTTTAGATTCCTTATCTTCCAAATTTTAGATGTGATTTACTTGCTTTGTCTGTGTTTCTTACCAGGATTTGGTAAGGGTAAAATGGGAGTGTATATGTCAAAATGTATATATTGATTATCTATTATTAAATAATTCAGTATCAGTAATTTTTTAAAAAAAATTCAGTCTCTCTACAGCAGGGTCATACACATGCTATAGTTTCCACGGGTGATTTACAATCCTATTTACTAGTCCTAACATTTTAGTCATAAAAACTTCATTTTGAACTGGCAAGAAACATTTTCTGACTCTTGTTTATTCATGTCATTCATTGTCTAAAGAATTCAGAGAACTGAGTCACAACAAGTCACAGAATTATACCACCAAGACCTGAAAGTAGTTTAGTAAAAGTGTAAAAGTATAGAGCTACAAAATAGACAAATATAAAAAACACATATATTGTACCACAGATCTACCAAAATACAAGTGTTTCTAGGACTAGGTGGTCTGTAAGAGAGTTGGTGAAAGAAGGCATTTTACGCAGAGATATGGCAAGAGGCTTGGGTGTGCATCACATTGACAAGTTCATTCATTCATTCCTCATTCATTTAACAAACATTTATTGAATATCTAGCATATGCCAGGCCCTGTGCCAGAGGTTGGAAGGATGAAGTGGACAGAGTTCCAATGTTAAAACTGCTAATAATCTAAGAAGAAAAAAAGAAATGTACAAACAACTACAACAAACAGAATTATTTAAGTGCTAAAAATGGTATTATTACAAAGTACTATGGTAACACGATGGAAATCATGACTAACTCTGCCTAGGGGCTTTGAGAAGCCTGCAAGGAAGAGTAGCATTTGAGCTTGATATAAAGCAATGTGTAGGAGTTTACCAGACTTTTTTCTAAATGGGAAAAGGGCATCTCTAGATAGAAAAGACAACATGTTCACACCAGTGAAGTATAATAGAACATAGCATGCTGGAGACAATGTGAAAATTAGAACAAGCCTTTTGAAAAGTACTTTGGCAGATTGCTTCTAGCTCTAAAAACACTTATGTCTTTAGACTAAGTAATCCCACTTTGGGGAATTTATCTTATGAAAAAAAACACAAAGGAAGAAAACTGTTATTTACAATAGCAGAATTGCAAAATAGGAATTAGTCCGTTATCAAAAAAAATGCAAAATAGACAAATTATAACACACCACTTTGGCTATTGGATTGCTATTAGAATGATAATAAAGATGTTCTAAGTCAAGATGGGAAATGTACATGCCATTATGTTAAATTATAAAACTATATTTTTATTATTGCAACTAATTTTAAATTAACTTTTATTGGAGCATAGTTGATTTACACTGCTGTGTTAGTTTCTGCTGTGCGGCAAAGTGAATCAGTTAGATATATACATATATTCATTCTTTTTAGATTCTTTTCCCATATAGGTGATTATAGAGTATTGAGTAGAGTTCTCTGTGCTATATACACTAGGTTCTTATTGGCTTATTTTATATATATAGTAGTATGTATATGTCAACCCCAACCTCCCAGTTTATCTCTTCTCCCTCATTTCCCCTTCAGTAACCATAAATTTGCTTTCTGTATTTGTGACTCTACAGATGTTTTGTAAATAAGTTAATTTGTACCATTTATTTTAGATTCCACATATAAGAAATATCATATGGTGTTTGTCTTGATAATCTCTAGGTCCCTACAAATGGCATTAGTTCATTTTTCTTATGGCTGAATAATATTGTACATATACACCACTCCTTCTTTGTCCATTCATTTGCTGATGGACATTTAGATTGCTTCTATGTCCTGGCTGTTGTAAATAGTGCTGCAGTAAATATTGGAGTGCATGTATCTTTTCAAATTATGGTTTTTCCCAGACATATGCCCAGAAGTAGGATTGCTGGGTCCTATGTTAGTTCTATCTTTAGATTTTTAAGGAAACCCCATACTGTTCTCCATAGTGGCAGTACCTATTCACATTCCCAGCAACAGTATAAGAGGATTCCCTTTTCTCCAAACCCTCTCCGGCATTTATTGATTGTAGAATTTTTTGATGATGGCCGTGCTAACTGGTGTAAGATGATACCTCATTGTAGTTTTGATTTGCATGTCTCTAATAATTAATGATGTTGAGCATCTTTTCAAATGCCTTTTAGCTATCTGTATGTCTTCTTTGGAGAAATGTCCATTTAGAACCCCTGCCCATTTTTTTATTGGATTTTTTGTTTGTTTTTGATATTAAGCTTCATGAGCTGTTTGTGTATTTTGGATTAATCCTTTGACATTCTCTTCATTTGCAAATATTTTCTCCCATTCTATGGGTTATCTTTTCATTTTGTTTATGGTTTTCTTTGCTGTCTTATTGCAACTATTAAAATTATGTGTGTACAGATAAGAAATAGAAAAGAATGTGAAATGAAAATCAAAACAGTAACAGCAGCATCAACAGCAATAGAACGTTTTGTGAAGGTAGTAAGATTGTGTTTGAATTTTTTTCATAGATTTACTTGTTGTGATGATCAAATTTACCAGTTAAGCCAATGTATATTGATGGTTTCCCATGTGCTATAAGCATTGTTCAATCCTCCAGTTGAAAAGATAAAGTTTATCATTTATATAATAAATTTTAAATTTTTACAGAAAAGCACTTTTACACTTTCATGCCATTCCTAAAATAACTCTACCATCTTTCTATACCAAAATTGAATGCAGTTTGTTACAGGGAATCTTTTCAGGATCTATTTATCCCGTCATTTCCAAGCTCTGTCTAGATTTTCTGACCTTTTATCCCCCACAATGAAAGGTATTACACCATAGAAGTAGAATTGTGTGTGTGTGTTAGTTACTCAGTCATGTCTGGCTCTGCAATCCCATGCACTGTAGCCCACCAAGCTCCTCTGTCCATGGAATTCTCCAGGCAAGAATATTGGAGTGGGTTGCCATTCCCTTCTCCAAGGGATCTTCCCAACCCAGGGATCGAACCTGGGTCTTCTGCATTGCAAACAGATTCTTTGCCATGTAAACCACAAGAGAAGCCCTACACTGCATAATCCAGTTGAACTGGATAATCTAGTCCAAGGGGTGTTATAGTAGAAAGTAGCTGGAGGCAGGAGGAAGGTGTACATAGATATGTTTCTCACACTGAGCTCTAAAACAACCTGTATCAGAATTCCCAGGAGTACAGATTAAGTATACAGTGTTTTACCCTCATCCCTGGAAATTATAAGCAGATCAAGGTGAGACCACACAATTTCCTTTTTTCTAAGCACTCAAATTCTTTGGCATCTTAAATTTGGAAAATAATTGCTGTAAAATATTAAATCTATGTGAAATAAGTGCTTCTGCCTGCTGCGGTTTGCTCATGAACTTTACAGTATAATTGTATGAGTGAGAAGTTTGAGAACTTCTGTTCACTGATTTTCTTATAATGTAATAGCCAATTATGACCTTTGTTTCCAATTGAGCTTTCACAGTTTTGTTAATGGAAAACACTCCTGATAAGTAAAAATGTGGATTCTGTATGTGGCTTGTGCTTGTGCCCATGCATAGGATTGTGAAGGCATGTGTAACCTTCAGTGTTTACACCCTTCAGTGTTTACATTCTTGTTGCTTAAAATATCATTGTGTGGTACTTTATCAGTGGGAGGTGGGGGAAGCAAGGAGGAAGAAGACTCACTTTTTATAATGTCTCGCAAGTTGTACTCACTGAAAAGCAAAAGTTTCTCACACGGTCTACTAAGGCACGTCAGCTTCATGTAATGTTTTATGCTCTTTTTTTTCCCCCTTTTGTTCTTTTCTTTCTTGTCTCCCTTCCTCCTTTCCCTCTTCCTTTCTAACAGACCAGACCATGGACTGTGGCTTTTTTGATTAATGCTTTTCATTAATCAGCCAACCAAACTCTTTTTGATCACTGGTGTCTTTTTGGTAAAAAGCATTGTCCTACTTACAACACCCTGAAAGAATCAGCTTCTTATTACATTTGTCTCTAAAGTTTTGAGTTTGGATCAATGTGAACAGTTCGTCAACTTTCTTTTGAAATTAAACAAATGCATAGCATGACAAAGGGCGCAGAAATTTTTAAAAAATGAGTTAGGGACTGGCAGTAGACATCCTTTCAGCACCATTTTTACCCTTTGACCTTAAGCTGGCTAATCTGGAAGCCAACTGGGAGATAACGGTGACCAGGGGATTTCTGAACAGTGCACTCTCCCTTCATTGTGTCATTGTTTTTAAAAAATATTATTTATTGATTTGGATATACTGGATCTTAGTCACAGCATGCAAACTCTTAGTTGCAGCATGTCTAGTTATCTGACCAGGGATTGAACCCTGGCCCTCTGCCTTGGGAATTTGGAGTCTGAGCCACTGGGCCCCCAGGGAAATCCCTTTCATATGTCGTTCTTCTGCATTAAATACTTTGGGGGATATCTTTCTGGGTGGATTTATATTTTAAACAAATAGAGAAGATTTGAGAAGATTCAGGTTGTGATCTCATAAAGGAAAGCTTTCCTTCTCCAGAGGTCTAGAGAGCCATCCTAAGAAAACCCTTCTCAGTACAAATGAATTCTTAGGACATGCAGAAGGATCCTGCGTGGATATCTGCTTATTCATGGTTTCAAATGGTGATAATGAGAGTGGTAGGAACCAATTCCATCAAGTGCCATATGTATCTGTGGCTATAAAAGGGTCATTCTATTCTTTTAAATGCTACTATTTGCATATTTCATCTATGCACAATAATCTTTGTTGCTGAAAAGTATTTTCAACTAAAATATTCTTTACAATGTAAAATTCAATTTGGGAAACTATCCCTTCATGGATGACTCTTAAGCACCTACATTTTTCTTTTTTGCTATGGCGATTCTCTATGTTCCAGTTTCTCTCTTGGTAAACATGGCTTTTAAATTTTATTCCTTTAATGAAAATCTTCCCATTTCCATTCATTAGGAATCCTGTTGACTTTTCCTTTAAAAGAATTCTGAATTTGAAACTCTCAGTTGATCCTGTGCTCCATCATGTCAGACTCTTTGCAGCCCCATGGACTGTAACCCACCAGGCTCCTCTGTCCATGGAATTTTCCAGGCAAAAATACTGGAGTGGGTTGTCATTTCCTGCTCCAAGAGATCTTCTCAACCAAGCGATTGAACCCACATCTCTTATGTCTCCTGCATTGGCAAGCAAGTTCTTAAACACTGGTGCCACCTGGAAAGGGGGTCTTAAATTATGAGGTGGGATGCCTATCAACAATGCAGACTTTTGGGACCCATCCAATTAAGAGAATCAGTCTCCAGGGAGGGGCCCAGGATGCTTAACACATTCCTCCTTGGTTCTTATGCAAACTAAACTCAAGAAGAACAATTGCTAGAGGAAGCACTAGGGGTAGTTCTGATTGGAAAGAACATTTGCGAGCTACATAGTCAGTAGACTTTCAATTGCTAACTTCATAGATGTTATTGGGTCCTTCTGAGTATCATTTTCTTTTATTTCTAACATTAGTATAATAAATTTTAGAATACTGTGTTATGGAAAAGATCATTTGAGGCAGTGGGTTTTGCTTGTGTTTTTACTTTGCAAAAAGTGTACATACCTAGAGGAATAGTCAGTCTAAAAAAAAACAAAACCCACAGGAATAAAGTGGCAGAAAAAAAGACACCATAAGACGTAGAAAAAGGGAAATTTTACTCATTTAGACATTAATTCACTTCCTACCTCTAATGTGTACTTGTACATATTAAATTAGCAGTTAACAGCAGTTAGTGGTGCTCGATGGTCTCAAACTAGGGCTGCCATTATAGGGGAGAAAAAGCCAAAATAATAAAAATTTAAAACTAAGATAACCCACTAAAATTTTTATATTGCTATGTGTTTATTCTCTTAAAAAATGAAAATGGTCCAGAATATTTCCCTATTCTATATTCTGTCACAACTAGAGCTTACTTCCTGACATATGTCTTTAAAAAGCCACTCATGCATCCTACTTCCCATTCATCATCACTGTGGGGAAAGTACAGACAAGAAAATTTGCATTAAAAAAAAAAATCTTCAGCCACCACTCATTTTCTTCCAAAAGGAAGAAACTCAAAGCTGCTTCTTTTGTATTTCGTATCCTATCAATGCCCAGTGGAGGATCTTACTCTTTCCCGGAGAGCAAAACCTTTCAGTGCCTTACTCCAGGGTGGGAGGGAGGGGTTTGGAACCACTTGCTATCTCCTTTTTGACATCAACATTTTCCTTTCCTCTAAGTTTTACTCTGGTTGATTATTATGGTGATTTTTGAAATCATGAACCTTGTCAATAATAATCCCACTGTCAACTGAAGCAAAGTAATTTAACCTCTCTGCCGCAAAACCCTTCATCTGTAAAATGAAGGATTGGACTATGAGAGTTATAAGAGCTCGTATAACAGATATTTCTGGTTTTAAGAGAATTGTGACATGAAATATTCTCCCACATCACAGAGTGTATGATAATATCTGCATCTGTGGCTATTTTCTCTGATCTCCCTTCCTGTCTTTCTCTACTTTGTCTGTCCCTCTCTCCTCCTTTCTGTCTCTCTCCTGCTTTCCTGCAATATTTCCCTCTTACAAAGAGCATTCCTTTGGCTTGAAGCTGCTCCAGTGCCATAGTATTCCAGGTGGCCTTGTGTTTCAGCTCTGCTGCCCTGACCCTGAAAGCCACAGGCTTGGCCAAGTGTGGAAACTGGCATGACAGGAGTCACAGAGGGAAAGTGCCCGATGCTGGTCCTGAGAACTGTGTTCCTAGAACCCTTATCTGTGGATAGAAAGGCTGGGTGAGAGTCTGAAGAAAAGAACTACTAACCCTCTTCCTAGGGGGAACAGCAGAACTCTACCTCCTCTGCAAGCTATAATGGGGGTCGTGAATAATGTTAGTTGCTTAATTGTGTCCAGCTCTTTGCAACTCCATGTATTATAGCCTACCAGGCTCCTCTGTCCATGGAATTCTCCAGGCAAGAGTACTGGAGTGGGTAGCCATTCCTTTCTCCAGGGTATCTTCATTCACTCGTTTGTTTACAAGTCTAACTTTGTGGACTCTCAGTTCAGTTAAGTTCAGTCGCTCAGTCGTGTCCGACTCTTTGCGACCCCATGAATCACAGCACACCAGGCTTCCCTGTCCATCACCAACTCCCGGATTTCACTCAAACTCACGTCCATTGAGTTGGTGATGCCATCCAGCCATCTCATCCTCTGTCG
This sequence comes from Cephalophus harveyi, assembly GCA_006410635.1. Taxonomy (NCBI): domain Eukaryota; kingdom Metazoa; phylum Chordata; class Mammalia; order Artiodactyla; family Bovidae; genus Cephalophus; species Cephalophus harveyi. The sequence continues at coordinate 201,140 of SJYT01054605.1, read as the reverse complement.
TCCCCTTCTCCTCCTGCCCCCAATCCCTCGCAGCATCAGAGTCTTTTCCAATGAGTCAACTCTTTGCATGAGGTGACCCTGAAGTAACCTAAAACCATAAGTAGCCTAAGAAGTATAATTTGAAGGTCACCAAAATCCCTCCCCTTCACATATTCCTTCAAAGAGCCCTCTTGTGATCCCTGTAGATATTACATTTCCTGGCCACATCTATAAGAATTCAAATAGAAAGAGGACTAGGGACCTCAAGTCTTTCATATTGTTAATTTCAATGAGATTAATTTCTCAGATCCTTTATTTAAATGAAACTTCCATGGAGAATGGATTACTTGGCCTATTAATAGCATCCAAGCAATTTGAATGTGTTTCTGATACATTGTTTATCACAGGTTTTCAGGTCACCACACTGATTTTTCTTCTGTCCTCATCCTTATCTGCTATTTTTTCTCCATGCCTTCTTAATTTTAGAGTGACTCAGGGTTTTGTCCACAGTTATCTTCTCTTTGCCATCTCATTATGATGTATACAGAATACTTTTTTAACCTCTTTGTGAATACAATAGAAAAGCCTGCTGTTTAGACCATGGTTTCTCAGTCTTGGTACTGTAGACATCTAGGGCCAGATAACTCTTTGATGTAGGGGCTGTATGTTTAAGATGATAAGCAGCATCTTTAGCTACAACCCACTAGATGCTGGTAACACCTCCGCTAGTTGTGACAACTAGAAGTGTTTCCATACATGATCAGATGTTCCCCTGGGATAAAAACCATCCCCATAAACCATTGATTTAGAATAATTTGGTGTAGAACAAACAAACAAAAAATCCTTTAATAATGCATATTATAAACTTTTGACTTAATCAGGCCAATTCATTTTTTAATGTTTATATCTCTTAAATTTATAGAAATCTGAATAACAACAACTAATGAGTCAAAAATAGAATCTATAAGGCAGGTTCTGGTTTGGGGATAAAATAAGTTTGTGCCTGGGAGGAAATAGAAGAAAATGGATTTCATTTTGTCTTTAACCCTACACCATTATTGATAAAAACATGAAGATTACCTTCCTTTTAAAGTAGCAGTAAACAATGGACAGGGGAGGCCTAGCATGCTGCGATTCATGGGGTCGCAAAGAGTCGGACACGACTGAGCGACTGAACTGAACTGAAACAATATCCTAAATTAAGATTCAAGTTTAACTCTGCCACTTCTTGCCAATATCATCCTGCTGAGAAAACTAAATTTGGAAGAGTCAGTTCACCCAAATTCAGGTAATTATCCAAATCGTGTATTTCTCATTCTTTCACATTCCTACCTAAGAATCAGAGAATCAGAGATAATTTTGGTGAATTGTCACTGGAATTTGTAAAGCCTTTAACCCATGTAAGTTTGTTTTGCTGTTTGCATCCAGAGATGAAAGCCCTAGAAGTTAATATGGGATGTGGAAGTCTTTGGCTAAGCCTGCCAGAACTTAAACCTAGCAGCTCTCTTCTTGCCAGTATCTACCAAATTTTCTTTGCATGCCAAAACCCAGGCCACCTTCCTTCTGTCTCTCCTCCTTTTCCTTCAGTATTTTAGCTTAAAACATCTACCAATCTCGTCCTTTTAAAAAATATTTTTTTAATTTATTTGGCTGCACTAGTCTTAGTTGCAGCATAGAGGATCTTTATAGTTGCAGCATGCAAACCCTTTATTTGAGACACTCAGGATCTAGTTCCCTGACCAGGAATCAAACCCAAGCACCCTGCATTGAAAGCCTGGAGTCCCAGCCACTGGACCACCAGGAAATCCCAATCACATCCTTTTAAATCTAAATGAACACAAATGCCATCACTTAACATTAATTAACTAATTTTGAATTAGAAAAGTAACACATAGACTTGGATTTAAAATGTACAGAATGGTACCTATTGGAACCAGGTCCCATCTTTGAACTCAACACTGCTCAGATTTAACCACTATTAATTGATATTTTTATGTCCTTGCAGAAATTTCCTCTCATATGCAGCTTTGTATTTGCATGTATAAATGTGTGTGTTTAGTGTGTATATAGCCTTTAAACAATTTTGAATTTGTACCTTTAATTTTTGTTTATGTAGCAATACATCTTAGAGCTCTCTTCATATACACATGTTTGAATTTACCACATTCTATTTTACAGCTACAGAGTGTCTGACTGTAAAACTAATTTATCTCCTCAGTTCATTATTGATAAATAGGTGGCTTCTAGTTTGAGGCTATTACAATAGTTCAATAAATAGGTTTCATGCCTTCATGTCAGTGTTTCATTCTTGTTATTTTCTTTTTGATAAGTACTCTGAGCCTTCATCTTTTCTTTTAAAAGAATAAAGTTTGACTGTTGAAGTTTATATTATTTAATAAATAGGCCAAATTGATATGAGCAGAAAATGATGTATGTTTTAAAGAATTTTTAAAATGCTGTATTCTTTTCTAATAGACAACATTGAATAAAGGAATGAGAGGAAAGGAGTTGGCAAAAAAAAAAAAAAAAATCGTGACAGAATCCAAGTCTTTCAAAAGGATGAGTTTAAAAAATAGTTGCCAAGACAAAATGAGCTGTGAAATTTCAGCATTCTAAACCTCAGTAGCAATTTCTCCTATTATGGCACACCTATCAAGATTTATTCTCAGATATTTTTTCTAAGTAGTTTTGCATGACTCTGAAAGCAGTTAGAATTAGTTCTTGAAAATGCCAGGAGATAATAATAACTGGGCCATAAAGAACCATAGATGTGCCCTAGGACTCTTTCTGATATAAATGTTATTCCTGAAGATCATTCAGTGTTTCTTTTGGACTTTTAAAAAATATCTCCATGCTACTGCCATTTGAAACACACCATAGTCTCACCACTTAAAACCTTCCTATCAGACAGGATACACTCAGTTCAGTTACCTTCAACTGTGCAATATGTCTGCTATTATAGAATGATCAATAAATGCAGATGTATTGGGGATATATTTCCATATGGTATTCCAGATGTGGAGACTCTGTTTAGGAAAGAATTATTTTAAATTTTAGAGGAAAGGCAAAAAATAAGTATGTATTTCCAACACTGGATAGCTCATTTGTTTTTCTTTCGGAAGCAGGATGTACATTCTTTGGTGCTTGTTTTTATTTTTAATGGTCGATAAAATGGCATATTTATTGGGACTTAAATCATCTTTAAAGAGAAACAGCTCTAATTGGCAAAAAAAAAAAAAAAAGGCATAGTAATCTACTTCTTAATATTGCATAATTGCCATTGCAAAATTATCCCATAAAAATACTCATTATATACAGGGCATTCAAAAAATGCCATTCATTAACTTGGAAATAAAATTATAATTACAATTATCAAGCTTTGAGCTGGTTCTGTTAGGAGTTTTGCATGCTAATTGCAGTTTAAGGCTTCTAATTTAATATTAGGTGAAAACGTGATGATCAGCTGAAGGAAAGCACATAGGAGAAGTTTAAGGGTTGGGATGTTAAAAAGTAGTTTTCTTTCTGCTGGGCTATCACATTGGATTACAGAGTAATACAGAGAAAAATTCCTGTGCATGAAAATAGGTTTTTATTTAGGTCAGGGGTCTGGGGGGATGTCAGTTTCCCTATGCAGTCACAGCCAGGGAGCAAATTCAACAGCAGCAACTGCCTAGACTTTTTGAGCGGGGCGCGGGTTGTGGGCTGTGTACCAACAGCCTCGTCAACTGCAGACGGAACTGCAGCATCCCTTCCTGCAGTAGCTCGTAAGCCATTGGCTCGTTGGTGACACGTGACTGATAGAGCCTTTTCTGTGTCTTTTCTCGCCCATCTGTGTGCAGGGCACTGATAGGCCAGGCTGATGCGCAGGCAATTTATCATTTTGATCTCCCACTGAGTCAGGGAGCTCTCCTGTCACCAGTATTGATTTCAGAGGATGGACTAAATTTCCTAGGATTTCCATTAAGAATTAAGAAAAAAAGCTCTAAGCACGCAGGGTAGCCAGACAGACATGGATATGAGATGGCACTGTGAAAACTCGCAGGTAGCTTCTTCTATCACAGCCGGTGCTCAGCACAGCTTAGAACTGCAGCATGCAGGGTTTAAGATACCAGAAGCCTGAGAACAATAATAATGAAACTAAGAATAAACTCTTTTGGATAAACTAATTTTAAGATTTATATTAAACTGTTTCTTCTTGGAATTGCATGTCAAATTTATGCATGCTCTATAGGAAATGTAGAAAGGTTGTTTTAAATTTTTAAATGTCCTTAAACCCTGAGCATGGTTGCTTATACTTTTGTTTGCTGCTTTCTGTGAGCTTCAGAGGTTTTTGAGCATGCTTGTGGCAGAAACAACCGAAAATTGTGTGTGTGTGTGTTTCTATATATGTATATATGTATTAAGTTGGTTCGAGTAAAAGCATGAATAAAAGCTGCTTTCAATACTCGCTGGACTGCTTTATTATTGTTAATGACTTGATGATAATTTTGCCTAAATATGCTTAGATTCTGACCATGCATGCTTTTGCGGCAGAGTGGATTTTCGTTGAGAAGTCATGAAGGTGGAATGTGTGAATTAAATGTATGTTTAATGCAGCAGAAAATGTATTAGTGATTATTAAATCTGATTAATTAATGGAAATATTTCATGATGGTAAGATTTGAGTAACATTTATTTACACTATTTCTGCTTACTGAAAAAATGCATATCTGGGATGAATGAAAGTGTTTGTATTTTTGAAATATGAATTTTGATTATTTCAGAGATAGGATGATTTCAGTTTTTAAAAATGAATCTGAGATAAGAGAATTATAAACATTTTTTAATTTTAGCCTAGGAGAGAATTGTGTATTTGAGACATTATGTGCCTGTTCATGTGTGTGAATTCTTTGGCTAATTGTTTGATAGTCTCCTAGCTATCCTTATTCTCCTGAAGAGGAGAAAAGCCTTGGCATTGAAATGTTTCCTAGGCCCATGGGAATTAGAGCCAGCAGAAGCAAGAGTAGGACCAGATGGGATTGGCATGCTTGGCAGGGAGTGGAGACAATAGGTGGGGGCGGAGCAGATGGAGAACAGAAGGGAGTGAATCTCAGGAAAGGGGAGGGAGGAGGGGGAGGGGAGGAGTTGGTTTAATAGTGAAGGAAGCCTGGCCTCCCTTTTCAAAGTAACTTCTGCTTGCATCGTCCTTTCATTATGAGAAAGTCACGTCTGTTGTGACAACTATTTTTCATAGATTAGGAAAGAAGTTCCATGAATAGACGGTATTTTGCCAGATTATAAATGGTGTGTTATTTGTTGTTGTTTGTAATCTTTTCCTCTTTGTCATATTCAGGAGAAGTAGGAACAAAATTTAAATTTAGTTGTCATGTTATTTGAGCTTGTAGTATTTAAACATAAATAAGGCAATAACTACTAAACTTACTTTCAGATTGTAACAATTCAATCATCAATAAGGCTTATTGACTTTTTCCCTAAATAAGCTTTCAATTCTGAAAACATAAGGAGCTCATGGTGACTAATCTGTTATTTTACTTCTGACTCATAAATTCACATTCATTTCTAGAATAACTTTGAATGTTTTATTTAAGTACTTGTTGATTTTATGAAGTCTCAGGGCTTGACCAATGCCTAGTTCGAATTCTACCATGAACTTAATGACTCAGCATCCTCAATGAAGCCCAGAAAATTGGTCATAGTCTTTGCCCAGAAGTGTCATAGGATTGAGAAAGAATAAAAAATGAATTTACTTATGAATTCTATTATTTTAATAATTATTTCAAAATCCTAAGGTGAATCCAGACACAATTCCCAGTCCTAAGTAAAACTGAATTTTACCAAGTTCATGCAGGCAAAATGTACCAGTGAAAAAACAGTTTTAAAAGTTTAAGTATACACCTCTTGCATTTGGCTGGCGGACCTTGTGTATGGAGAGAATTTCCATTTTCTGCAAGTGTTGCCATGTTGCATGTCTCTCTTGACTGCTTTTTGAAACTTGGCTTGGCAAGGAATTATGTATGCCTTAAAGTAAATGAAAATCTTTACCTTTAATATCCTGGGATACACTTTAAATAATTTGCTGAAATTATATTGATTTTCCTAGAGTTAACAAATGAAACCAATTTCTTATACTTTCTCCAGTCCTTTTCCTCCATGCCTTATTTTTCAAAACTAAGAGAGTCCACTAAACAACAAAATTCTCCCCACTTGGCAAATTCCCTCTAATGTTCTTAGGAGAGAATATTGTCTACAGATAGATCTTTGAACGGATATTTATATTTTGGACTGTTGACTCGTGTTCATTAAGCAAGATAATCTGGTGTTAAAGAATAAATATTTTCAATTACTTTGTCCAATCAAGGTTGCCTAATAGGCTGAGAAGGACTTCCTCATGTGGCTCATTGGTAAAGAATCCACCTGCCAATGCAGGAGAGATGGGTTTGATCCCTGGCTCAGAAGATCCCCTGGAGAAGGAAATGGCAACCCACTCCAGTATCTTGCCTGGGAAATCCCATGGACAGAGGAGCCTGGTGGGCTATAGTCCATGGGGTCGCAAAGAGTAAAAAAAAAAAAAAGGCTTAACAACTGAATAGCATCAGGAATAGGCTGACAGCCCCGTTGTCCTTCTGTGGAATACAACTGGAAGAGCCCTAAAGTGGTATTAAATGTTTGGTCACAATAGCATTTGGGCTCAACTGCCAAGCAAATTTCTCACCAAGACATTAACCAGGAAACGCTTACATAGTTACAAAGTAATTAGTGATGTAGCATTGCATATTAAGGATGTTTTGGGTAGTTATGATGAAATGTTACTGTCTGCGTGCCTTCCATATGCTCCTTTAATTTACAGAATGTGATCATCCCACAGCATCTGGGTGCATTTATAAACTACAAGAGCAATCAGTTAACTATATGATCATTGCAGTAGGCAGAATGCTAATTGATGGGAGAAGCCCTTTTTCAAATGGGAAAATAATGCATGTAGCCAAGGACTTTCAGTCTTTGTCTATATTAAATTTAAATGTTTCAAGAACTAAGCTTATACTCTGCCCATTTGGAAAGTAACACATTTGAAACAAGATTTTGCCGTGTCAGAATAAGTGGTCTTAATTCCAGTGTTATGAGCACCAGCATAATTCATAGGTGAACAGAGTTAGTGAATAGTTAATTATACTTAGACCCAAGTGGTATCTTTTATTCAGTCTTATTTTTTACTTCCCATTTCCTATACTCCCAGTTCTTTTTTCCTCTGCTGTTTTAACTGTCATTTTTGGACTCAAATGCCATTTGTTTCAGACCTCTATTCAGTTCAGTTCAGTCGCTCAGTCGTGTCCGACTCTCTGCGACCCCATGAATCGCAGCACGCCAGGCCTCCCTGTTCATCACCAACTCCCGGAGTTCACTCAGACTCACGTCCATCGAGTCAGTGATGCCAACGTGGGATGGCTCCTCTAGGCCCTCCTGCTCCCGCACAGCCGCGGCTCCTTAGACATGGAGACCTCTATTACTAAACAGAAATAATAAACTATATATAAATTCAGCAGAATATAATGACCCCAAGTTCTGCTTGTGCCTTTTTGTGTATATTTAGTCTTTGAATGTTATTGATTTCTACTAAGGTTACCACATTGACCCAGAAATATATTTACTTTCTGCCATCTTATTTACATTTAGTTGATTGTTGATACTTGACTCTCCTGAAGGCTCCCTTCTCTCATTACTCTAACACAGAGAATGGAGCCAAGTACATTATCAAGTAGATAGGCAATTTCCAGTATACAGAATAATTGGTGAAAGCCACAGGCAGATAAAAAAACTCATGGGCATCTCTAGTGTCTCACAGAAAATTAAAACACCTTGAGTCCAAACTAAATAATAACCATGAAAAAGCAAAAATATATAAAAGAGGTTTGCTAGTTTTGTAGTTCTGTTTCATGAAGTACGTGTGATTACCACAACACACTTTCTTTTCATTTGACCCTCAAATTTTCATCCTCATTTGAATTCACTTGATTATGCAGTGGAAACTATCTGAGAACTACTCTTCAACAAAAAGATCAAAGTCAGTTATATATTTTTGTTTTCATTGTTGTGGAAAAAAAATACATACATATATATATATATAGAGAGAGAGAGAGAGAGACTGCAGATTAAGCCACAATTTGTTTTCCTGATAACAAAACAAGGCTCAGAAAGTTTTCTTACTATTTTCCCATGAATAAATGTAAAAGGCTTTATTACCTTAAGTATTCCTTACTTTAAAAGACAAAACCTGCATGTAATGGTGGGAATGACTTGAATATTATTTAGGGAACCAAAAGAAACCAATCTTGGAAAGTCATCAGTCTTGAAGTCTGTGTACTATCACGTTTGTTTTCATGATTTTTTAATTTAAGCATAACAGGACCACAGTCTTGACGCTAAGCATATTTCAGACCCAATTAAAATTACAGAACCTCACAGTCTAGATTTACTGGTAAATTCATAGGTGGCATGGGAGGGTTGTTTAGGTCTGTGGGCAAACACCTTCACCTGTCCAACCTCTTCACATATTTCAAATTAAAAACTACTACAGCTTCAAGGGCTTCTCTGATAGCTCAGTTGGTACGAATCCACCTGCAATGCAGGAGACCCTGGTTCGATTCCTGGATCGGGAAGATCCGTTAGAGAAAGAATAGCCTACCCACTCCAGTATTCTTGGGCTTCCCTTGTGGCTCAGCTGGTAAGGAATCCACCTGCGATGCAGGAGACCTGGGTTGATCCCTGGATTTGGAATATTCCCTGGAGAAGGAAAAGTCTACCCACTCCAGTATCCTGGCCTGGAGAATTCAATGGGCTGTATAGTTCATGGGGTCACAAAGTGTCAGCCACACCTGAGTGACTTTCACTTTCACTACAGCTTCAGAGACAATGCTGTCCCATTCAGTCATCCAGGGAAAGGATTTTTCTTATAATGAAAAGCTATTATATATACAAAATATATAATTCTGTGTATATATAATAAAGAATGTATATGACTAGGACTACATTTATGACTTCAGAACACTACTATTTTATTGTGAAATCCAAAATTGTACATAGAGTTTTGATGTGTTTTGAAGCTCCTTATTTTGGAGTCATAGAGGTATAGCCCCAAGAATCGATTCTCAGTCACCCATGTGTGGACAACCTACATAATGGATGATATTGCATGACTAGATGTTTTTTCTAGACCACTTAACCTCCCACGGGCTGAAAAATCATTGTTTTCAGTCATGCGCTGTGACTTCTTTCAATGAGCGCATTTAGATTTGAGTGGATCGCCTATCCACTGGATTCGTAGTAGGACTACAATATTTTCAGAATTGAATGTAGTGTATGTCAGTGTCTGCTTTAAAACACTGCTAAATATTTAGCTGATACATAATAGGTTTCAAGAAGACATATGAAAAACTAGAAATTTGGGGGTAATAAGCTACTCTTGGGTTTGCCTAGAGTTTCCTTAGGCCTTCAAGAAGTATACCATCTCTTTCCAGAATGCTTACATTTATTATTTATAAGCAATCACTAAGCAATACTTCAGTGTTTTTTTGTCCATTTAGTAGTTAAAATGTGAAAAAATATATACTGATTGATTGATCTATACTAGAACTCCCTCGGAGAAGGCAGTGGCAACCCACTCCAGTACTCTTGCCTGGCAAATCCCATGGACAGAGGAGCCTAGTAGGCTGCAGTCTGTGGGGTTGCTAGGAGTTGGACACGACTGAACGAATTCACTTTCACTTTTCACTTTCATGCATTGGAGAAGGAAATGGCAACCCACTCCAGCATTCTTGCCTTTCCCTGGAGAATCCCAGGGATGGGGGAGCCTGGTGGGCTGCCGTCTCTGGGATCGCAGAGTTGGACACGACTGAAGTGACTTAGCAGCAGCAGCAGCAGCAGAACTCCCTGGTGGCTCAAATGGTAAAGAATCCACCTACACTGCGGGACACCTGGATTAGATCCCTGTGTTGGGAAGATCCCCTGGAGAAGGGAACAGCTACCCACTCCAGTGTACTGGCCTGGAAAATTCCATGAACAGAGGAGCCTGGCAGGCTACAGTCCATGGGGTCACAAAGAGTGAGACATGACTGAGCAACTTTCACTACACTTCACTTCCTACCAGAGCTCTGCTTAATGCCAAGAGTGACTCAAAGGAAAGTAAGATACTTTCTAACTTGAAAGTCCAGCTGAAGAGAAAAGACAAACGCATATAACACTAGAGGAGTACTGAAGGCTGAACAATTTTACCCTATTGTCTCAAATAATGCACATATTTTTGCTGAGCATCTATTACACACTTCATGGTGATTTGAAGAAAGGTGTGTTCACTGTGAGCTAAGTAGATGCACTGTTTTTCTGCTGCATCTTCTTGAATTTGTTTGAGCAGCCTGAGTTAGCCAGTCATAAAAGGTAACACAGAATCAAGTCTAATTCAGTGGGCTACACATCCTGTAATACCGGTACCAGCCTCTGAAGTGGTGTTTAGGGCACTGAGGGTGTTGGAGTATGAAGCAAGATCCCGAGAGGCTTGTCTCAAATCAGTCAAGGTGACTGTTTCCTGTTCTACATCTTCTCAGGATAGCATATTGATTTCTTAAAAGCCAGTTTTCATGTTTTGTGAATAATAAAAGTAATATAAAATGTGTACAAATTTTTAGTTAAAAATCACCTGCATATATACTATGTCTATTTTTCTTACTTTGTTAAAATTATGTACTGCTGCTAAAATTTTTCCTTTAAAAAATAAGAAATTGATCTTCTTTAACTGGTGGGATGACTTAAAATATTGAGTCATTTTTCCAATAGTAATTAGACACTTCAGATTGAGTATAACTATCTCAGGCTACTAGGGTATAAATGAGTGTAACTGTGAGTTACTCCAGCAATAATTTTCAGTATGCCTAATTCTACTTCTTTGACTCTATTTTCTTTTTGAAGGGCCCCCACCAAAAGAAACTAGAACATGGGTGGGAATAGGCAGGAAGCAAAGGTCTGGCATAGATTGGAGCAATTTTGAATAAGCGATAATTATGTAAATAGCTTACTCTGTTACTGAGTTACTATCAATATTATCACTTTCTCAGTAAGTAGTTTAAAATATAATGAATAATTAATGGGAAACTTGATGAACCACTCATTAGAACTGACTGAAATAATAACCTTAGGTATAAAATATCAAAATGAATAGTTTTGATTATTTTTCAAAACCTCAAGCTAGAGACAGCAAGCTCAGGTGACTGGAGTCATGCAACAAAAGTTTCTAAGATTCCTGTCTTCCTAGCTGTTCAAATAGCCTGATACTTGACTTCAGTTGCAATAAATGTAGTCATTTTAAACAGGAGATTGCTGATGCAATAACAAAATAAACACTGACTTTAACCTCTCTTTCTCCCTTAACAATTCCCTAAATGATGCATCAACCCTTTGTACTTCTTTAGGAAGAGGGTTGAGGGTTTAAAATGACGAGATAAAGTAAAAATGTATATGCTCAGTTTATTTGAAAGTCTATAGTGTACGATCATTTCTAAAGATGTCATTCAAATGAGGATAATACATATTTTGTCTCTGTAAATACTGCAAAAGTAAACAATTCATAGGTTACATTTTTATGGTTGTAATTGTATTCTTTTCCTTTATGAATGCATCTGTATCTGTTTTCAAAGATAATTATTTTATAATTATTTTCAGTTTTACCAATTTACATTTAAGTTGATCAGATCAGTATGATTCTTTTATATTTTAGTTTTTAAATAATTTAATTTGCAATGATTTAAATTTATAGAAATGTTATAATAATATTTAAAGAGAGGTCACTCTTCATCCAGCTTCCCCTAACATTAGCATCTTACGTAAGCTTTGTACTTCTGTCAGTGCTGAGGAATTAACATTCAATATGCCCTTTGAGAAACGGTTTCTTTTTTAGAATTTTTGTGTCATATATGCCACTGAGTGACATCAAACGACTTTTGGAAAATTTGACATCAGTTGGTTTTATTTCCACAAATACCTAAGAGATTTCTTCCCACTGGGCTACCCAGAATTTCTACTAAGAAACATTCAGTCAAATATTTTAGGAGGAAAACAATTTTTTTTTCTTTCCACCCTTATTAGTGTCAGTTTTATTTTGAAGTTGGTCACAGACTCTCTTTTTCTTTCTCAGTTTCCTTGAGAAATTTTCCCATTCTCAGCAGAGAGTGCTCTCCTGAATTCTAGACCTATTCTTACAGCTGCCTCTGCCTTCCCTGGTGGCTCAGATGGCGAAGAATCTGCCCGCAATGCCGGAGACCCAGATTTGACCCCTGGGTGGAGAAGCTCCCCTGGTCAAGGAAATGGCTACCCACTCCAGTGTTCTTGCCTGGAGAATTCCATGGATAGAGGAGCATTGCGGGCTATAGTGCGTGGGGTCGCAGAGTGGACATGACTGAAGCAACTTAGCAGCAGCAGCTAACTAAAGTGAAGTCGCTCAGTGGTGTCTGACTCTTTGCGACCCCATGGGCTGTAGCCTACCAGACTCCTCCGTCCATGGGATTTTCCAGGCAAGAGTACTGGAGTGGGTTGCCATTTCCTTCTCCAGGGGATCTTCTTGACCCAGGGATTGAACCCCGGTGTCCCACATTGTAGGCAGACGGTTTACCATCTGAGCCACCAGGCTGCCCCTGTTCACCTCAAATTCAACATGTCCCTTGGTGAATAGGTTATTTTTTGGAGTCTATACAATTTTAAAGCATTTTACTTTAATAGGTTTATGTAAAGACATTATACTAGAGAAAGTTTTACTGCTACTGTGTGGTGAAAAACTAGCTATTTAAAATCTGATACTTGATTTCCCCATTTGTAAGATGAGGGGTTTGTAGCTCTAATACTTTATAATTTTCAGTTCAGTTCAGTTCAGTCGCTCAGTCGTGTCTGACTCTTTGAGACCCCATGAATCGCAGCACACCAGGCCTCCCTGTCCATCACCATCTCCCAGAGTTCACTCAAACTCACGTCCATCAAGTCCGTGGTGCCATCCAGCCATCTCATCCTCGGTCGTCCCCTTCTCCTCCTGCCCCCAATCCCTCCCAGCATCAGAGTCTTTTCCAATGAGTCAACTCTTTGCATGAGGTGGCCAAAGTACTGGAGTTTCAGCTTTAGCATCATTCCTTCCAAAGAAATCCCAGGGCTGATCTCCTTCAGAATGGACTGGTTGGATCTCCTTGCAGTCCAAGGGACTCTCAAGAGTCTTCTCCAACACCACAGTTCAAAAGCATCAATTCTTCAGCGCTCAGCCTTCTTCACAGTCCAACTCTCACATCCATACATGACCACAGGAAAAACCATAGCCTTGACGGACCTTAGTTGGCAAAGTAATGTCTCTGCTTTTGAAAATGAGAGTGTGAATAATTGTGAATTTCATTTAAAAGAAAAACTTTTTAAAGAAAAGTGGCCTTAAAGTGTAGACTGCTTTTCATTTTGTTGAGTCATCTCCTCTGAATTTTTAGATGAATCTGGATCTGGAGTTTTCTTATGAAATGTTCATTTTGAAACTAGAGGGAGAATAATTCCAGTCACAGCTAGCATTAATTAGAGGGAAATCTCCTTTTCCATTTCCATAGTGAAGAATCTAGAGGCTTCTTAGCACTCTGTGTGCAAGGCCTGTAAATTTCAGATAATTATTCGTTTGGAATCCTTAAAACTAACAATAGGAAATGCTATAGAAGGAACAACATCTTTTTGTTTTAACATCATCTTGACAAATGAGGGAAATTTTTGCAGTATGTACATCACAAAAACAAGCAATTCTGTGAAAACAAGGGAAAAGTGGCCTGTGCTGCCTGTTTTCTCTGTGTGTTCCAAAACCTTCACCTTTGCAAAGAGATCTTGAAATTATTTCAGATCTATTTTTCATACTTTGAATACCAAAAGAGCTAAATCATTCATTATATGTGAAAATATTTATTACCATGTGTCAAGAAACTCTGATTCTCTTTCTGGTATTCCTAGTAAGAACCCTGTGGTGTAAAATTATGGGCTGAATATGCTAAATAATTACCCACATGAATGCTGTACCTACCATGTGTATTTTTAGGCTTTATATCAATAAATGTTTCATAAAGTGCTGTATACACTGGACTAAAATTCCTTCATCCCCAAATCAGTTTTAAATTCTTCTCTAAGAGAACAAGGTACAATGAGGCTTCTATAAAAATGGTAAAGAAAGAGGTAACATAAGCAATCAACAGCACAGTCTGCAACATCACAAAAACAAGCAATTCTGTGAAAACAAGGGAAAAGTGGCCTGTGCTGCCTGTTTTCTCTGTGTGTTCCAAAACCTTCACCTTTGCAAAGAGATCTTGAAATTATTTCAGATCTATTTTTCATACTTTGAATACCAAAAGAGCTAAATCATTCATTATATGTGAAAATATTTATTACCATGTGTCAAGAAACTCTGATTCTCTTTCTGGTATTCCTAGTAAGAACCCTGTGGTGTAAAATTATGGGCTGAATATGCTAAATAATTACCCACATGAATGCTGTACCTACCATGTGTATTTTTAGGCTTTATATCAATAAATGTTTCATAAAGTGCTGTATACACTGGACTAAAATTCCTTCATCCCCAAATCAGTTTTAAATTCTTCTCTAAGAGAACAAGGTACAATGAGGCTTCTATAAAAATGGTAAAGAAAGAGGTAACATAAGCAATCAACAGCACAGTCTGCAAAAAATTCTCATCACCAATAAAGATTTATGAAAAATAAATTTAATCAGTACCAATGACATCCTCAGAGAATAAGACTTTGTAAGCATTTTCCTATAAATGTGAAAAAGAAAGTGGGTCTATATTGAGAACAAAGGTTAAATGTGTAGGGCAAATAATTTTTATGGGTGTTCATAATTTAGCTATAAAAACTTATATAGTTTGTGACTGTCTATTGCAGTTGGAAATATTTAGCAGAGAAATATTTGTAGACATAGGAAATGATATTAAAACTTTGACACAGTATTAAGACTTAATTTATAGAAGTTATAATGATTTCATTTTTAATTTTTTTTTCTTCTATTTCTTATCAGCATTTAAACCCAGACAGGATTTAATGGATGCTCTGGGAAACCAGCATGTGTAGGAGAGACTTAGCTTCTAATGAAATCTTATAATGATAGATTTGACTTCCAGAACACACTTAGCTTGAAACATTTCCACTGTAAAGCATTACCTGGACCCCACAAAGCTCAGGATGCATTGTGGTGATAGGGAGAGCAAAGAGGGGTGAAGTGTTATACAGGATGGTAACCCCACACTTCTCACTAGCTTTTTCTGTTATGGACATGTGAAGGCCTGGATCCTGTTACAGCAACTTTGAAACATGTTCACCACCCATGGTCTTCCCTGGAGGCTCAGACAGTAAAAAAATCCACCTTCAATGCAGGAGACCTGGGCTTGATCCCTGGGTTGGAAAGATCCCCTGTAGAAGGGAATGACTACCCACTCCAGTATTCTGGCCTGGAGAATTCCAGGGGGTCAGAAAGAATCAGACACACTGAGCGACTTTAACTTTGACCACCCTTAGTGTCTTTTTAAAAAAATTTCTTTCAATTGGAATATAATCGCTTTACAATGTTTTAGTTTCTGCTGTACAATGAGGTGAATCAGCTGTATTATATGTATATATGTATCCCCTTCTTCCAGAACCTCCCTCTCACCTTACCACCCCCCATCTCACCCATTTGGGTGATCAGAGAGCACTGAGGTGAGCTTTCTGTTCTTTATAGTAGATTCCCACTATTGCTGTTGCTGTTGCTGCTGCTGCTGCTAAGTCGCTTCAGTCGTGTCCGACTCTGCAACCCCAGAGACGGCAGCCCACCAGGCTCCCCAGTCCCTGGGATTCTCCGGGCAAGAACACTGGAGTGGGCTGCCATTTCCTTCTCCAGTGCATGAAAGTGAAAAGTGAAAGTGAAGTCGCTCAGTTGTGTCCGACTCTTCATGACCCCATGGACTGCAGCCTACCAGGCTCCTCCATCCATGGGATTCTACAGGAGAGAGTACTGGAGTGGGTTGCCATTGCGTTCTCCGACTACTAGGTATCTCTTTTACACATGGTAGTGTATTTCTGTCAATCCTAATCTCCCAATCTGTCCCACCTTCCCCTTCCTGCCATATTTACTTGCCTGTTCTCTGTGCCTGTGTCTCTATTCCTGCCCTGCAAATAGATTCATCTGTAACATTTTTCTAGATTCCACATAAATGCATTAATATATATTTGTTTATCTGTTTCTGACTTACTTCATCCTGTATAACAGACTCTAAGTCCGGTATCTTTCTTGGCTAATTAGTGGGATTGTCAACTTAAAAAAAAAAAAAAAGAAAAGCACAACATAAGAACTGTGAGTTTCACTTTTATTGGGGGATTTACCAAGGACTATAGCCAAGGGACAGTGTCTCAGATAGCTTTGAGACTTTGCTCCAAAGAGGTAGGTCAGCATATATGAGTTAGGTGAAGGGATATAGGCCCTCAAGCATACATCACAGTAGAAGGTTGCTGCTAGCCATGAGGAGTAGATATTCTCAGTCCATGGTTTTCATGATTTTCTGATTATGGGAAGATGCAAAAATCTGGATTCAGAAGTTTTTCTCCTGGAAATATATAAATTTCTGAGGGCCTGTTCTGCTAGTTTTCCCAGAGCACAGAATGCCTTACTCCTGATCTCTGCCCTGAATTATTCTCACAGTGTACCCATAGGACAGCAACTGCAGTGGCTAATGACTCACTTCTTGTAAAACTAGGTAGTGAGTGACATTTCTTAGGTGGCAAGAATAGCTCTTCTACCATTTTAAATTTATAGTAACCAGTAGACTTAACTCTGGGAGAAGTATGCTTGGGTTCTAAAGGATTTTTAGCAGGTAACTCACCTTTCTTTGCCTTTTTTAATTAAGATGACTGAGAAATGCCTCTGTGTGTTTTACCTTGTATCGTTTGGTGAAAGATGTTCAAGGACAGGAAAATCTTCTTCTAGGCACCTTTCCTGTTCTGTGTCTTAAGCTCTGGTGTTTAAGAGAAGTGAAATCTTTGCTGCCACAAGAGAGCTAAAGACACATTTTAGTTGGCTAGTCCTGGAGTAGAGGTTATTTGATGTATTATTTTGCTTTGACTTGTAAATTTCATAAATCTTCATTTCTTCCAAATCTTTTCCTGAAATTCTGAAACCCAAGACCTATTTTATATCTCACTGGTGAGACATTAGACCTACTTTCTAAGTCTGAAATACCTCCGTTATTGGTCTTATCTGTAAAATGAACTGAGATTCCTCTGTGCTGTGCTTAGTCATATACGACTCTTTGTGACTCCATGGACTGTAGCCTGCCAGGCTCCTCTGTCCATGGGGATTCTCCAGGCAAGAATACTGGAGTGGGTTGCCATGCCCTCCTCCAGGGGATCTTCCCAACCCAGGGATCAAACCCAGGTCTCCCGCACTGCAGGCAGATTCTTTACCAGCTGAGCTACCAGGGAAGCCCCGAGCTTCCCCTAGCACCCTGAAACATACATGAGGCAAGCGTTTTCTTACCTTTCCCCTTTCCTTCTGCTCACTCTTCTTTATAGTTTCCTGCTTGCTTTGCCTCTTTTCACCTACTTTAGCTCTTACAGAAGTCAGCTATGGGCATCTATTTTGCTTTCTTTTTCCCCATTTGTGAAACTTAAGAATCAAACTTTGACCAACATATAGGTACAAAATTGCTACGACGATGGCCATTATTTTTAGACCTCATGAAGTTCAGAAGAATCCACTGGATTCTGTGACATTGAAAGGAAATGTATTGAGCACAGCCTAATTTTTAGATGAATAGGATTCCACAGGGTTTTAGGAATAGACAGCAAGATTACTCATCATAGGAGAAGCTTATTAAATGGAAACTGTAGAATCCTCAGCATATAAATATTAGAAATTCAATTTTTAGTAACTCTCTGATACTTCCTTTAGAGTTGTGTTTGTTTTATTCTATTTCTATTTTGTTTTAATTTTTTCTTAAGTGAAAGACATGTTGAAATTTTTTATTATTTAGTGTCTTAATCCTTAGGGTGGAGTATTCAAGAATAAATAACAGAAGGGTTGGCAAAAATGGTGCCACTAGTAACAACCGGTCATGTAACAATTTCCTTATTCACATCAATGTGAAATAGTCAGTATTCCAGCTACTTTTAATATCTGTTGATTTATTTGGCTGTACCAGGTCTTAGCTGTGGCATGCAGGATCTTTTAGCTGTGGCATATGGGATCTGGGGCCTCCCTGATAGTTCAATTAGTAAAGAATCAACTTGCAATGCAGGAGATCCCAGTTTGATTCCTGGGCCAGGAAGATCCACTGGAGAAGGGATAGGCTACCCACTCCAGCATTCTTGGGCTTCCCTTGTAGCTCAGCTGGTGAAGAATACAGCTGCAATGTGGGAGACCTGGGTTCAATCCCTGGGTTGAGAAGATCCCTTGGAGAAGGGAAAGGTGACCCACTCCAGTATTCTGGCCTAGAAAATTCCATGGATTGTATAGTCCACAGGGTCACAGAGATAGGACACCACTGAGCGACTTTCACTTCATGGGATCTAGTTCCCTGACCAGGCATCAAAGCCAGAGCCCTGCATTGGGAACATGCAGTCTTAGCCATTAGACCAGCAGGCAAGTTCCACTAACCAGCTTGAAACCACTAGTTTTAGGTAAAAACTTGTCACATTTAGCTGAAAGGTGGATTATTTGGAACCAATGAATTTCATTTTATTGGTAAAGCAAGAGGCCCTATATGGACATGAACTTGGGCAAACTCCAGGAGATGGTGAGGGACAGGGAAGCCTGGCATGCTACAGTCCACAGGGTCACAGAGTTGGATACCACTTGGCAACTGAACAACAACAAGAACAGGCCCTGTGTGTTGGCATTTATTTTTGATGGTCAACAAGACATTTCATGAAATCAGATTATTATATTTATGTATGCATGCATGTATTATATATTTTAAAGCATTTTTGAAATAGTTATAGATTCACAGATAGCTGCAAAGAAAGATACAAGAGGTTCCCTACACCCTTTATCCAGTTTCCCCCCATGTTACATCTTATATAACTATAGTTCAGTAACAAAACCAGAATGTAAATCATGGAACTTATTCAGATTTCACCAGATATACCTGCATTTGTGTGCATGTGGGTCTATAAAGTTCTATGGAGTTTTATCACATGTGTAACTTATAACCACCACCAAAATCAAGAGATTTATCTGTACCAGAAGGTTCTCTTGTGTTACCCTTGATTGTTACACTTTAAAGGGACCTGAGAAATCATCTACACTAACCTACTGATATTGGAATGGAGAGTGATTTGTGTCAGGTCAGTGGGTTAGACAATGATTGACCTCAGAAAGTGGTGCCCTATCCCAGACTAGTTTCAGGCATCCCATCTTACAATCTCAGTTTTATAAAGTAGGCAGTTGTTCTACAAGTTGGAAGATAAAAGAATTATAGCAAACACAAATTTCAAAGCAATTGTGTTTATCACAATTCTGGATTTAAAAAAGAATTCTATTACTGGCTGCATAATGGGTTAAGGGGACATTAACTGTCAATGTAAGCCTTAGATTGATACTTCAGATAAAGCATGTATATGTTGGAGGTAATCTGTGTTGCTTCACAGGGACTCAACATGGTTATAAGAAGGGGAAGATAGTAAAGGATCCCCAGAGATTTAGCTACAGATTGTATAGCCTGTACTCTCCACCCAAAGAACTGAATGTCTGTTCCCTTCTGTTCATACACAAATGCACCAGATAATTTAAGAATTCTTTTCACTTTCCAGCTTGCCATTTAAGTTTGTTACCTCTTATAAAGCTATTTTGTTGAGACTCGGGGGATTTGGGGTTTTAGGGTGGTCACAGCATGTGATTTGACCCACTTACCTGTTCCATATCCACTTTGGAACCATTTTAGATGCTACTCACCTTAGGAATAAATCTGGTTATAGAAGAGTAGAACAGAAGTCACATGGAAAGAGTGGAGGATCAAAGACTTTATACTATATCAGCATCAGAGAAATTAGAGATGTAAAAGACTCATTAGCTGATTTGCCCTATTTCCATGGAAATTGCAGTGAACATTTTCAAAGACCTAATCTATTTTTGTTTAAAATAAATGGGAACTCAATGTAGATTCTTGTTAGAACTTGAAACTGCTGATGGTTGTGTTTTCTGGGTTGTTTTTCTTTTTAGATCTACTTGACAGTTTGCATGGCTAATTATTGTGTTCTCATTTGTTTAATTCCAGCACTGCTGTAGGCTCTTTAGAATGCGGGAGGGGAGAGAAGCACTACCATAGTTTCACAGTGTATCAAGGAGCTGTTAACTCGAAGAGTGTGAATGACAGGGAGCGAGAGAGAGAGAGAGAGAGAGAGTGTGTGTGTGTGTGTGTGTTACTGAGTCCAAACTCACTCTGCTTGCTGCACGCTAAACCAATAAATCCAAGAGAGAAGGTACTGAGGCAAGGAACACGACTTCATTCAAAACCCAGCTGACTGAGATGGCAGACCAATATCTCAAAGTAACAAAGTTGTTGGGGTCTGCATGCCAATTTCTTTTATAGAGTCAGAGAGAGAGAAGCGATTAGAAACTAGAGTCCAAAGGCAGAATAGAGAGGAAGAGGCAGTGGGGAAATAAAGAGAAAGGGTCCTCGGTCTTGCAAAACATCTCCAGAAATGGCTGGCGTTTGGAAAGGGTGTGTTAATCTCTTCTATTTATTGTAGCTATTCATAGGTGGGCAGGGTCAGATTTTCTCTCTTTGAGGTGAACAAACGCACTTTAGTTTACAGTCAAGCAGAGGGGCAGAGTCCTCTGAAGCAGGCTATTATGTATGATTCTAATAACGAAAGCAACGAAAAGCAAGTCTAAGAGTTTGCAACTTGGAGTCAAAATAGGCTTCTTCTCTGCAACCTGTGTGTGTGTGTTTTGGAAGATGGGTCAAATAAAGTAGTGAAAGTGAAGTTGAAGTGAAGTCACTCAGTCATGTCCGACTCTTCGCGATCCCATGGACTGCAACCTACCAGGCTCCTCCGTCCACGGGATTTTCCAGGCAAGAGTACTGGAGTGGGAAGTGAATTTTAAATAACTGCCAGACTTTGGTAGCTAATAACATTTTTGTGAAGGTTTTGTGACTAACCAAATGTAAGTCCTTTGTGGTCTTATTTTATGTATGGCACTTTGTATCCTGATGGATCCTTTGCAACAAAAGTTTTTGCTAGGAAATCTAAAAACTATATACTCCTAGAAATCCATTCCTGCACCCCCACCACCCCCCATGACTGAATCTTTTTATTATTGGCTTAATTTTCATAGTACCATTTTAGATGGAAAAAGTCTTGTAATTTGAAGAGAATTTGTTAAGAATTATTTCTTATATCAATAACATTAAAACTTTCCAATGTTAGTGTTCTGTAGATGCCATTTATGGCAGGAAAATGTTTTTGTCAAGAATTACTGCTTTTATTACCAATGAATCATGAATTCTTTGTGAAGGTTTTGGAATTCAGAAGCATCAGATGAAACATTTAACAGCAATTAAGATACTGATAGTTCAAATGAGATGCATTTACTTCTTTTGTATGTTTTTTCACTTTTGGTAGTGGTAGTGTTGCTTGGGGATGTAGGGCATTTGACAGTGACTCAAATTATACACTTTAATCCTCTTTCCAGCATTATAGGATGGGACCTTTTTAAAAAGCAATCCCTCCGCATTTCACTAGAATGAAAATTTGCTTTAACTGAACATCCCTAAATAATTATCGTGCTTCTTATAGGGATACATCCATTTTGAAGAAATTAATGTGAAATTCAATAGAATAATTTTAAAGCTATTTCATATTGGGACTGCACCTCTTTGTAACAATGGCATAAATGATACTGTTGAATTTATGTATACAGCTTTACTTAAAGCAGCCAGACTGATGAGACTGGATAGTTAAGAATAGGTAATAAATAACTAGATCTCCACACTTGCATAAATAGCTAGATAGATACAAAGATAGATAAATAGATATATAGACAGAATTTTTGTGATTTCTTGTTGCTATAAGCAACAGAGACAGTAATTTCTAAACCTCTCAGGACCCAATGAATGGCAAACATTGTGTGCCTAGTGATTTGACCCTCCACGTATGAACTCAGTTGAATGCTTGAGAGTTAAGATGAAACTCATACACAATCTTGCAAGCCATCACCATGGCAACATACTTAAAATTTCAAGGTCTGTCTCCCTTGAGTTTGCACCTGCAGTTAGCTTATTGTGAAACAAAAAGGCTTTCCAACCTGAAAATACTTTGGAATGGTTGGAAGTATGTTTTTAAATAAAGTGGAGTTTAAAAGTTGAAAAGCAAAATAGAAATTCAGGGAGAAAGTACAATTGCATTCTTCATGCAATATTTAACTATTTTCTCCTCCTACTTCACAATTGTATTCTAGGCAAGGGCAAATGTAGATAGTCGATCTATTGTGGTTGTTAGGATGTTGGGTTTTACCCTCTCAAATGACAAATACGCTGCCTCCTGGTAGGCTAGAGGTCGCCTACCTGCAGTGTTAGTCACCCAGTCACGTCTGATTCTTTGTGACCGCATAGACTGTAGCCATCAGGCTCCTCTGGCCATGAAATTCTCCAAGCAAGAATACTGGAGTTGGGAACCATTCCTTTCTCCATGGAATTTTTCCAACCCAGGGATCAAACCTGGGTCTCCTGCATTACAGACAGACTCTTTACTGTCTGAGCCACCAGATGTACTTCAAACATACCTGCATGCCTTATGTAATAACATAGGTGAGAAAAGCTAAGATTTATTTACTGTTTATTATGCCCTATATTGACAAAAAATTAATGTCAAAAAAGATTTTTAAAAATACATGGAGAATTTTATTTGTGCCAAATTTGAGGATTATAACCACAGAAAGGCATTTCAGAAAGTTCTCAGTACTATTCCGTTGGTTAGAAATCAAGGCACAGTTATGTAAGTTTTTTGAGAGATCTGTACATCAAATGACATATTAATGACTGATTACATAATCCATATCTAAGTGGCATCGAGGTAGGTCATCTGACCCATTAGAAGATCAAGAAGAAATGCTATTGTTTAAGGAGTTGCCTTGTTGAGGCTAGGAGAATGTTACTCTTTATGGTTGAGAGAGTATTTTTCCTGATAATGGAGATTTCAGTTCAGTTCAGTCTCTCAGTCATGTCCGACTCTTTGCGACCCCATGAATCGCAGCACACCAGGCCACCCTGTCCATCACCAACTCCTGGAATTCACTCAAACTCATGTCCATCCAGTCGATGATGCCATCCAGCCATCTCATCCTCTGTCGTCCCCTTCTCTTCCTGCCCCCAGTCCCTCCCAGCATCAGGGTCTTTTCCAATGAGTCAACTCTTTGCATGAGGTGACCAAAGTACTGGAGTTTCAGCTTCAGCATCAGTCCTTCCAATGAACACCCAGGACTGATCTCCTTTAGGATGGACCCGTTGGATCTCCTTGCAGTCAGTCCAAGGGACACTCAAGAGTCTCCTCCAACACCACAGTTCAAAAGCATCAATTCTTCGGCGCTCAGCTTTCTTCACAGTCCAACTCTCACGTCCACACTGACCACTGGAAAAACCATAGCCTTGACTAGACGGACCTTAGCCGGCAAAGTAATGTCTCTGCTTTTGAATATGCTATCTAGGTTGGTCATAACTTTCCTTCCAAGGAGTAAGCATCTTTTCATTTCATGGCTGCAGTCACCATCTGTAGTGATTTTGGAGCCCCCCAAAATAAAGTCTGACACTGTTTCCACTGTTGCCCCTCTATTTCCCATGAAGTGACGGGATCAGATGCCATGATCTTAGTTTTCTGAATGTTGAGCTTTAAGCCAACTTTTTCACTCTCCTCTTTTATTTTTATCAAGAGGCTTTTTAGTTCCTCTTCATTTTCTGCCATAAGGGTGGTGTCATCTGCATATCTAAGGTTATTGATATTTCTTCCAGCAATCTTGATTCTAGCTTGTGCTTCTTCCAGCCCAGCGTTTCTCATGATGTGCTCTGCATAGAAGTTAAATAAGCAGGGTGACAATATACAGCCTTGAGGTACTCCTTTTCCTATTTGGAACCAATCTGTTGTTCCATGTCCGGTTCTAACTGTTGCTTCCTGACCTGTTTGGTCAATGCATAATGCTGATACACAAAGCACAGTTTGGGGAGAGAGGAGGCCAAAGGTCACAGAAGATTTTTTGTTTAAATTTCTCTTGCCTTACCATAAAAATTTAAGTTTTATTTCTCAACCAGGAATAGTGCTAAGTATTTCATTGATCATGATCTTCTTAATTCTTACAACTATACCACCAGGGTTAGTACTGCATTCCTCCCATTTTATAGATGAGAGGTTAAGTGAGTCACCCAAGTTCTAACAACTCTAGGTTTAAACTCAGGTCTAACTCCAGTATCCATGCAGAGAGTCACTGCTAGGCACTATACTAGCACACCTCAATTTGTCAAGTGAAAGCCTGGATGTGGGAAGCAAGAAAAGTAGCTCCACCAGAGAGGATCTCTCTCTCTACCCCAAATGTATTCACTCTGCTGCTGCTGCTAAGTCGCCTCAGTTCTGTCCGACTCTGTGGGACCCCATAGACGGCAGCCCACCAGGCTCCCTCGTCCCTGGGATTCTCCAGGCAAGAACACTGGAGTGGGTTGCCATTTCCTTCTCCAATGCATGAAAGTGAAAAGTGAAAGTGAAGTCGCTCAGTCGTGCCCAACTCTTCGCGACCCCATGGACTGCAGCCCACCAGGCTTCTCCGTCCATGGGATTTCCCAGGCAAGAGTACTGGAGTGGGGTGCCATTGCCTTCTCCGTATTCACTCTAGGATACACTAAATGAATCACTGACTCTGGATATATACTTGAACCCTTGCATGTCAGCATCAGGTTCCACCTATAAATACAAGCCAGCATACTCCTCCTCCATCTTTCAGCTAGCGAGGTGGTCAAAGATAGTAAGGCACCCTCTTCCTTCTTACATTGCACATGCCCCTCCCTGAAAACTCAGATGAATACCAAGGAGGCTTGGCTTCTATTTGACTAAACCTTAGGGGTGGGGGTTGGGGGGGGGGATTGACGAGTTTGGAGTCTAGTTTCAGTAGAATTTCTTGGGATTAATGAAGTAAGAAAAACCATTTTGAGAATTATCAGAGTAAAAATATTACTGGATACTCACTTACCAATATTCACTGCCTTCAGAAGGAACTTTGCGTTTTGAGGCAGCTAAGTCTTGCATATTTTAAGCCATAAACCTTGACTCTGAAGCACCTGGACTTTCTTGTTTGAGGGCTTCTCTGACGCTGTTTCTAAGATAGTTAGAAAATGTTGCTCATCTAGATTTTCATCTCAAAGCAGACATGAAGGAGCAAATTTGAAGACAGAAAGGGCATCTTTAAAACCTGACAGTGATAGACAAAAGAGAAAAACTAGTAAGAGTAGGCATCAGCTAAAACATGGAAGGGTAGTTTGCGGACCTCTGGAGCAGGCCAGTGATACTATTCTCTTTGGCATCTGAGGTCCTTACTGTGTTATAGGTAGCACTGATACTCATAACAGTGTTACCAAGCCATCAAGAAAAGCTTGTCTTTCTGTTTACAAGATGACACTTACATGTTTCCAAAGTTCTCATAATGAGAAGTGACTTTTTTTTTTTTTGTCAATAGAAGGCTTAATTCTTGTCCTTAATCAGCAGGCATGCCAGTAATGAAAATGAAGATAAGATTAAGGGATTGCAGAGGTGTGTGGGGGAGGAAAAAGATTCATCCAGGTAGAGAGGCATGATAGTAACTTCCAGGAAACATGTTAGAATTGAAAGGAACTGATTGTAAATGCAAGGCGAAAAAGAGAGAGAGAGAGAGAAACTGTCCAAAAGAGGACGTGGTTAAACATTCAGAGATAGAAGAGTTTTACATATGACCTTTACTTATCACAACATTTTTAAACAAAGAAAAATGTGTATAAATAGTAGTAGAAGAAGGGGTCATTCATGGCAAAACTAAATAAAATTTGTTGTTTAGTCTCTAAGTTGCATCCAGCTTTTTTGGGACCCCATGGACTGTAGCCTGACGGGCTCCTGTCCATGGGATTTTCCAGGCAAGAATACGGGAGTGGGTAGCCATTTCCTTCTCCAGGGGTCTTTCCGACCCAGGAATGGAACCCGTGTCTCCTGAACTGGCTGGCAGGTAACTTACCACTCACTAATGGTGCAGTGATTTGCCCCTGCACATCTGACTGTGCCCACTTACAGTTTCCCTCTCTTTACTCTAAGGGAACTGGAAAAAAAACAACTCAAGAGTCCCCAGACTCTGAAACAGTAGGATCTGACAAATGCTTGGTTACATCATGCAGCTAGGGAGAAGAAAAGAGAAGCCCCTGGGCTTTTCAATACACTGGCAATATTATTATGTTTTTTGAGGTGTTTTTAAAAGAGCTCTCAATTCAGTTATGTAATTTACTCTGTTTATAGGATGTTTAAACACGGATGTGTGTATTTAAGCCAGGAAATTGTATTTAGTTTGTGAAGGGGATGTCTGTGTCTGAAGTTTCCAGGAATCCAAGGCTAAGAATCAGAGAAGGCAATGGCACCCCACTCCAGTACTCTTGCCTGGAAAATCCCATGGACAGAGGAGCCTGGTAGGCTGCAGTCCATGGGGTCGCACAGAGTTGGACACAACTGACATGACTTAGCAGCAGCAGGGCTAGGAATAAACTTTTCTTTTGATGTTGCAGGAAGAGCAAAGCAAGAATGTATACAGGGCCTGCTTTACTATTTGCATAGTAAATACTCTCAATAACATCTTCTAAGTGCCATCTTCTAGTGCCCTGTGCTAAACAGCTTGCCTATCTAGCCCTAGAGAATTTCATCCCCATAAAAATTCTGCAAAAGATGTAAATAATATCATTTTTACAGAGCAAGAAACCTAAAGAAGCTAGATAACTTTCCCAACATCATGTAGCTAACAAGTGGTAGAGTTACAATTTCAGCCTAGTCAGTTTAGCTCTGACACTCATGCCCCTTCCATGCTCAGGGGTCAAAGAGAGATTTTTTGCTCATAGATGGCCTCTATTTATCATACACCTGAAGTTCTCCAAACAATTCTAGGCAGAGAAATCTGGTTCCGTATTATATTCCTCCCTTGCTTAACCTCTTATCAATCAAAGGTTTTCAGTAAATGATTGTGAATGGATGAATGAATTAGTGAATAAGTGAGTATATGGAAAAATCTATCAAAAGATGTCAATTTCAAGAGTGCATCCTATGATCACTTATCTGATGGCTGGTCTCAGCCATATTTATGTGAGTTATTTCAGGAAAAAGACAAAAGTTACATTCTGTAGTTGGAATTTGAAGGAAAACATTCTAAAGGCATAGCTCCTTTATAATCTAATGAAAGTATTCACAGGGTAAGACTATTGAAATAGAGTGCAGGGGAGAGTGAGTTGGGAAAATATTATATAGGAAAAAAGAAAAAAAAACAGAATAGCTGTCATTTTTTTTTCACCTTTCTCCAAAGCAGGCTATATCTTATTGCTTTCTCAAAGGAGCAGAGATGCTTCATAAAAGCAGGCAGACCAACTTATTGCAAGACATTTTTAGCTTTTCTTTCCTTCTAACTTTCAGTCATTTTCTCTTTACAGTTAAAGATAATGTCACTTTTTGCTAGTTCTCTACCATAAATCTCCAGCCATGAGGTATAATGTAAAAACCAGTTATAAAGTTTCATTGTCACTTCTAGAGATGGTAGAAGGCAGAGAAAATCTTTCAAAAAGTGTGATTTTTGCCACAATTCTGATCTCCCACTCTTAGGAGTTATACTCCTGGAAAATAATCTATACTTTCTCACTCTTATTTTGAGATTTAATGAGCTGTTATAAATAAGCAATTGTGACAAAAATACACTCAGATGTAGTGAGCTTAAAGAGGATGACCATCAGGAAAAGATTATTTGAAATGATTCTATCAATTCAAGTGCCACATATAGCATTTCTTCTATTCTTAAAGATGAATTCTTCACTCAACTTTATTCATTCTGTTTTCACAATCATAATTATTTTCATCAAGTGCTGATATTGAAATTGCAGGTGGTTAAAGAAGCCAATTTTAGAGTATGATAAGATTTTTTTCCATCTTTATTGAGGTATAATTGACAAAATTGTTTAAGGTATATGAGTTGATGCTTTGCTATCCATTGTGAATTAACCATTACAGTCAATGGTGATGACATTTTAAATCTACTGTATTGAACCTTGATAAATGTAATAGGTGTTCAAGGGCTATAATCATAGAAAAAAATCTCAGAAATATATGAAATATATGAAATAAGATAAAGCATATAGCTAGACAGTTCAAAAACTTTTAGATTTAAAAACAATTTGGAAAGGCACATACCTCTACTGTTCTAATGCACTAAAAAAGTATTGTTCAGTGTCTTATAAAAGTTCATCCTCATATTTTTAATCCATCTAGGGATCTTGACCATGGGCAACATTACAACTGTAAATACTGATACAACCACTCCAATTAAGAAGCATTGAGATACAAGTATCACACTTAGAATGAGTCTCTTCTTCTCCCCTCAGCTCCCCTCCCTATTTCTTCTCCTTCTATCTCTGTTTCTCTCTCTCTCCTTTAATTAGCAGTATTGCTAAGGGATCTCCTTTTCTTATTTTCTGTTCATTGATTTGCTCTAGATATAATAGGGCATCAGAGTCAACTCAGTTGTCACAATCTTCTAAGTCCCAGAAAAGTGAAGGAGAAGGAGCGTTTCAAGAGAACTCCAGTAGCCCTGCATCTGTACAGTAACTCCCTCAAAGCTCTGACCTGGAGAAGAAGAAATGACAGAACTAGACGTGTACTGGCACTGCTCATCTTGTAGGTTACCAGTGAGATTGAAACGTGTACTCAGCAAGCGGTGCTGAAGTAAATCACATCCCTATATAAAAGGGATCTTCCCAAGAATTAGCAGCCTTTATATGAAGGGCCATTTGGAGTGAGAGATACAGATCTTATTCGAATAACTGAGGGGACAAAAAGATTTTGTGACATGAAAATGAAATATATTCAGTTAAGTGGATATTTGGCTGCCTTCCCTAAGCACTCCCTAGAACAGTTCTTCATATTGTCATGTGAGGGAAAAAATAACTCGGTATTAGTTGTAATAATAGCATATAAACATTGCTTGAGAGAACTTTCTATATTTATAAAGTGCTTTCACACATTTCAAAATGGATTCTCATAATATCCCTCTGAGATGGAGAAGTTATTTTGTCATATACAAATGATTGTATATACATTTTCCACATGTATATATAATACATATATATATTTACATATATAATGTACCTATTCTTATGTACTGTTGCAAACACAGAAATCTTTTCAAGATGATAATGCTACTTATAAAACCCAGATCAAGACTTTATATATATTTTATATTATTGATCAGCATGCAACGAAGTAAACTGAAGTGGTTCAACAGTAACATATTCCAAATACGTGTAAGGAACCAAAGTAAGTACGCATCACAAGGAGTGAAATAGTCAAATTTTGAAGCTAGGAGGTCCAGTTTAACTATAACCAGCAGGGACTCCATCTTCTTTGTTCATGAACACAATAACATTTTAACAGTTAAGCCAGATCACGGTTACTCTTAATCACTCTGCTAGAAGCACTCAGAGATGCTGCTCAGATACTAGGTAAGATATTGGTATAGAACCTTGCAGATATGCAACAAATGGGTCAAAAAAAAAACAGAAAACCAGCTGTCAATTATATCAACATTATTTCCAACCACATCCCTATTTCTTGCTGTTGCATACTTCAAGGATTATGTGGGATGGAAGTTCTCATTTATGTCCAGGTTAAAGCTCTATCAAGGGAACTTTTCCCATGGTCCTGCCCTGCAGGGAAGAAGTGTTCTGGATGACTAGCTGCCTGTGGCTCCTTCTATACCTTGACTTCAAACCTCCAATTCTAGGGGTATGATGTAAATGAGACTATCCTGATCAGTGAATACATATTTAGATTACAACTGGAGAAGCAACCAGTATTATTAACAAATGGTCACTTCCACTTATTTATTCCTAAGATGTAATGAGATAATTTGACAAAACCCTAATGATGAGACAAAGATAAATATCTCATTACCACTTATGTTGTGAAAACAGAAGTTAATAAGAGAGACTTTGGAAGTTTTCATCAGTGGATTAATGAGAAGAGAGACAAAGAGTCCATTGAGTTAATTTTGTAGCCAGTGTGGCCTGCAATGTTCTAAGTCAGGGGGGAAAATAGGGAAAGTCTCAATAATCTACATTTTCTTTCTGTCTTGAAGAATTTTGTTATGCATTTATATGCAGAGATGGGAGTCCAGATGTTTAAAGTCTTTAAAAAAGTAAGTTAAGAAAAGTAACACAAGTAAAGAACTTTCTGGGTTTACTCCATTTCAGAGCAATGCTGCTGCTGCTAAGTCGCTTCACGTGTCTGGCTGTGTGTGACCCCATAGACAGCAGCCCACCAGGCTCCCCCCTCCCTGGCATTCTCCAGGCAAGAACACTGGAGTGGGTTGCCATTTCCTTCAGAAATATTGTTCTATAAGTATTTGAATTTTTGTGAGTGGCGTGAACAGTTAAACTCCAGAATTCATTTTATTCCTTTCTTAGTGCCACTTCGTGTGCTGCCATATCAAGTGATGCAATAGCTGTGGATATGTCTCCAGTACTCCCGGGGGCTTTCTTTATGATACGTTTAGTGGTTACTTATGTAAAATCCAATACTTTCCTTTGCCACCTTTTAATTTACCTTAAATTTATTTCATTTTGTATCTTTTTAATCACATCAAACCCTTTAAAAAACAAAATGGTTTGAGATGGATGGATAAATGAATAGATAACTGGATGAGTAATGAGTGGAAGGATAGAAATCACCTGGAATGACAGTCAGTCATAATCTACTGGGAGTCAGAATTATCTCATAGACTTGCTATTCATTTGCAGTATAATTGGGATCAAACAAAGAGACTCAGTTTTCTAGCTTCAGTTTCCTAATATGTAAAATCAAGAACTTGGACTAATGATCACTAGGGTCTGACTCAGTCCAAGAAAATAGATAACTGCTTGACTAAAACATGATTCCATTTGCTAGCATGTGATTTGGGGGACATGTTGTTGAAACTATCCATCATAGGCCTTTTACAATTATAAACTGGTTTGGCCTCATTACCAGTAAGGATTTTCAGTTCAACCTGTGTAACTAATTAGTCTATTCAGTCATAATAGTTAGACTAAAGATTCACATTGACACAGGTAGAAGCATAGATTTACACTGTAAACATCTGTCATTATTTATTTAATATGGAAATATCCAAATCCATTTCAGAAAGATCTTTGTTCAAAACCAAAACAAACCAAGAGGAAATGCGTTCAATCACGTGCATATTCTAGTTTCCCGTTTAGCACCCAGTCCACTACCAGCATTCTTTGGAGGTCTTGCACTCCCAAATCCTAATTCATGGGGATCCAAGAGAATAGATTATTCCACTTCCTTTCTGAAAATTTAAACTTTCCTTTTAACTTTTCCTTTGGCTTAAAATGGAAATGAGCATAGAGGTCATCAGTATCTCAAAGAAAGATAAAAATTATTATTTTTTTACTTAAAAGATTAATTTCAAACTTCCTGATACTAGGTTTTTATTTTGCAGGGACTTCCCTGGTGGCTCAGAGAGTAAAGAATCTGCCTGCAATGCAGGAGACCCAAGTCCAATTCCTGGGTTTGGAAGATCCTCTGGAGGAGGGTATAGCAACCCACTCCAGTATTCTTGCCTAGAGAATCCCACGGACAGAAGAGCCTTGTCGGCTACAGTCCATGGGGTCACAAAGAGTCAGACACAACTGAGCGACTAACACTCTTTTGCATAACTTTGCTAAAATATAATTTTTTTGGTTCATTAAGCACGGATTCAGTTCATTTCTTTCTCTCATAAGTTCATTTTCTATGGCATTCTTTCCACATCCCTGTTTCCCCCTGAGTTTTTCTTGTTAGGGTAACCAGTATCAAATGCATGTTAGAATGAGTAAGGCATTTGTGATATCTGTATGTGGTAAGTTTTTCTATCCAGTTTGCTTGCACTGTTCTGAAACCGTTGCATACATTTTAAACAGCCAAGAAATTCTGAAGAAAATCAAATGGCTTTCAAGTCTGTCATTTCCAAGAAGACAGCTGATTTATGGTCACTTTTTATAATAACCTAAAGCATCAATTGAGGGAAAAAAATTAAAGAAATGTGAAAGCTGGCTGTTTTCAAGGATATTTCAGTTTTTCCCTAAATATTCATGAATGCCAATGTTCAAACATTCAAACTGGGTGAATAAGTCTACCAACAGGTATTTTTTGGGCACTTAACTGTAACACTCAGAGTAATAGCACCTTCACCTGCATTCTGCATAAGCGTGTTGTAGGTAAATATTTAATGAAGTAATAGAGATGGGGGCACTCTTACATTCCAATCAAAATAAGCTTGATTGTTGTTGTCTCTATTAATGAGTGAATTGTTCCTATGCTTTAGAGTAGAACGGGCACAATCAATTATTTGCAGCTGTGAATAACAACTTAAACTCTCTCAGGTAGTAACTATATTTTGTGCCTATCAGAAAATGCTGTGCCCAGATGAGTGACTAATTTGTTGGTGACTAATTGATCTTCCAGAGAAGGCAATGGCACCCCACTCCAGTACTGTTGCCTGGAAAATCCCATAGACAGAGGAGCCTGGTAGGCTGCAGTCCATGGGGTTGCTGAGTCAGACATGACTGAGCGACTTCCCTTTCACTTTTCACTTTCATGCATTGGAGAAGGAAATGGCAACCCACTCCAGTGTTCTTGCCTGGAAAATCCCAGGGACGGGGGAGCCTGGTGGGCTGCCGTCTATGGGGTCGCGCAGAGTCGGATACGACTGACACGACTTAGCAGCAATTGATCTTCATGTTCTTTGTTACTCACTTGCTGGAGCTAAAATGGATCCTTCACATATTGGATCTCAGGTTATTATTATTATTTTTATTAGATTACTGAGCATGGGATTGATATCTTTATGTGGCATCTGCTACTCAAAGAAACAAATGAAAAATAAGAACCAAAGCTTGACTGAGATGATGGAATATGCAAAGTTTCTAAAGTCCTTCTACATTTTAAATAGGATTAACTAAAATTGCCAATTTGATATATTTCTTTAGTGGTTTGATTTGATAATATTGTTTGGTAATTCTATATATGTCTTACAATTGGGTTTTTTTGTTTTTATTTTATTTGTACTTTTTCTCCTTTGGTGAAAACTCTAACTTCCCCCACCTAAAACTTCTTACCATGTAGATTATCAGTGCAATGGTTCAGACCTAGTTTGAGGAGTTTATGTCGCTAGCTGTGAATCCTGGCTTTTTTTTTTTTTTTTCTGGAAGGTTCACCTAGTGATAAATCTGATAGGGAAAACTGTCAGATTCAGTGCTGAAAGGCAGATATGAATATTCTCTTCCTTCCTGAGCAGCTTCATGTAAACAGAAGTATCAGCCAGAACAAGTGTCCATCAATTAGTCAAATACATCACATGTTAGGGGGCACTGTACTCAATCAGTTGTCTCAGTCAGCTTAGTCTAAGCGTCCATCACAGCCGTGAGAAATTAGACCAAATACTGTTACAGTGAGGGAGCACCGTTGCTCGAGACAACTATATTTTATGTTGTATTTGGATGTATAGCTGAATAGACTGCTGCTGTGTTTTGTTTTGTTTTTTTCCCCTCCTCTGGCTGCACACTGCTTGGCATGTGGGATCTTAGTTCCCTGACCAGGGATCAAAACCATAAACATGCCTCCTGCGTTGGGAGCATGGAGTCTTAGCCTCTGAACCAGCAGGGAAGTCCCCTACTGTTGCCGTTTAGAAATAAAGTTTCAATTGAAATTTTAGAGTAAACCGAGAATTTCTTTGTGGGTATCGAATCCATCGTGGACGTCTTTGCACAGTTGAAGTGTGCTCCTTTCCTTACAAAGCAGATTTGTCCTGGTAGAGTTTTGTTGTAGGTGTTTCCATTAGACTGTTTGAGTCTTCAGCAAAACTGTTTACCACGAGGGATAAAGTCTAGCAATGCTATTCTGAGCAAGGATATAATATTACAGACTAAGTTTATCCATTCTCTCATCATATCTTCTTACCACACAGATATG
Organism: Cephalophus harveyi; assembly: GCA_006410635.1. Taxonomy (NCBI): domain Eukaryota; kingdom Metazoa; phylum Chordata; class Mammalia; order Artiodactyla; family Bovidae; genus Cephalophus; species Cephalophus harveyi. The sequence goes on along the minus strand of SJYT01054605.1, from coordinate 166,875 downwards.
CAATTGTGCTGTATTCAAAAAGTAAATATGCCACAAATTCCATCATTAAATGTGGTGATAGGCAAAACGTCTCTCTACAGAACAAAAATACATCAGTGTTTCTCTACTTTCTAACCCACCAAATGGTCACTACCAAATAACTCTGAACATTAAATAAATTAATGTTGATTTAGTATGTAAAATAAACTAAAAATCAGCCACCTCCTGATTTTTCTAATGTCTTACTATACATTAAAAACTTCCTTTCCCTCCCATTCTGAGTACATTTTCCTCCCCTGTACCAGGTTGGTACTGATCCATAAAACATGTGAATTAAGTTTCAGTGCCTTTAGTTCTTGAATTGTGTACAAGTCATTTTTCCCCTACAGGTAAAGAAACATAAAGTAGTTTTAGCAGACATTTTGAACAAACACAGACGTTGGCCATGAAAATATCCAGACCACTCTGAATTAAGGGAGACCAGCATGCGCTTTGACCTATGAGTGGTTAAATACACAGTTAGGGACACTTATCTAAATGTATGGTTATGAAAAGACAGTGCTTTTGCTTGATCACTATTCTGTCTTCTTCAGCAGGTCGTCTCTTTTCTGGGAAAGGTTATAAACATCAGGGAAAAGTATATTGAAGAATAGAATTGATTAATGTGACATATTTGAGTTTCTTCTACCTCTCTTCAACAGCATGTCATAGGGAGACTGTTCCAAACACAGTGAATTAAATTTAAATTACACAGCTTTGGCTAGAAAAGTGTTTAGTTAATTCAGCCCCTGGAATGGAATTTGATTTTCCTCCCTACACTTGAGCCACTTCCTGATTTTTCATACAGTGATGATTTCTATCAAGGCATTTATTGATTTGAGATCTTTTATTCACAAGACTGTTGCTGGATTTTAATTTCTGAGAGAAAAATATGGAAAAAGTGTATTATTTATATCTGGGAAAGTACACTAAAAACTAAAATATAGTTGTACAGTAGGGTCATATTTGTACAGTGACTTTTTTCCTACTGTAAAGGGCTAGAGGAGGTACTATTTATTCTATGACATCTTTTGTTATTTTAGGTACTGTGATTTGTGAAAGATAACACTGAGAACATTCTGACACTTTTTGTTTGCTGTGGAATTGTTCCTGGAGGCTGTGGAATTGTTCCAGAAGGCTGTGGAATGTAAAAAATAGGTCGACTTTTAAAGCAAAATTTAACTTGTGCAGCCTAAATAATTTAGTTTGCCTGAAACACTACACTGAGTTACTCATTTCTTGTCTTTGAATTTCTTTTAGGAAGAAACCTTTATCATTTATTTCTTATGTTTGACTTTTAATTCAGAATTTAAATCTAGGAAGCAAAAGATGGAAACTTAGTTCAACCAAATACCAATAGAGCTACTCTATTCTTGTATAAAAACTAACAAGAGGTGTAAAGTTGAGAATAATTCACATATACAACTTCCAGTTTAATATCTAAAGCTAAACTATATAGTGCTGCTGCTGCTGCTGCTAAGTTATAGTGCAAAAAATATTAAATCAGTGCTCCATTTGTGAGACAATAATGTTGATACTATCACAACTTTGGTAAATATTTCAAAGGTGGTCCTATTCTAGTTACTTTCCATATACTAAGTTCATCTTTACAACAGTGACAGTGCTCTCCAATTTTTTCAGATGAGAAAAACAAGCAACAGAACAGTTTTTGAGCTTTTGGAGCAGAGGTTCTCAACTTCTGCACTACTAGCACTTTGAAAACTTTGGAGTCAGATCTTTCTTTGCTGGGGGCGCTGTCACATACATTTTAGAATTTTTAGCAGCATCCCTGGTGACCACTCATTGAATCCTAATAGTAGCTCACCTATTCCCACCCTCCACCCAGCTGATACCACTAAAATGTCTCCAGACATTACCAAGTGTCTTCCCAGATGGAGGAAGGGAGAGGGGATCACATCACTGCCAGGATGCGAGACACTACATTAAAGAATTTGTCCACATCCTGCTCCTTCCCCCACTCCCCCAACCAAGAACAAAACAACGTCCCTTTCTGGATTTCATTGATAGAGTTAAAATGCCTCAAGGAAAATGAGAAATTTTTTTCTAACTTGAAATTAATGTTAAAGAGTATCCACTGTAGTTAAAAAAAAAAAAAAAAAGAGTAGCTTTCCACTTGAAGTTGGCTTTTGAAAAGCAGATTATCAGTTCTGGGGCGAATTGGAACAATTGACCTGGCAGACCTCTTAATCCAATAACTTGTTATTATCAAGTCAGTCTGGATGTTATCCTGAGAGATGTGCTCGTGACAAAAGAAGAGTGTGTTCTTGCCTTTAAAGCTCACTTTAATGAAAGATACCTACGTGACTATCACACCAATTGCTGGTGGCTATCACTGGAATTAAAAGTTACAATTCCAGGAAAACCAGCATTTGAACTTCTTCTTTTAATATGACAGCAGCGACATAAATGAATTTGGTCTCCAAACTTAATTGCCAAAAGGAATTAAAAGAAGAATAATGTGAAACCATCTCAAAATACTATTAAAAATACTATATAAAGTTATATTGTGAAGCACTAACTTCTGAACAAATTCTTTATTCTTAATTAAAGACCTTGTACTTGAAACATTTTGAGCCTAATTTTTGTCACAAGTTATACATCATCCCTTGTCTCCATTTTTCAAAGTGACACTGTTCTCTTAATATTTATATATTTATACTTTACCCTCTATTGGGCTTCCCTGATGGCTCAGAGGGTAAAGAATCCGCCTGCAGTACTGGAGACCTGGGTTTGATCCCTGGGTTGGGAAGATCCCCTGGAGGAGGGAATGGCAACCCACTCCAGCATTCTTGCCTGGAAAATTCCATGGTCAGAGGAGCCTGCTGGGCTACAGTCCATGGGGGCGCAAAGATTTGGACATTACTGAGTGACTAAGCGTGGCACACTTTACCCTCTACTAGATACTCCCTTAATAAAAATATATTTTATCATATTTCTTGTTTTTTCTTTCCTTTAAGACTCCTATTATAATTCTACTTTTCAATAAGCATTTCATCAATATTGCAGTTCTGAGTGTTGTCTAAACAGTTATAATCTCTTAATCCTTAACAGATGTAATGAGATATTTTCCTTCTTGTACCTTCAATTCTCTCTGTGTTGTCTTAGCTTTAGCCAAATATGATGCAAACCTTCAGTTTCTATGAAATATCTATGCTGAGTCTACTGCTGCTTATAAGTGACAGTAAAGAATAGCCTTTAATGCTTATAAATATGTTGATTATGTGACTAACTGCTAGGATTTACACACTCTGCTTTTTATTACACTGATGGTTATCTTCTTTGCTGTAAGTGCAATGAAGCAACTAAAATGTCACAAAGAAAACTGTCACCTCTTATCCTGTTTACTGTAAAATACCATTTTACAGCATTTATTTTACTTCATTTATTCTGAAACTTTAATGGTGGCAAAGACAATGGGGAAATAATGCCTGATTTTTGAATGTTACAAAGATTAGAATTGAGTGTGAAAGCTCAACAAAAATGTTTAAAAATACCTTCCATGAACTATATTTGCTTCCCTTTTTGCATCAGTGAAAAAATATTCTCTGCTTAATCTGCGTTTCCTAATAAAGACAGGCTATATCTCAAAGATACATTGAATTCTACTTGGTCATGACTATAAAAGGTTATAGCTGTTCTGCTTTTAGGAAGCCGAGCACAAGCACGGCATAAAGCCCACTGATGCATACCTTGTAGCACTCCAGGGCTATAATAAACTTCAGATCATCTGTTTCTGCCAGGCTGTTTTTTAAACCGCTGTTTGCTCCTGTGTGCAGCTTCACCGTGCAGTTAAGTGGTTGGGTATCTACAAGTTGGCTGCCACCTATCCTCATGAAAAATAAGCTAGAATCGAGGTTTCACAAATATTGCCAATTCTTCCATGAGGAACCTAACATATGTTGAAGAGTGTTAGCTCTGTGTCCTTGGGAAGGGAAATATTGAATTTGGTTTCTCAGTCTGTCAGGTAAATGCAAATGGTGTTTAGTTCACAAGACAAAGATGAAAAAATCTGTTAGGTCCATTTAAAGTAATCTACTGAATGTGATTCTTTTACAGACCACAGATGACATCCTTGTGGCCTCAGCAGAGTGTCCCAGTGATGATGAGGACATTGACCCCTGTGAGCCGAGCTCAGGTGGGTTAGGTTAGTCGACTTTTTTTCTTACTTTCTTTGGCTCAACTGTAAATCTTTGTTGCATGCTATAGTCCTTAAAAAAATATCCTGTACTTATATCTAGAAGTCCTTAGTTTATAGTTTTTACATGGATACAGTTACCTACATTTATTGGGGCAAAAAAGGTTTTAAAACAAAACCCACCAAGATTGTATATTTCAGAAAAAGCAGTAGAGGACAGCACGCGAAGCTCGTACCTCACTGTTCCCATTCGATTAGCTCACAATGTAATTTTCAATATAATTATTTAAGGGGATCTCCCTTAGGTCACCTATAGTAAAACTGTAAAGCTTAAAAATTGCATTTGCATTGTGTAAAATTATTTGACCTTTCTACTGACAAAAAGTCTTCACCTCTCATTCTGCCAGCAAATTATCTTAAGTGATATATTTCTGAATTTTGAAAGTAACAGTATTATGGCAGCATAAGTACAGTCTTTGATTCATTTAATAGAGACATGTTTGAGTCTTCCCATGTCTCCCTAAAATTCCAATTGATGTGTTTTAACTCTAGGTGATACATAATTTACCCTCCTTCTTTGTGATAAAGTATGATTAATACATAAATACGGCTTCCCTGGTGGCTCAGTGGTAAATAATTTGCCTGCCAATGCAGGATCCCTGGGTCGAGAAGATCCCAGGAGAAGAGAATGGCTACCCACTCTAGTATTCTTGTCTGGGAAGTCCCATGGACAGAGAAGCCTGGCAGGCTACAGTCCATGGGGTCACAAAAGAGTTAAACATGACTTAGCGACTAAGCAACAGCTATTTACCTGCAGCCGTGTACCATCGAATGGTAACTGTGGACCCTGAAAATGAATGAATCATAGCCTGAGTTTCATTTACATACTCATAATACCAAGGATTAGGGTAATTTGCATTAATTTCCTTTGTAAGCAGTTTCTTAAAATTCAGTACTTGTCTCGTTTAGGGTTCGAATCATTGAGGTAGGTATGGACTTCCCACTATGGGATAATTCATGACTTCTGTAGATGTCACCTGTTACCCTAGGTGAACTTCATATCATAATTAAAAAATTAATGTGTAATTCTTCTGAAGAATATCATTTTTATCTACTCATTCTGATATTTGACTAAAAAATGATTCATGATACATATGTCGCACCTCCTTTTGAATATCACTTCCCTGCACCACTGGCTGTGACTACTGACTGTCAGCACTTAGAGCAGCTCCTGAGTGCCCGTGAGGAACAGGAGCTCAGCTGTCATCTCTCAGCAGGAGAAGGTCCTGAAGGTCCATCCTGGCTGTCTCCCCATCTTTCTTTTTCTCACCTCTATCCCACATATCGAAATTCTCAGCCTCCAGTACATTTTTCATATACAGTTATTAGAATGTGACCTGATGATCATTCATTCCCTTTTAGTTATCTAGACAGACGTGGTCCTTTCCTGATACTGTTCTGGGCCCCCTCATTTTTTATTCTCATTCTATGTTAGTCAAAAAGGAAAAGCTAGTGCTTTTTTGTCTATTATATCAGTCCATCTCTGTGCCTTATCCCTCCCTCAAATGTCTTTTTCCCCCATTTCTCTTATTTTCATGTTCTTTTTTGTATCTTCTCCGAGATCTTCCAGCATGGATCATTCATAAAACCAAGTCTGATGTTTGTTATACATTGATATGTGTGTGTCTTAACATAATGCTGAAAACAGTCTAGGTTCTTACTAATTATAGTACTTGCTGGTTTTCCTCTGGGCCGAATCCTTCTTTTGCTGTCTGAATGAAGGCTAATATTTTCTTTATATAGAATCCTCACCTTGAGTACCTAGTAACTTCAGTGTAAGAAGTCTAATTACATTTTAAATGGTCACTTTTTTTCCCCCTTCTTGAGCATAGTTAAATGATCCATTCTTCTAGCAATTCCTCCTAGGTTTTACTAACCTTTCCTTATAGACTAGTTTTCTGTCTTTCCCTTTCTCTAGATCTCTGGCTCTAAGAAGAGAATGGTGGGCGTGCAGAAAGAGAGAGATTATCACCCCTTCTTTTTTTATTTTTAAACCATTTTGTCATCTTCCTCTTCTTTTTTATTCACTGGGCTTTGTTAAATATTATAACACCAAAAGCAAGGAGTAGCTTGTTAATAACATACTCCAGATATTTTTTCTGCTTCTCTTTTCTTTACTAATTTCTCTCTTATCTGAAACAGTAGTGTTTATTTTTCTGTTCATTAGTTGTTCATTAGCATATAGTGAGAATCTTCACCACGTAAGAAAAGCTCCCTGAGCAGGAAACCCCTTTGTGTTGTTCCATGCAAGATTTGTTGCGTGAATTTTGATTTTGTTCCACAGCCCGGAAATCTGCTGCTGGATGTTCAAGGAACTGACCCCATCTGATGATAGCTACGATACTCTTGTACCAAATCTAGTTTTACTTGCCCTCCTGCCTCAGTGTTTCTTTCCTTATTCCCTAGTTTTCAATCCATCAGTTCTTCTTAAGGCTTAAACCAGAGTCTGTTGTTTTATGGCATCTTCCACCATAGACTTTTCTTGTGATCTTACCTCCCCTAGATGGTGTTTTGAGAGTGTAGTCCATGCGTGGTTTCTCTTTCTATATTACGTTCTGTGAGATCTCTTTTCTCCACCGCATTCTTCTGTCCAGTTCAGTTCAGTTCAGTTCAGTTCAGTCGCTCAGTCGTGTCCGAGTCTTTGCGACCCCATGAATCGCAGCACGCCAGGCCTCTCTGTTCATCACCATCTCTCGGAGTTCACTCAGACTCACGTCCATCGAATCCGTGATGCCATCCAGCCATCTCATCCTCGGTCGTCCCCTTCTCCTCCTGCCCCCAATTCCTCCCAGCATCAGAGTCTTTTCCAATGAGTCAACTCTTCACATGAGGTGGCCAAAGTACTGGAGTTTCAGCTTTAGCGTCATTCCTTCCAAAGAAATCCCAGGGCTGATCTCCTTCAGAATGGACTGGTTGGATCTCCTTGCCGTCCAAGGGACTCTCAAGAGTCTTCTCCAACACCACAGTTCAAAAGCATCAATTCTTCAGCACTCAGCCTTCTTCACAGTCCAACTCTCACATCCATACATGACCA
>SJYT01054605.1:104476-159516 GCA_006410635.1 Cephalophus harveyi | reverse complement strand
GTCCAAGGGACTCTCAAGAGTCTTCTCCAACACCACAGTTCAAAAGCATCAATTCTTCAGCACTCAGCCTTCTTCACAGTCCAACTCTCACATCCATACATGACCACTGGAAAAACCATAGCCTTGACTAGATGGACCTTAGTTGGCAAAGTAACGTCTCTGCTTTTGAATATGCTATCTAGGTTGGTTATAACTTTCTTTCCAAGAGTAAGCGTCTTTTAATTTCATGGCTGCAGTCACCATCTGCAGTGATTTTGGAGCCCCCCAAAATAAAGTCTGACACTGTTTCCACTGTTTCCCCATCTATTTCCCATGACGTGATGGGACCAGATGCCATGATCTTCGTTTTCTGAATGTTGAGCTTTAAGCCAACTTTTTCACTCTCACTTTATAAAAAGGAACACCTAATTCCATCACAATGCTCCTATACCTGTCGTAACTCACCCACTTGAATAATGGCTTTCTTACCATGCTTTTAGAAATATTATGTAACTTTTTTTTTTTCTTTTGATAGTCAGATGGCAAGGTTTTGCTTTCATGAGACTAATAACTGCTTTGAGTGCAGGCCAGTTGCTCTCTTCTGATAGGCAGCAAGTGGAGCTTGATTAAAAAAAGAAAAAGGATTATAGTTGATTTAAAATATTGTTTTAGTTTCAGGTGTGCTGCAGGGTGATTCAGTTATGCATGTACATTCATTCTTTTTCAGATTATTCATTCAGATTCATTTATTTTCTCATATAGATTATCAGGGAGTATTGAGTTCCCTGTGCTGTGCAGTGGGTCCTTTCTGGTTGTCTGTCTTGTATGTGTGTATGTTAATCTCAAGCTCCTGGTTTATCCATCTCCCCCTCCCCACCAGGTTTGGTAACCATAGATTTGTTTTCAGTATCAGTGGGTCTGTTTCTGTTTTATAGCTAAGTTCATTTGTATCATTTTAAAAATTAGATTCCCTTAGTGAGTGAAAAAAATATGCTTATTAAATTATAGTTTATCTTTTAGGTGGTAAAAAATGGTAAGGGGTATGAGTACAGGCATACATAAAAGGAATATGAGTATAGTGACTTCCCGGGTAGTCCAGTGATTAAGACTTCACCTTCCAATGCAGGGGGTTTGATCCCTGGTCGGGGAGCTAAGATCCCACATGCGCCTTGACCAAAAAACCAAAATATAAAACAGAAGTAATATTGTAAATTCAATAAAACTTTAAAAAATCTTAAAAGTAGTATAAATAAATATATATATATATGCATACGTACAATACTCTGTCATGTGTGTATATATATACTTCATATACATTGCATATATAAGTAAATATATGTGTTTGCTTATATTAAACACATATTTATCTGTATGTTAAAAATATATAAAGAAAATACCAGGATAAATTAAATTCTTTAAAAATTCGCTTTCCTGAAAGGGGAAGAAGGAGGGAGCAGTGAGATGAGGAAAAGACGCTGAAATTGATGTCTGTCTACAGTAGAATGTAGGGATCTACTTCATTTCTTTCTCCATGTGTGTAGCCAGTTGTCCTAGAAATGTTCATCCTTATCCAACTGATTTACCGTGTCCTCTATCAGGTTTATATATATTGTGAGTCTGTTTCTGAGTATTACAGTTTTTTTCTCCATTACACTGTCTGTTTCTCCCTGCATCACCAATATTCTATTCCATTTGCTATAGAATATTGCTGTATAAAATAGATCTTGTTGTCTGGTAGGGAAGATTCCCCAACTTGGTCTTCTTTTAAGTTCCTTTTGATGTTCCTCTGACTATTGTGCCTCCATACAAATCTGTCCGTTGGTACACCAATTTTCTTTTGATCTGTGTCTGATATGCTGTTTCACTCATCCATTAAGTGTTTAAATCTAATGGAATTTTTTAATATGTTGAAATTCTTTGGTTTCTTTTCAGATATGTTTAATTTTTAATACTGCATTTCTCTCTCAAATTTTGAACCTGTCTTAATTTTCTTTCCTTTATTACCTTAATATTTATTTATTTGGCTGCACCAGGTCTTAGTTGCACTTTGTGGGATCATAGCTCCTTGACCAGGGATCAAACCCAGGAGCACAGAGTCTCGGCCACTGGACTGCCAAGGAAGTCCATCCTTTCTTATTTTAAACATTATTATTTTAGAATTCATGTCCGATCATTTTATAATCTGAACTTCTTGAGAGGGGGGCTTCTGTATTTCCTGGTTCTGTTAAAATCTGGGATGAATTTCCATGTTAAGTTCTCTATTTAGGGTTTTCTTGACCTTTAACGTAGTCCAAATCCAAGGGAGGAGAGTATTACAGTTATGAATGTTTAGAGAACATTTTTATTTTTTCAGGCAAAGTCCATAACTTTACTATACTGTAGTAAGATCACAAAGGAGTGTCTCATGCCTGGAGAACCTCTACTCAACAGCCAGGGTAATTCGCACATCCATGTACGTCTGTAGGGAATGTCTGTAGACTTGGGTAGCTATATATCTATTTAGCTACCAGCCAGTCAGTAGCATCTATTTGGCATATCTATTTAGCATCCAGCCAGTCATCCAATCTAATCTAATCCGTTCATCCATCTTATCTATCAATGCATGCATCCATCTATCCTATCTGTTTATATCTGTCTATAAAAACCATATCCACGGTTTTCTTTATCATCGACAGTATTTATAGAATTCCACATTCAAAATATACAAAATCCCTACCTACTAAGGGGGGAAGGAATTATAGAATCATCTGTAGGTAGATTATGATTTATAGAAACAAAGCCCAGGATGGCCCTCCCAGAGACAGAGCTGCAGGTAACCTGGCCATACTCAGGGGCCTGGTCTTCTGAGGAGAAACTCGACAAAGGCCCAGGCGGTGAATTCTGACCAGTATCATGGAATTAATGAAAATATACTGTTTATGGTAAGTGATTTTTAAACTTTATTGTTAACATCGTCCACTTTTCCACGTCAGTAACAACTCTGCCCTCTTTGCCCCAGCAATTTTACTCCAGCATAAAAGTGTTCGTCATAGGCACTATTTACAAAGGACATCACCATCATCATTTAATCAATTGATTACATTAAAATTGGCTTATGTTAAATACATCATGTTACAGGTAAAGAATGCATGGGTAAGTGAGGCTGGTTGTATCAAGGCCTGATGATACATGACAAATTAAAACAGAAAATATTACCGCTATTCTTCTTATCATCCAAACAATTGTTTTACCAAAACAAGTAGTTCATTGATGTACTTTTATTATTATTAAAAACGATCTATTTTTTCTCTCTTCTACCTTATTTTGTTTCCCTCTATATTAATTGTCTAATGACTCTTCCCAGATCAAAAAATCTTATTAAATACAAACATCAAGAATACACAAGACAAGTGTATTAAGGAGGGAATTAGCCAAATGCCCTAACATGCAGACTTTGTTGGCTACAACATCCCTGTATGCTCTGGAACGCAGAGTTTCAGAACTTCAATAAATATGCCCTGGTCCGGCTGCAGGAAATATCATCCTTTGCACAGTCTCTCTTTTGCTTGAAATGACAGTTGGTTTTTTTCTCCCCCCAACTCTGAATCCCATTAAGCATGACCCCTAATACCAATTTAAAAAGCAAAACCAAAACTAAAGTTGTTCCATGTTTTCTTTCCTTCCCTGGTGTTTGTATCTCAAATCTTATTTATGTTTTGGTATTTTATGCATTTCTTTTTTCCTCAACTTTTAATTATGTTTCTTCCCCCAAAGCAGAACTTCTTACTCCTCCAGTATTTTGATCATTTGTTGCCCTTTGGTTTGTGTGTCATTATTCCACCTGTTCTCAGTGTCGTTGAGTAAATCATGATGAAGCTCCTTTCAAAGCAGATAGGGCTAACCAGCAGGTTTGAAATAATTAAAAATCATTGTCAATTTCCCACCACATCTCAGTCCTGTCTTTTCAGTTTTGCGAATTTCCTTATGCTCCTCTGACTCCTGCTATTTATCCGGATTGTAATGGGAATGGGAGCTTTCACTCCCCTTTCCTCTGGCACTAGGCTCCCGCCTGTCTCCTTATACATTTTTCAGCTTCCATTAATATTTATCTCGCATCACAGATAGGTACTGGGTAGCAAGAAGGACCAACGAAGCTACTTCAGCCATTGATGTGGCAGAAAACACCTCCTGTGAAGCCCTCGGCTCCTGCGATGACTTCTCTCCCTGAGTGGCAGCCGGTTCCAGCACTCATTAAATCTTAAGACAAGCTTCATCACCTTTCTGGTGCTTTTATGCTGTCCCTTGGACCATTTATTTCTTTACTTATTCCATTCTTCTGTGAGAAATGTGAGTGGGTTAAAAATCCAAGTATGAAACCAGGAAATAATTACTCCATAGTTGATGCAAATATTACCCTGCTTTACCACATTGGCTCAGGACTACTATGTACCAGTGGAATGGAAATTGATCTGTGCTGGAGTCCTTCTTGTTCCAATCTCTGGATTAATGTCTTATGGTTCTTTATGAACATGTCCTTTTAGTTCTCTCCCCATTGTCCTAGTATGCCGCAGCTGAAAGATCATAGAGAGTCACGTTGGGAAGGAAGGCACCCCCAACTGAAGAAGGCAGTGCCTTGGTCTCTGGGATGCAAGAACAGCTTCAGTTTCTCCAGCATCCTTTGTGGACTTGCTCCAGGGACCTCGTGTTTCTTTTTTTATTAATTTATTTTTTATTGAAGGATAATTGAAAGAGAAAGATAAATACCGTATTCTAACACATATATATGGAATCTAGAAAATGGTACTGAAGAATTTAGTTACAGGGCAGCAATGGAGAAACAGACCCTGTGTTTCAACTGCGTTTAGAGCCCAGCTGCTGGGTGATGGAGATAGTTATCCCTCTTCCGAGATAAGCTTTAGCAGAGATTCATGTGTCGGACACGACTGAGCGACTTCACTTTCACGCATTGGAGAAGGAGATGGCAACCCACTCCAGTGTTCTTGCCTGGAGAATCCCAGGGCCGGAGCTTGATGGGCTGCCGTCTATGGGGTCACACACAGTCGGACACGACTGACGTGACTTAGCAGCAGCAGCAGCAGCAGCAGAGATTCATGGCTTGAGGGGGTGGGCAGTGGGTTGGAGACAGAAGGAGAGATTTGGCCCAACCCATCCCATGGTGTTTTATTCTTGCTGTGTGGTCAGTGTAAATATGCCAGATGCTATTTTCAGAAAACCTCATTTAAGTGTCAGAAAAAGCTCCAAGAGCAGTAACCAGCATCTCAGGAAACAACCTCTCAGAGTAGTTTTATTTCTTTCCTACTATTAAGAAATGCAGATGAATCCATATTTAGAAAATTTTCTCATTTCTACACCCCTGAGAAGTGATAATTATATTTACTAGAAGGTAAGAGATAATATTCTGAGTTCAGTATCAGTGCTATCCTTTCATACATGTTTTCTGTGGCCCGAGTGGAACATTTTGGTATATCAGTATCAGGTGAGAAAGTGGTTTAAAGAAAACTTCATTATTTGGTTTTATTAAAGGTACCATGGGTGAAAATTTTAATTTTTAATTTATTCACTTTATTATATTTATATTTTTAATCTTTGGCCACAACAGCATGTGAGATCTTAGTTCCTGACCAGGGATTGAACTGGTACCCCCTGCGGTAAAAGCCTGGGGTCTTAACCACTGGACTGCCAGGGAAGTCCCTCACTTTATTTTACTATAAGAAGGAAAAGAGATCGAATAAACAGAAATTTAGGAAAAATTAAGAGGAAGGAATATGAAGGTTAATTTGTGTAAATAATGGTAAAGGTATATGTAGATGTAAATTGTAGAATAAATCAATAATATGAACATATTTTAAATTGGATTGAGGTTTTTGGAGACACCCAATGATTTTCCAGAAATTCTCTGTGAGATTTTGATAAGTGCTAAAAAGAATTTCTTCCAAATGGCTCAGAGATGCTAGAGGTTGTATAAGATGATTTGTTTGTTTAAGGTTTAGGTTATGTTACAGCTAATTATAAAATGGCCCATTTTGGTATCACAAGTTGTATTCATTTAAATTATTATCTTGTGGGAGAAGTAAATACAAAGATGGAAATGGTGGCAAATAATTGGTTTAAATTTTTTCCAATTTTTTTTTTAAACAAGTTGAGGTTTTGTTTATACGTGACCTTGATTTCTCTGGAGAGTGAATTAGAAACATATGGGGAAATTAATCTAAAGAAGTCACACAAGCCAGTGCTGTGAGAAAAAACCGTGGCAAGAGTGAATACAGAAAAGAAAAGGGGAGTCTCAGACTCATTGTACATTTCAGACTGATGGTCCTTCTGGAATCATTTTTTTAAAACACATTTTATTGGAGCATTGTTCTTTTACAGTAACAGCTGGCAGCTGCTACTGCCCAGCAAAGTGAATCATCTATGTTATACATATGTCTCCCCCTTTTTTGGATTTCTCTCCCATTTAGGTCATCACAGAGCCTTGAGTAGAGGTTCCTGTGCTGTTCGGTGGGTTCTCATTAGTTATCTATTTTATACATAATGTCATTAGTGTATATGTGCCAATTCCAGTCTCCTAATTCATCTCATTCTCCTTTTCCCCCTTGGCATCCATACATTTGTTCTGCACGTCTCTGTGTCTGTTTCTGCTTTTAAATAAGATCATTGATCAGGTAAATCATCACAGACAAATGACATATTGTACCCGAAAAACATTTAGACTCATCACATAGTGTCTTATGATATTGACATAGATGAATTAGGACTTAGGTAAAGCAATTAAATCTGACTATATGTTCTACTAAAAGTTCTTCTGTGGGACTCAGTGAAATTATAAAAGCAATACTTAACTAGTGAAAAAGACAGTAGAAAAGTAGAGTTAAAATAGGAATGCACAGAGAATACCGTTAATTAACTTTCTACTGTGCATATATTTCTCCTTGACAAGTTGAAGTTTATACTATATGTGTTGGCTTTTTTTTTTTCCCCCCACAAAAGATTTAATTGGGCTTTAAGCCGTGGAATTCGTTTTGCAAATCTTTCAAATCATAACCAGGGATTAGAAAGCTGGGAAATAAGCCAGTTATTTTTCCATTAGTTTTGAATTTGCAGGAAGCAGATTCTTCAAACTCATGATCCTGGGTTTCAAACTTGGTCCTGAGTTGTGATCATTAGAGAGGATTTGTATCCACTCAACATAGCTGCTTAGTTCCCTGATAGCAAAGTGCTGAGTATTGCTGTCATCTCCACCTCGTCCCAGCCCCCATCCCTAGTGGATTCTGAGCTGTGTGTGTTCTCAGTTAGTTTCCACAACAGTTTGAGGAGAGAAATATAATGATTAGTCAATTTTACAGATGAGATGGAAGCTTAGGGTGGCTGAGTAGTCAGAAATCACATATCTAGGAAGTAGGGAGCTGAGCTCTATATCCGTGGAGTCTGTTCCAGATCTCATGTGCTCAACTTCAAGCCTCTGTGGTGTGTTCCTCTCATGACTGATGTGGAGTTCAAGTGCAGCCTGGTGCTCTGGAGCAGAGCAGGTGTAAACAGCCTGCCTGGGGACTGAACCCTCAAACTTGGCATGGTTAGCACAGGACTAAAAGAATTAAGTGAATAAGAGAGGCAGGTTATCCCAAATCCTTTATTATGACTTGATTTTTTTTTTTTCAGGATAGCCTATGAAAATCAAGAAGGGACATCTATTAAAACATGCACATTAGGTCATTTCAGTTTTCAAAATCATTCTAAAGACTTTGATATGTACAAGTTGGCATGTGATTATACTTGTGTTTGTATGGAGGTGGAAATGTATGTGAGTTCATGCCAACAACCCTAAATACAAAGTGTGAACCTCCTCATGATTGTGCATGGATGCACATACATCTATTTATGTTCTCACACAATTAATGTCTGTAAGTACATGGTGTGTGTATGCATGTGTGTAATGACCAGAATCTTACCCATCTTGCATTTCAGTGACCCCCTGGACTTTGTAATTACAACTGTTATCTCTAGAAGTAATTGGCGGGAAAGCCATAAAACTCATAAAATGAGTTTTATTTTGCTTTATTTTTAAAACTTTTTACTGAAGTATATAGTTGATCTATAGTGTTCTGTTAGTTTCAGGTATATAGCACAGTGAATCTGTTTTACTCTTTTTCAGATTTTTTTCCTCACATAGGTTATTGCAGAGTATTGGGTACCGTTCCCTGTGCTATACAGTGGGTCCTTATTGGTTATCTATTTATATATGACTGTGTATAGGTGTCAATCCCAATCTCCCAATTTATCCCTACCTCTGTTACCCACCATAAATTTGTTTTCTACAAGTCTGGATACTTTTGAATGAGAAATTCACCTTTTACACACTTAAAAATACAGAGAACCTTTTATTCTGCAGGCATGTGTGGGGAAATGTGAAGTCCTCATCTCCTGTTGTGTTTAGAGACGTCAGGGGTTTCTGCATAAAGTTCGGAAGATACTATCCTTTGTGTAGTAAAAATATAAGGAAGGTATTTGTGGCTAATGAGACACCATGGTTTTTTTTATGTTTCAGTCAGATGGAAACAGGAACACAGGAGGGTGTCAGAAACAGCTAATACTTTGGAAGGGGATTGTGGGGGACATCTAAGACCAGGTCCTTCCAAGATCTGTAATTTTTGTCAATGATGCTAACTGATGTGGAGCCCATGTGTGTCAAGGAGAGAAGGGTAAAAGTCATGGTGATTCTTCCCTGAAAAGGAATTGCTTTCTCATCGCCAGAAATTTCTGAATCTAAGTTAGAAAGGAAAAAAAACACACACACACACACACTTGCCATGTGCTTATTACCATGTGCCTTGACAGGAAAAACAACAGCATCTTGCCTCCTCAGCTTATTCCTCATCAGTGAACTCTTCCCCAAACAAGACACTCCACATCAGCCATTTGGGCTTCCTCCCGTCCCTGTTGCAAGGAGCTCTCTGTGCAGTTTGTACTCACTGCAGAGCACGCGGAAGCCAAGAGCAAGAAGCGGGTAATCTGGGCACCCACAGTTGTGATGAGGCATCTTCAGCGGAGCCATCCAAATCAAATATTTGGCTCTGCTGCTTCAGATGCGCTGTTTCATATTGTCACTGTGGTGCTGGCAGGGGAGCCGAGCCCACTGGGGGTGGGGGGCCCGAGGGAGGGGACATGGTGGAGTGCACCCTCCCTCCAGTGTCATGTACCAGCAACATCCCCTGCCCTTGGTTGTCCTGGGTGTCATCTGAACTGCAGCGCCTCTTGGACACGGGCCAAACTGCATACAACTAAGATAGAATGGCAGGAAAGCACACCTCCCTGAGGTCAAATTTTCCTTTAGTAACAAACATTTTAAGCACTGGTCCTCGATCCTTCTGTGGTAATCCAGTAGTTAGGACTTCGCCTTTCAGTGCAGGGGTTGCGGTTTCTATCCTTAGTCTTGGAGCTAAGATCACACGTGCCTCGTGGCCCCCAATCCAAAACGTAAAACAGAAACAATATTGTAACAGATTCAGTAAAGACTTTGAAAATAATCCATATCAGAAAGTCTTAAAAAAAGTCCTAATCCTTTTACTACTAGTGTGTTACTCTCCTGTGTTACTATCCTTGGTGGTAGTAACATGTTTTTGAAAAGCATCTCAGAGTCAACACAGCCATTTTCATATACGTTGTTTCATTTGGTTTTAAGACAATCATTTAAGGTAAATGTGAGAGCAGAGATGCTCAGCCAATCAGAGGGTTACTAGCTCCTTCAGGGAACTAGGAAGATAGTCTGGAAATCCATGTCCACTTCTCATGACCTGGTGGGTTACTTCTCTGCAGTGATTGTTCATTGGGAAAAAGTTGATACTTTAGGAGACACGTTACCAATATGTCTCCTATGTCACAAAATTTTAAAACCAGAAAAACCGCTGTGGATCTTTTCAAAAATCCCTAAATCACACTTTAAATTCTGATTTTATTGACACATAATTGATGTACAGAACTGTACTACAAGGTGTGCAGCCTATGAGTTGACTTAGGTACATCATGAAATGATCACCACAGTAAGTTTGCTAAACTGTCATCTCATATAGATACAAAATTAAGTAGAAAAAATATTTTTTCCTGTGATGAGAACTCAGATTTATTGTCTTTACATCTGTTGTATATAATGTATAGTGCTCTTATTTATATTTATCATGTTGTACCTCACATTTCTGAGGTGAAGTCACTCAGTCGTGTCCGACTCTTTGTGACCCCATGGACTGTAACCTACTAGGCTTCTCTGTCCATGGGATTCTCCAGGCAAGAATACTGGAGTGGATTGCCATTTCCTTCTCCAGAGGATCTTCCCGACCCAGGGATCGAACCCAGGTCTCCTGCATTGGAGGCAGACACTTTAACCTCTAAGCCACCAGGAAGCCCACCTCACATTTCTAGTACACATTTATCTCATAACTAGCATCTCGTACCTTTTGACCACCTTCATCCAATCTTCCCTCCCCTAGTCCACCTCTCTGGTGACCACAAATCTGATCTCTTTTTTCCTATGAGTTTGTTTGTTTTCAAAATATAATTAACCTACAACACTATGTTAGTTCCTGGTACATAACATAATGATTTGATATTTCTATACATTTCAAAATGATCATTATGGAAATTCTAGTTACCATCTGTCACTATACAAAGATGTTACATAATTACTGACTGTATTCCCCACACTGTACATTTCATACCGAGGACTTGTTTATTTTGTAACTGGAAGTTTGTACTTGCAGTCTCCCCCGCCTATTTCTCTCCAGCCCCCTCCCCTACCACATCTGTTTATACTCTGAATGTATGACTCTGCTTATGTTCTGTTGTTTGTTCATTTGTTTTGTTTTCTGGATTCCACATATAAGTGAAATCATACAGTGTTTGTCTTTCTCTGTCTGACTTATTTCACTTAGCATAATGTCCTCTAGGTCTATCCATGTTATAGCAAATGGCAAGATTTCATTGTTTTTATGACTAATATTCCTTTGTGTGTGTGTGTGTGTACACACACACATATATGCCATGTCTTCTTTGCTCATTCATCTGTTGATAGCCACTTAGATTGCTACTATATCTTGGCTACTGTAAATAATGCTGCATTGATATTAGGTATGCATATAAAATTCATACAACCAATATCAAAAAAGCAAACAACCTGATTAAAAAGATCTGAATAGACATTTTTAATATATACATATATCTTTAAAGCTATTTTATATATATATATCTTTTAAGATTAGTATTTATGTTTTCACCCGATAAATACCCAGGAGTGGAATTGCTGGATTGTACAATAGTTCTGTTTTTAGTTTTTTCATGACTTTCCATACTGTTCTCCAAAGTGGCTGCATAAATTGACGTTCCCACTAACAGCGAAAAAGCTTCTCTTTTCTTCACAGCCTCGCCAACAATTGTGTTGTGTTGTCTTTTTGATAATAACCATGATAACAGATGTAAGATGATATCTCATTGTGATCTTGATTTGCCTCTCCCTGATGATTCGTGATACTGAGCATCTTTTCATGTGGCTATTGGCCATCTCTAAGTCTTCTTTGTAAAAATGTCTGTTCGGGTCCTCTGCTATTTTTTTTAATCAGGTTTTTTTTGTTGTTGTTGTTCCGGTTGTATGAATTCTTTGTGTACTTTGAATATTAACCTTTTATCAGATATATCTTCTCCCATTCAGCAGGCAAACTTTGTGTTTTGTTGATAGTTCCCTTCACTGTGCAGAAGTGTTTCAGTTTGCTGTCATCTCATTTGTTTATTTTTGTTTCTGTTTCCTTTGCCTGAGGAGACATATCTAAAAGACCATTCCTTAGACAGACCTCTGTCAAAGAGGATATTGCCTGTGTTTTCTTCTAGAAGTTGTATGGTTTCAGATCTTACATTTAAGTCTTTCAATAATATTAAATAGATTGAATATAGTTTTTTTATGTGTAAAATATTTGTTAAATAATAACAATGTTTTTATCAATATTTATTTTCTTCCTGGTTTGGAGGGAAGATTATGTAGACCTAGTTTTTTCATCACATTCCTATGCTGCTTCATTATTCTTGCACCCAGTTTGAATGAACTGGACTCATTTGATCCCATGTCCCCTCTGCTCTTGGTTCTCATTTCTGTTTTGTTTGTTTTCGTGGGTCTACTGGCTCATCCAGAAAACCTGGGCTTTCCTTCTGAATGGTGTCCTAGTGGCTTGTGCTTTGTTTCCCAGAGATACAGTTTCCCATGTGGCCGGCTTCCCTGCAGCTCAGAACATCATGTGTCCTTAGATTTCCTGTGTCTGGGTTCCACCCACNAGAAAACCTGGGCTTTCCTTCTGAATGGTGTCCTAGTGGCTTGTGCTTTGTTTCCCAGAGATACAGTTTCCCATGTGGCCGGCTTCCCTGCAGCTCAGAACATCATGTGTCCTTAGATTTCCTGTGTCTGGGTTCCACCCACCTGTTGGGACTCATTGCTCCTTTTCAAAGAGCTCCTGATGCTATGTTTGCATTTTCCTGTTTACTTGTGATTAGTTTTTTTCTGATATGTTGCTCAGTCTGCCAATCCCCAGAAACTCTCCAGGGCCTCCTTCTAGATTCTGTCTACCTAAGATACGTGGTCAGTTTTTAGATCTTCATTCATCTCAAGACTCCTCCAGTCTAGTGTGGATATCCACAGATGGCAAGCCCAAACATTGCCTAAAATATAACAAATAAGCTAGATTCAGAGTACAATAGCTCTTGAAAGGAGGTAGGGTAGTTTTAGACTTGATAAAGTAGGAGAAAGTGAGCCATGGTAAACCCTTAGTTAGATAAATGAGTTGGTGTAAAAAGCATTTAAAAAAAATAATATAGTGGAAATATGAAGGTTGGACTGGGAAACAGAGCCCTGGAGCAGAGATTAATGCAAAGTTGTCTGAGTAAGGGTGAAGGAGATAGCTGGTGGGACTTGGAAGGAAAGGAGACAGTGGTGTATATTTCAAAGGACAGAGCGACAGTGCTTCATTCATTTCTCCTTTCACTGTTCAGTCCTTCACTAAACACCGTGCATTTGTCATGGATTGAAATGTGCCCCCACAAATGCACACGTTGAACCTTCAGGACAAAAGAATGTGAACTTATTTGAAAACAGGGTCTGTGTACGCTTACTTCTTGGAAGGAAAGTTATGACCTACCTAGATAGCATATTAAAAAGCAGAGACATTACTTTCTCAACAAGGGTCTGTCTAGTCGAGGCTATGGTTTTTCCAGTGGTCATGTATGGATGTGAGAGTTGGACTGTGAAGAGAGCTGAGCACTGAAGAATTGATGCTTTTGAAGTGTGATGTTGGAGAAGACTCTTGAGAGTCCCTTGGACTGCAAGGAGATCCAACCAGTCCATTCTGAAGGAGATCAGCCCTGGGTATTCATTGGAAGGACTGATGCTGAAGCTGTAACTCCAATACTTTGGCCACCTCATGTGAAGAGTTGACTCACTGGAAAAGACCCTGATGCTGGGAGGGATTGGGGACAGGAGGAAAAGGGGACAACAGAGGATGAGATGGCTGGATAGCACCACTGACTCGATGCACATGAGTTTGGGTAAACTCCGGGAGTTGGTGATGGACAGGGAGGCCTGGCGTGCTGCAATTCATGGGGTTGCAACGAGTCGGACACAACTGAGTGACTGAACTGAACTGAACTGAGATGTAGTCAGATAAAAAGGTCATGGTGAATAAAGTGAGCACCCAATCTAATATTAATAGGATCGGTGTCCTTATATAAAGGGGAAATTTGAACACAAGGGGACACATGCAGCGAGGAGACAATGTGAAGGGGCACAGGGAGAAGACGACCACCTATGAATCAACGAGAGAAGCCTGGATGGATCCTTCTGTCACAGCCCTCAGGAGAAACCAGCCTTCTGACACCTTGAGCTCAGGCTTCCAGACCCCAGAGCCCTGAGATGATAGATTTCCATTGCTCAGGTCACCCAGTCTGTGGTCCTTTGCTACAGCAGCCCTAGAAAATTAATCCAAGATGGAACATGACACTTCTGGGCGCCTGGAACGTGGTTGGGGTGGGGCAGAGCCTGTGTCCCTGCTTTTAGGAACAACTCGAGTGATTTTAAAGGCAAATGAGAATGCACTGTGATGAGTAACATTACAGAGATAGGAGGTAACTGTGCCAAGGCATGTGAGAGAAGTTCCGTTAAAGAGGTGACATCGCAGCACTGTTTATAATAGCCAGGACATGGAAGCAACCTAGATGTCCATCAGCCCATGCATGGATTGGAAAGCTGTGGCACATACACACAATGGAATATTACTCAGCCATTAAAAAGAATACATATAAATCAGTTCTAATGAGGTGGATGAAACTGGAACCTATTATACAGAGTGAAGTAAGTCAGAAAGAAAAACAGCAATACAGTATACTAACACATATATATGGAATTTAGAAAGATGGTAATGATGACCCTATATGCGAAACAGCAAAAGAGACACAGATGTATAGAACAGTCTTTTGGACTCTGTGGGAGAAGGCGAGGGTGGGATGATTTGAGAGAATAGCATTGATACATGTATATTATCATATGTGAAACAGATCACCAGTCCAGGTTCGATGCATGAGACAGGGTGCTCAGGGCTGGTGCACTGGGATGACCCTGAGGGATGGGTGGGGAGGGATATGAGAGGGGGGTTCAGGATGGGGAACACATGTACACCCATGACTGGTTCATGTGAATGTATGGCAAAAATTGTAATTAGCCTCCAATTAAAATAAATTTATATTTTTTTAAAAAAGGTGACGTTTGATCTACGTTTTAAAGTATGGGCTGGCATTTGGGAGAAGATGAAGGTGCAGAGGGCACTTTAAGTAGAAGCAGAGACAAAGGACCTGAGGGGGTCAGGGGACAATTAAGACCTAGAATATGGTGGAGGGTCTGTGGGGTGGGAGAGGGTTGAGAGTGAGTGTGCCTAAGTGTGGCTGAAACAAGGACTGTTCGGCCAAGGAATTTGAATTTTTATCCAAACTAATCAGAAATAACATTTTAAAATCAGGTCAGTGATACGTGACCTGTGTGTGTGTGTGTGTGTGTGTGTGTGTGTGTGTGTGTGTGTGTGTGTGTGAGAATAGCTTTACTGGGAATGTAAAAGGTCAAGGGAGTGAGGAACTGGTTGCAATTGGGGAGGACGCTCAGACAGGAAGTTTGTTAGATGTCCAGGTGAGAGGTTACCAGGTAGAGGATGAAGGCGGCAGCATCAGGATATAGAGAGAAAAGGCAGGAATCTAGAGGCATCTCTTGTGTTGAACTGGCTTGAGTTGAAGCTGCTAACATAGATGGTGAGGAGCAGGTTGCGGGCAATTAAAAATGCCCTGAACTTTGTAGGACTTAGCACTGTGCCTGGCAAACAAGAGACTCAACTGATGCTAATAATTTCTGTGGCTCCTAGGCTCCCAGGTAGAAAACCAGCTGTAAATACAAGAGGTGGAACGTGTTTGGAGAGTGAGTGGGGAGGCAGGGGGTTGACTTGTTTCTTAATTCATCATCATAGTCAATAACTTATAATAACCTATAATGGAAAATAATCTCAAAAATAATATAGGTGTATATGTATAACTAAGTTACCTTGCCGTGCACCTGAAACATTGTTAAGTCAACTATACTTAAATAAAATATATATATGAAGAAAAAAATTTTTTGCATTGCCATTTCTTTTTTCTACCAGAGATTGACAATGGGTAGGGTTTTTCTTTCAAAACACACTCATCAGAGGTATTTTGAGAATTGGTAGAAATCATATATTGTGACGCTAAGGCTATTCTGACTTGTAGTGACTCACAAAGGCAGAGAAATAAAAAGTAGAAACGGGTCATTTTTACACTACATAATTGATTCTGAAGCATTGAAAAAAATTTTTCCCCTAAATTATTGAATTTGTTTTCAAAAAACTATCCAGATCATGGGTACAAATATAGCTTGAATACCGCATGTACCAAAAAGCCACTAAACCCAACGAGAAAGAAGAACATCCCCTGAATAACTATAGACCAATTTACTTGAGGGCTTCCTCAATGGCTAGATGGTAAAGAATCCACCTGCCAATGCAGGAGGCCTGGGTTCAATCCCTGGGCTGGGAAGATACCTTTTTTTTTTTTTTTTAAATAGTTCCTTCCCATTTAAGGCCCCACAGAGTACTGAGTAGTGTTCCCTGTGCGATACAGTTGGTTTTCATTAATTATTAATTTTATACATAGTATCAACAGTGTGTATATGTCAATCCCAATTTCCCAATTCATCCCTCCCCCCCATCCGCACTTGGCATCCATCTATTTTTCCTCTACATCTGTGTCTCTATTTTTTGCTTGGTAGGTAGGTTCATCTATACCATTTTTTCTAGATTTCCCATATAAGTGTTAGTATACAAGATTCATTTTTCTGACTTACTTTACTCAGTGTGACAGTCTCTAGGTCCATTCATGTCTCTTCAAATGACACTATTTAATTCCTTTTGACTGAGTAATATTCCACTTAATTCTTCCATCCTGCCTTATACGTTGGTATCATAAAATCTGTCACAATTTGTTATAATTATTTAGCCATCTGCCTTCATGTGTAAATTATGAGCTTATGAATGGGAGAGCGCGTTACTAGTCCATTAGTGTCTAACATTGTGCTCAGTTTGGTGGACAGCCAGTGATTGTTGGCTACGTGGCAAATGCAACCTAGGCAGAAGTTCTTGTGGAAGTTTTCGATCATGAGTTAACCTTCCCACAGGGCTTTTCCACTTGCCTGAGTCACATACATGTAAGCATATCATGATAGACTTCTGTTGGAAATGTATTGCAGAATTCAAAATCTGTGATACAGAGAAAGCTTTCAGTCTTTGTTCGTGTAATTGGAAAAAAATGACTTCTAAGCAATCTATGCAACTTAACGTGTGGTCCTGGTATGTATTTTAAAATATTCATACATTATCTACTTAAAATTTGAGGAGGAATCTATCGAGCATACTAAAATTTCTAACACATGCTTTATTTTTCTCTTTGAGAATCTTGAAATGCAGCCTCCTACGAGTTTTGAAGGATTTTCCTCTAAAAGGCTTGTCAGTTATTCTGAGAAGAAGTTAGCAAGTCTTCTTTCTTCTCACAGGGGGCTTCCTTGGTGGCTCAGAAAGTAAAGAGTCTGCCTGCAATGCAGGAGACCTAGGTTTGATCCCTGGGTTGGGAAGATCCCCTGGAGAAGCGAATGGCATATTCTTACCTGGAGAATTCCATGGACAGAGGAGCCTAGTGGTCACAAAGAGTTGGACGCGACTGAATGACTTTCACTTTTTCTTTTCACAGGATGCAAATGACTATTTCTCTAGCATTTCTAGTTTGAAGAAAAGTCTGTTGATCTAAAAGGAGAGAAGTTAAGTTCAAATCAATAAAAAGTTCTTGTTTTCTTTTATTGAGGGCATTGCAACAGTCCCCAATGAAGGAGCTCTGCCATTGCTTACACGAAGATCTAATAAGAAATTTTGTTCACCTTTGAGGTTTTTAATTGTCTGAAAAGTGAAAGTGTTAGTTGTTCAGTTGTGTCCAACTCTCTGCAACCCAATGGACTGTAGCCTGCCAGGCCCGTCTGTCCGTGGAATTTTCCAGGCAAGAATACTGGAGAGGGTTGCCATTTCCTCCTCCAGGGGTTGAACCCAGGTCTTCTGCATTGGTAGGTGGATTCTTTACCACCAAGTCACCTGGGAAGCCCTTAATTGCCTGAGCTGCTTAATTATCCATGCCTTTTAAAAAATCTTTCTTGGATAAAGGTTTTTATTTCTTTCAAATTTTAATTTGATTTTTTTCAGTTCACCAATGTAAAAATATTTCTGTAAGTCTTTCAATGAAAACTTATCATCTACTTGTCCTGTCTTCACCTTAATTCTCAGAAGCAATGATCTTCAACACTTTTAGGAATTTCTTACTGTCTTTATCTCCATATTTTAAACATAGTTTGTTCCTTTATTTTTCATACTGTATCGCCTTGATGTTTATATTTAGATATGATTCAATGACTTCCTAGTATCTTGCTTGTAATTAGACTAATATTAAGTAATTCTACAATTTTTACAAATATTGTGTATTATGAATTTTTAAAATTAATTTATTTTAATTGGAGGCTAATTGCAATATTATAGTGGTTTTTGCCATACATTCACATTAATCAGCCATGAGTGTACATGTGTCCCCATCCTGACCACCCCCACCTCCTTCCCCATGCTATCCCTCAGGGTCATCCCAGTGCTCTGACCCTGAATACCCTGTCTCATGCATCAAACCTGGACTGGCAATCTATTTCACATATGGTAATATACATGTTTCAGTGCTGTTCTCTCAAATCATCCCACCTTCATCTTCTCCCACAGAGTCCAAAAGTCTGTTCTTTACATCTGTATCTCTTTTGCTATCTTGCATATAGGGTCATCATTACTATCTTTCTGAATTCCATATATATGCGTTTAATATACTGTATTCGTGTTTTTCTCTCTGGCGTACTTCACTCTGTATAATAGGCTCCAGTTTCATCCACCTAATTAGAACTGATTCAAATGTATTCTTTTTAATAGCTGAGTAATACTCCATTGTGTATATGTACCACAGCTTTCTTACCCATTCATCTGCCAATGGACATCTAGATTTTTTCCATGTTTCTATTGTAAACAGTGCTATGATGAACACTGGGGTACACGTGTCTCTTTCAATTCTCGTTTCCTCAGTATGTATGCCTAGCAGTGGGATTGCTGGGTCATATGTCAGTTCTATTTCCAGTTTTTTAAGGAATCTCCACACTGTTCTCCATAGTGGCTGTACTAGTTTGCATTCCCACTAGCAGTATAAGAGGGTTCCTTTTTCTCCACACCCTCTCCAGAATTTATTGTTTGTAGACTTTTTGATAGCAGCCATTCTGACCAGCGTGAGATGGTACCTCATTGTGGTTTTGATTTGCATTTCTCTGATAATGAGTGATGTTGAGCATCTTTTCATGTGTTTGTTAGCCATCTGTATGTCTTCTTTGGAGAAATGTAAAAAATACGGAATGCTTCACGAATTTGCGTATCATCCTTGCTCAGGGGCCATGCTAATTTCTGTATCATTCCAGTTTTAATATATGTGCTGCCGAAGTGAGCACTGAATAATTCCCTTTCAATTCAATGGTTATATCCTTGGAAGGACTCAGATTTGGGGCTGGTGGCTTTGTGAGCTTCTAGTTCTCTGTAGAATTAAGTGTCCCTTGCTCCCACCTAATCCAGCCTAACCAAAACATAAAGCTTGGTTAACAGAGAATGGACTGTATTTCTGATTCTTCTTATTCCCTCAGGGAAGTGTCTTTTGTGTAATATAACCCAAATGCATTTTCCCTGTGGTCCCACCTGTAGACAGTCATACATACCACTGGATCCACTAAGTTTTCAGAGAGCCCAGCGATTTCTCAAGTCCATCCTGGGAATATGAGACCCGAATCTACTTACTCTGTAAGGTTATTAGGTTTATAAATATATTTCTAAGGTATTTTATATATTAATATTACAAACATATATAATATTTTAAAATATGTTGAATCTTGTGGTACAACTAAAATATATATATATAAAATACTACTTAAACATTTTAAGATGCTGTCAAAAATACATGTGAAACATTTTCAGAAATGTTATTTCAAAATTTCAGGGAAATTTTGTACTGACACAGGTAGTTAATACCAAAAGCTGCTGCCAATTTCTCTCATTCACAGAATAGTCTTTTTTGTTGAATGAATAAAATACATCTTCTAAGACAATTATGACAAAATGACAATTATATAGGAGAGGGAAAAGTATTGGAGCTGTTTCATGGACTGGATCCAGTTCCAAAAGCTGGACTTTATTTTATTGAAGCTGAATATAGAGTCTTTATATGAGCCTTTTAGAAAATTTCTCAAGGGAAATAATAAATGACCAATAAAAGCAGAAATGCTGTTTTTAGAAGAGATGATCTCAGTTTCCTGATGAATGGCTCTTATGTGTTTATATCTTTGTGAAATGAAAGTGAAGTGAAAGTGTTAGTTGCTCAGTTGTATCCAACTCTTTGCCACCCCAGGCTGTAGCCCACTGGGCTCCTCTGTCCATGGAATACTGGAGTGGATTTTCCATTTCCTTCTTCAGGGGATCTTCCCAAGCCAGGGATTGAACCCAGGTCTCCTGCATTGCAGGCAGATTCTTTACCATATGAGCCACAAGGGAAGCCCATATCCTATGTAAATATATATATATATATATATATATATATATATTTGATACTTTAGTGATGGAGTTGATATGTCCTGTTAGAAAATCTGACTCTAAGAGATCCTGAGAAAAATCACCTATGGTCAAGAGGAGGACTGTGCTTTGCCCTCACTAAGGAGCTTCTTCAAATAGCTGTTTCCTTTCATCTCCTACCAAACTTAAGAATTGCAGAGGGTCAGTCCTGATATCTGTGCAATCAAAACAAGTTAAACGAATAGTCTTACCATAATTTTTTTCAACTACTATTTCAGAGACTATAAGGATTAGTCTTTATGTTGCTGTTTGGATGATTGGAATGATTGGAGCAATTCTGGGCCTCTGAGATCTCAAGTGTGAAACAACATGTAATTTTAAGTTTTGAAATTTAATTTAGATGTTCACTACTCTGTGAAGCCTTCCCTGATTACCTGTTGGGTTAAAATTTGTTTTGTTTTGTTTCTCTTTTTAAAAAATATTTTTTGGCATTTTTATTGGGGTATAGTTGTTTTACAATGTTGTGTTAGTATCTGCTGTACAGCAAAGTGAATCAGTCACACACATACATAGATCCCCTCTCTTTTGGATTTCCTTCACATTTAGGTCACCATAGAGCACTGAGTGGAGTTCCCTGTTCTATCCAGAAGGTTCTTATTAGTTATCTGTTATATACGCAGTATCAATAGTGTATACATGTCAATCCCAATCTCCCGATTCATCCTACCTGCCCTTTCCCCTCTTATTAATGCTCACACTATCTTGGCTTTGCTTTTTGAAACTTACTGTTTTACTCTATTAGTTATTTGTATGCCTAGGAGTCTTCACCTTCATAGGTAAAGATGTAATTGTACATGCTTTCCTTTTTGAATAGTTACTGATTGTATTCTTATTTATCAGGATGGACTTGGTCATGCTAAAGTGAAAACCATTTCACAATTTTTTTTTCCACTTTTTAATTCTGCTTGTCTGGTACAAGTAGAGTTACTCGTTCAGAGATGTAGGCTGAACATGTTAAGCTTGAAAAAGAAGCCTCCTCAGTTGCCATGGCAGAAGAGTCATCTTGGGAGGGCCTTGCCAGTTTATAAACACCTGCTGTGACACATGACGCCTCTGCTCAAGGCCCACTGGCCAGAAGAAGTAGTCATGTGGATCCCCAGGGCAGCTGAGAAATGCAGGTACGTCGTAGCGAAGAGTATTTGATGAGTATCATTGTCACTTTCAAAACCATTTTCTTTACTTCAATACCATTCTATTCCTCTCCTCGGGAGTCAGACCCAGAAGTTCACTGAAACCCACTTTATACACACAGTCAACTAAGAGAATAGAGGTACAGAATTTGAGAACCCTGGGAGAGCCTGGCGAGCTGCCGTCTCTGGGGTCGCACAGAGTCGGACACGACTGAAGTGACTTAGCAGCAGTAGCAGCAGCAGCAGCAGTGACAAAATATATTATCTAGTGCTGTTTTCCAAGTGAATACTGCTCTTTCCTTGGGTGACAGTGAATAGTTGTATTCTTGGTCCAGCAAGAATCAAATGTCCCTCTTAAAAGGACACCATCTGTTGAATTAGAGCCCACCCTTATGAACTCTGGACTTCCCTGGTGGGTCAGATGGTTAAGCGTCTGTCTACAATGCGGGAGACCTGGGTTTGATCCCTGGGTCGGGAAGATCCCCTGGAGAAGGAAATGGCAATCCACTCTAGTACTATTGCCTGGAAAATCCCATGGACAGAGGAGCCTGGTCCGGAGGCTACAGTCCATGGGGTCGCAAAGAGTCGGACACGACTGAGCGACTTCACTTTCCACTTATGAACTCATCTTAAGTTGCTTACACCTGCAAAATGGTTCAGACGTAAAGAATCCACCTGCAATGTGGGAGACCTGTGTTCAATCCTTGGGTTGGGAAGATCTCCTGGAGAAAGGCATGGCAACCCACTCCAGTATTCTTGCCTGGAGAATCCCCATGGACAGAAGAGCCTGGTGGGCTACAGTCTGTGGGATCACAAAGAGTCGGGCATGCCTGAACGACTAAGCATAGCACAGCACGCATCTGCAAAAACCCTTTATCAGATAAAATCACATTCACTGGTGCTGCTAAAGGGTAGAATTTCAACATGTCTTTTGTCGTTGTTTGTTGTTGTTTAGTTGCTAAGTTGTGTCTAACTCTATTGTGACCCTGTGGCTGTCCATGGGATTTGCCAGGCAAGAATACTAAAGTGGGTTAGCCCATTTCCTCCTCCAGGGAATCGTCCCAACCCAGGGATGGAAACTGGATCTCCTCTATTATGGGCAGATTTTTGTAAAAGGCTTGCCAGACCTCTTTGTGATATCTTTGGATCTCTCCATCCATCAAAAAGTAATTACAAAATAAAAAGCTTTAAAAATATGCATAGTGTAGTCCTTTTCTTCCTAAAAAAATAATAAACCCAAACTAAATACATGAGTATATTTCTGTAAGCACAGACATAAGTGTGAATTGATGCATGTAGGAGCACGTGAACATCTCAATACTACCTGACTTAATGCTCTGAACATAAATTACTTTTCTATGACTAACATCTAATCTCTTCTGTGTTTTTAATAAAGAATCTATCAGGGTTTTTTTTGAGGAACCCCCTTACTGTTT
The DNA here is from genome assembly GCA_006410635.1 of Cephalophus harveyi. Taxonomy (NCBI): domain Eukaryota; kingdom Metazoa; phylum Chordata; class Mammalia; order Artiodactyla; family Bovidae; genus Cephalophus; species Cephalophus harveyi. Next base: position 136,662 of record SJYT01054605.1, on the reverse strand, counting down.
TCCATTGTGGCTTACACCAATTTACATTCCCACTAACAATGTCCAAGAGTTGTTTTCTCTACATATCCTTGCCAACATTTGTTATTTGCAGACTATGATGATAGTCATTCCAGTCCTGGGTATATATCTGAAACAAAACAAAGCAAAATACTTACTCAAAAATTTTTATGCACCCCAATGTTCATTCAGCTTTATTTACAATAGCCAAGATATGGAAGTCACCTAATTCTCCACCCACAACCAAGTGTGTAAAGAAAATGCAGTGTATTATATAAATATATAATCAATATTACTCAGCCATGAGAAAAGAATGAAATCTGCCCTTTGCAACAATATGAGTGAACCTGGAAGGTATTTTGCTTAGTAAAATAAGTCAGGTAGAAAAAGGCAAATATTGTATGTGTGTGTTGGTTGCTCAGTCATGTCCAACTCTCTGTGACCCCATCGACTGTAGCTGGCCAGTCTCCTCTGTCCATGGGATTCTTCAGGCAAGAATCCTAGAGTGGGTTTCCATTTCCTTCTCCACAAGTATTGTATGTTAACACTTACTTGTGAAATCTGGAAAAAAAAATGAATATAATGAAACAGACTCACATAAAAAAATCTATCAAGAACCAAATATAAAAATAATAGTTTACTACACAGCATTGTGTTCAAGATCAGTGCATTAGAGTTAGATTTAAGACATCCAACTTTATCACTCACTAAAACTTGGAGGAGGTTTGAGAAAACTCCAAGTCTTATTGGCTATATGATTGCAAGAAGAGTACATTTCTTTTTTGTTCTTAGGGTTAGAGTTATGTCTCCAGGAGCCAATAAATAATATTCCAGTGAATAACACGTAATCATAACATAGACAGTGCAGTTCATTGAGTTCAGTTTTCAATGTCAATTACTAGACAAAACACAGAGGACTTAACTATAAACAATGTTTTCTTTGAAAGAATGTAGTAGTAGGAATTTAGAAGTAGATTGAATCTGAGAACTCCATTGGATGTACTAGTGAGGAAGGGATCAAAAGAAGAAAGCCTAGAGTCACTGATATTTCTCTAGAAGTTAAGGAGTCAGGAAATACTGTCCAAAGATGACAAGGGGAAATAAAGTCAAATATATAGGTCACTGCAGTCATGGCTAAGAAACACTGGGATGATAAAGTGGAGCACATTTGTTATTTTTCATAGGAAAGTGTTAGTAGATAATGCTTCAAATTGGCTTATCACGAATTGAAAATATTAGTGCAGAGGCACACCTTATTTTATTGCATTTTGCAGATACTGCGTTTTTCACAAATTCAAGGGTTGTGGCAACTCATGTGCCATTTTCCCAGCAGCATTTCTTCACTTTGTGTCTCTGCGTCACATTTCAGTAATTCTTATAACGTTTCACACTTTTTAACTTTGTTATGTTTGTTATGGTGGTCAATGATTTTTGATGTTAGGATTGTAATTATTATTGCATTATAAAAGTAAGCATTTTTAAATTAAGCCTGTACTGTTTTAGACATAATGCTATTGCACACTTAATAGACTATAGTTTGGGGGTAAACATGTCTATATGCATTGGGAAACCAAAAAATTCATGTGACTTGCTTTTCTGTGATATTTGCTTTACTGCAGTACTCTGCAACAGAACCTGCAATATTTCTGAGGTGTGTGTGTAGTCTTACCAATGATGGTGGTTTACTTGCCAAGTCATCTCTAGCTCTTGGACTAGAGCCCATGGACTGGAGCCCACCAGGTTCCTCTGTCCATGGAATTCTGCCGGCAAGAATACTGGAGTGGGTTGCCGTTTCCTTCTCTGGGGGAATCTTCTCGACCCAGGGATCAAACATGCATCTCCTGCATTGCAGGTGGATTCTTTACTGCTGAGCCACCAGAGAAGCCCAGTCTTATGAGTAACCGCTAGGAAAAACCTAAGACCAGATCACTCAAAGGAGAAGCCCCTGAGGAGTAGGCCTGCGAGGTGATGTGCTTTCATTGTGTGGGCCAGTTACCTGTGTGATGCTCCCAGCTCTAAATTCTCCCTTAACTGCCTGATTTATGAAAATGGATCTGTGCCCTCTCAGTGTCTGCTGTCAGCCAGTGCAGCTCAGCAGAGGGTGCTGGAGAGACACTGCGGGAGAAGTGGTTCTGATTTTTGGTTCCAGGGGACTTGTAGGTGGGCTCCTGAAGGCCCTTGACTTTCCAAGGGCCTGGGTCCCCCAGTAGGCACAGCCTCTCCCCTCAGGGCCCCTGAGCCACGTGGCTGCCAGGGCCACCCAGTCACTTGCAGCTTTCTAGCACCATCTCCAGGTGAGTGGTAGAGGTTTGCCACCAATGAGACACCTCCCTGTGAACACCTTTCCCTGGCACTATGGAGGGTGGATTTCTAGCAAGTTCCAGATAGACACCTATCAATTAGGACCAAGCCCCAACCTCTGTACCATAAATTCAGACCATTATAGGTTCTCACTGAATATTTGGGAAATGAAAGACTACTATGCGGAGCTCAGTTATGTCCAAGTCTTTGCAACCCCATGGACTGGAGCCCACCAGGCTTCTCTGTCCATGGAATTCTCCAGGCAAGGATACTGCATATATATATATCTATATATATTCATATATGTATATAAGCTTCCCTGATGGCTCAGATCGTGAAGAGTCTACCTGCAGTGTGGGAGACCTGGATTTGATCCCTGGTTTGGCTTCCCTGGTGGCTCAGATGGTAAAGCCTCTGCCTACAATGCGGGAGACCCGGGTTCAGTCCCTGGGTTGGGAAGCTCTCCTGGAGAAGGCAATGGCAACTCACTCCAGTACTCTTGCCTGGAAAATCCCATGGATGGAGGAGCCTGGTAGGCTACAGTCCATGGGGTCGCAAAGTCAGACATGACTGAGCAACTTCACTTTCACTTTGGGAAGATTTTCTGGAGGAGGGCATGGCAACCCACTGCAGTGTTCCTGCCTGGAGAATCCCATGGACAGAGGAGCCTGGTGGACGACAGTCCGTGAGGGTGCAAGGAACTGGACCCTGCTGAGTGACTTTCACTTTCACATATGTATAAGAAATTCTGAAGATTAATCAAAACTGTAAAGATCTTAGACACTGGGTTTCTTGTTTTGTGTTATAATTTTCTTTGGAAATTTGGTGAGGAATATGGTTCATAGCAGGTGTCAGGACAAGCTTTTGAGACCATCTGTACACAAAGGCTGAGTTAACCCAGTATTATTTGGGAAGATCAGTAAACACTTGGGTGAAGTTAGAACTCTTATCGCTCGGGTCCACTGATTACTTAAGTTACCAGCTTCCCTCTGTTGATGACAGGTGATATTTGACAACACCCTGAGGCAGGTCGTCCAGTTTTGTCAAATTCTGCAGACTTTAAATTCAGCCAATTAGTTCTGTCATCCCCATCTTAAATGGTCAAAAGGAAGGACAAGTTCTTTTTGATCAGAAGACACTGAATTCAATTATGGAAAACAAACAAGCTTCACTGAGGCAGCAGTGTTCCTGGTTGATGCTGGGGTTTGTCGTGGGTATAGAGTGTCACTTAGCCACATGCTTAGCTTGGCAGGGGCACCCTCAAGGCTGTTGGGCACAGCCCTATGCTTTTGTGCTGATGGCTAGAAGGGACCAACATGAGCTTTCAGATTTTGTTCAGAGACCAGCCATTGTGTGCAGGCAGGCCAGAGAATGTTGCCTTTCTCCCTTCAAACTTGTAGCTGACCCAAAATATTTAAATAAAAGTTTAGTTAATGTTTAAGTGAAATTTTAACTTTCTCTTGATATTTTCATCGATCTGGGCAGGTGGTAATCACTCCTGCCCAGTTAAGCGGGTCAGTGGGGCCATTGATATTACCCGGAGATTAGCAACAACAGATTCAGCAATATTAAATCTTTGAAAATATCTCTCCTGATAACTTGAAGCTACTTAGATGTTTGTTGAAGAGGAAGTGATCTAAAAATAGATCACATACATCATATACACATATCAGAAGGAAACTCCATATTGTTTTTTACTTCAAGTATTTGATAGATCTTACAAAGGGTTATGACTACAAGTGCAGAAGCCCTCCCCCTCAAAAAAAAAAGAAAAAACTTACAGAAAAGCAAAACTTCACTAACACAAATAAAAGCTCTGAAGAGCATCTGAATTCCCATCACACCACACCTGGTAAGAATCAGTCTAGCACAACATCATCCATCATGCCGGGGCTGTCAGTTCTGACATCCTTTAAGGCCACGTTGTGTGCTTAATGACTACATGACAGAAAATGTAAACAGACGCCACACATACAGGTAGGCCAGTCCATATATGTGTGTGTACACTTGCATTGGAATATTTGGTGCAGAGATATACCAAAAAAATTAGAGCATGTAAAGCAGCCCATTAAAACATACACATGCATGCATGCCCCTAACAGCAACCAGGACAAAACAGTACAAAACCCAAGCAATTTCTTACTTAAAAACACAAAGCCCATTCAAAGGAATTTACCCAACGTGAGAGGAAGTAGATCAAGAAGCAGATATCAATGTATGTTCACCGATGGATAGATTATAGTCTTATTAGGAATGCCCTTCACCTTCCTTGTGACAGATCAAGTTGCAACTTACTAATAAGGATTCAGGAATAGCTGGCGAACCCGGTGCAAGCCCTGAATTAATAATTCATCAGGCACACACACACAAAAAAAATGGTGTCATCGGTATTCGAATATTTGAAAAGCCATGTGCGTTTTAGTTCAAACAACAATACCACAAACTCAGATTTCAATTTTATTCTTAGCGGGTTGGTTGCTTTTAATTGTTTACAAGAGAAATTTTATTCTTTCAACAGCTTATTTAACATCATTGTAGCATACTAGGATGGTAAGAGTTTAGCAATTTTTCTCACAAGAAAAGGCATCATTTGATGTTTTGCAAAGGGCCTGTGTTTGGGGTTTGGCAATAATGTATATATAACTAAAAGTCTCCAATCCTTTTCCTCCACTCTGTCCAACAGCCTTCCCACCCTTAAGGAAACATGGCATGTTAAATGCAGAATGACAAAAAAGAAAACACAGATTTTCAAAGTCCAAACTGTGTCATTCTTCCTTATTAAAAGTCACAGAATCTGTTTGCTGCTGATATACTGTTAATAATCCCAAACCCTAATGTAAAATAAGATGATGATCACTTTATTTTCATAGTGATTTTCTCATCTCTAACTTAGGTACATTTTCAAGTGCAACAGCTTTTGTAAAACAAAACCATGGCATGAATTCACTTGGTAGAAAGTTCTGTCAATTTAAAAAATAATCAGGTAAGGAATTTGAGAAATATTAGAGGATGCAAAACACACACATTTCTATGATATGGGAGGAAGTTTTGGTTTTTATAAGTTGCCAAACCAGAATAGTGATTATGAAATCTGCCATTAATTTTGCATTGTCAAAATACTTGATGATGTATATGAACTTCTCAACATTCTGGGATGACCACTGCTCTGATTTTTTGTGCACAAATATAAAACAACAACTGATAGGATGCACAACAACCAATTTTCCTCATCTCTCAGATTCTAATTGCTAGGAATATTTATAAGTGGGTGTAAACAATGAAACATTCTCTCAACTTTCTCTTTGTAGTTAAAATAATCAAGGCAAAAGCAAAGGGGGACTATGTAAAAGTGAATCTGTAACCAGGCATCTTTTGAAGTGACATTTTAGTTTGCATTTTATTTTCACTTTATAGGTAAGCAAATTTGTAATTTCTAGAAAGATGGTTATGTAGGTTAGGGATATAAATTTACAGAAAAATTTCAAAACACCTCAACGTTGCTCTTAAGGGGTTAGTCACCTTTGTTACCCTGAAAGCATTATTTTGTTTCGGTTTTCCAGCAAATACAGAAAGGACATTTGGTTAGGTAAGTCTTTGAAACCAAGTAATTCCACATAAGGACCAACCTACTGCTAACACCCTCATGAATTAAAAATTTAGTTTCTTACTTAGTTAGGGTCTTTCTCATTACCTCATTGCTTAATCTAACAATGACCACTTGCCAGAGAGGAACCCCCCTCTCCCCGCAAAAGGACATCCTTCGATTTTCACAGAGAACGACGGCATGTACTACAAGTCAGATATTCACAAGGAAACTTCACCCAAGGAGGGGGAAACAGCATGCATCTGGCCCTGGGAGCTGTTCTTTTAAAGGTTATCGGCAATGATTGCTTTCAAAGCCCAGTTTTCACTGCATTTTGACATGCCAGTGTATGCTTCATACAGTATTAATAAAGGGTTACACAGGAATTAATGAAAAGGTTTCATGTTCACATATAATAAATAAGTACCTAATTAAAGACACGGTTAAGCCAGAAGCACCGATATTGTCTTTTACATTGATATCTATTATGCTTCTTTAGCATTGACTGTGCACCTCTTCAGCTGATGGATGCCTGAAGGGAGCGCTAACAAATCTCTCAGCTGGTGGCTGGCACTGGTCTTGAAGGAAGCAAGAAGGAATACTTTGCAGGCTTTCAGAATCTCCCCACCAGCTGTCACCAGCCATGGGTGCTGAAAAGATCCTGTCACTTCATCCAAAGGGATTTACTTGGTCAGAAGGAAAATTTAAATACAAAGCATGCAGCTAAGAAGCTAGTGAAAGGGATTATGAGCATACAAGAGCACATGTGTATACGACACTAATGCATCTTTAGGAAATTTCAGACCCCAAAGCCAGGATTACTGCCAGGGCAGGGTCAGAGACAAGGCAGAACTTTACCACCGGAGTTATTATCTTCCAGCCATTCAACTCAACTTTATAGGTCTTTCATCAAGGCCATTAAAAAAATAGAAAAGAAAGACTCCCATCCTTTCACTGGGGAGCTAAGAAAACACATTCAGGTTTTAATACTGTTGGGGATCACCTGCATGCAAAATACCCTGTTCCTTGTGTACGTGGTCTCATTTCTCTGCCCTTGTCTGAGTTTACCAGTGCCACACATCTGATTGTTAAGGATGGTGAAGCCAAATCAGAGCATGAGACGTTTCAGATTCATGAATCTGCTTGACAAGAGACTCTGGGGCACATTTGAAATGAGAGAGGAGGTGGCTGAAATGTCCATGGCTGGGGTCCTTAGGGGAGCAGAGGTGGGAAGCTGGCCCCCCTGCAGGATGGCAGTGATCTTGTGTCTGCCATTGGTGATGGAGTCAGGGAAAGACAACTACCTACCTGGCTACAGAAAAGGTCATTTTATTTAAATAAGGAGGAAAGGGCACAGTTCATACCTGGGCATCCATTATTAAAAATGCATGTTTCCTTATCCTGATGGGCAAGGTTGGTCATATGTAATTCAAGAACAGCATGTGGCTTAGCCAGCCTCTACCCTTCAGAGGAAGCTCACACAACCTCAGCACCATCCTGTCTCCTCGGGGAAAATAGAAGAGGGAGAATGAGGTGGAGATAGAAAGATACTTTGGCCACCTGATACAAAGAGCTGACTCACTGGAAAAGATCGTGATGCTGGGTAAGATTGAAGGCAGGAGGAGAAGAGGGCAGCAGAGGATGAGGTAGTTGGATGGCATCACTACCTCAGTGGATTTGAGTTTGAGCAAATTACAGGAGACAGTAAAGGATAGGGTAGCTTGGCATGCTGCAGTCCACGAAGTCTCAAAGAGTTGGACATGACTTAGGGACTAAACAATAACAGGAAGATATGGCTGGATGGCCCCAGGGCAATGCAAGCTATCCTCAATGTCTGGTTTGTGTACTTAAGGCTGGTTTGGCCTCAAGACATACGCGCACAAAGGTTTTAAGAGTGTAAGAAGATAACATAGCAACAATACCAGAAGTGATGGAGTGCGGAACCCAAGAAAGGTTTCAAGGTGGCAAGTACACTTTGGAAAGTCACTTCTAAAAGGAGCAGACCAAGAAAAGAGAAGATCCCAGGAGAAGTGGTTTCCTGCAGATTTTAGGAGAAGTTTGGCGTTTGTCAGAAGCTCTGATGGGGAGAGGAGCGTTTGTGAGAAGGAACCAGCAGGGCGGAAGTGCAGCCGGAGTTGAGGAGTCTGCCTTTAGATGTCACTGCAACCTCACAACTGCACTTCTAAATTCCCATGAAGGATCAGGAGAGTCTGACTCCAACCATGGTTCTAGGAGACGTTGTACATTATTATCTACATTTCTTTGCAGTGGTCCCAGCGAAGCTGATGAGGCAAGCAGCCTGATTCTGTTGTAGCCTTGCTGCCTACCCAAGCGGCCTCCCCCAGCCAGCCTTTTTCACTGTGGAGAGGGACCTGGAGCAAGACTGCAACACCACAGAGGCAAATGAGAAGCCCTCGCCCCCACCGCTGGGGGCTGCCAGGAATACGGAAGAGCTTCCCCAGCACCACCAAACCCCTCCCGTCCGCTGAGGGGCTTCCTTCTAACATGCTCTGAAAGCTAGTCTCTCCTATTGAGGAGTGTGGCTTGTGTTCTGTTTTGTTTGTGCTCTTATAAATAACAGGAGATATATATCTGTGTGTGTGTGTATGCATATAAAATTATTAAGTATAAATATAAAATACATTAAATATATTACACACTATATATTGACATATAACATATACAATTAAGAAATAAGAATAAATAGTATTAATTATTAAGAAAAATTGTATATATATGTTAGTATATCTGGTATATGTGAAAGTGAAAGTCACTCAGTTGTGTCCTACTCTTTGTGACCCCGTGGACTATACAGTCCATGGAATTCTCCAGGCCAGAATACTGGAGTGGGTAGCCTTTCTCTTCTCCAGGGAATCTTCCCAATCCAGGAATTGGACCCAGGTCTCCCACATTGCAGATGGATTCTTTACCAGTGGAGCCACAAGGGAAGCCCAAGAATACTGGAGAGGGTAGCCTATCCCTTCTCCAGGGGATCTTCCTGACCCAGGAGTTGAACTGGGGTTTCCTGCATTGCAGGCGGATTCTTTACCAACAGCTATCAGGGAAGCCCCTATATGGTATATATGTTATACATGGTATACATTATATATGGTATGTATATTATATGTGTTATACATATATAATAGAAAAAAGAAATAAGAATAAGTATTATTAAATAACTGTAGGTATTTTATATGTTTATATATGTATTTGTGTGTGTTAGTTGTTAAGTCATCTCCAACTCTTTGCAATCCCATGGACTGTAGCTCACTAGACTCTGTCCATGAGATTCTCCAGGCAAGAATACTGGAGTGGATTGCCATGACCTCCTCCAGGGGATCTTATATATAATATATTTTATATGTAATATATTTGACATTTCATTTTATATTTATATTCAATATATTTTATTTAATTAAAATGTATATATTACATATATATGTTTATAATATACAATTAAGAAATAATATATTAGCATTTTAAGATTCTTACAAATTCAAGTGAGCAATATTTCTCAAGTCCACAGTAGTTTCTTAGGGAAAAACATAGGCCAGCTGAAACTTGACCAGGATTCTCATAGCAGGCATTTTTTCTGTGGCCACGCGGCACTCAGGTTTATTTCCTTTTCTGCAGAGAGGCATGGAAAATGCTTTGTGATTTAAGAGCCCTGTAGCCAAGTCCAGCTAATTATTAGACCAAAACTAACTATGATAACTGACATCCAGTCTCAGATCTAGGAAAAACTTAGACAAATCAAATATCCAGCGAAAACATTACCAAATGCTGCCTAACGCAACTGCCTATACATTTCTAATCAGTATTCATTTCCTGTCCTTAAAATAAACAGAAAACAGATTTCTCCGTTTCCCCGAAAATCAATCTTTTGCAGTATCTGTCAGTTGCTTTCTCCCAATTAGTATTCTACATTAATTTATTTTGGTTGTAAGTTAATTTTTTTCAACATAATATAACATACCTTGGCACGCATGTTTCAGCCAATTTCTGTAAGTGAAAGGATAGTCTTCCACTGTGCTCCTTGAAGGCTGCCCAACCTGTAACTTTGTTAATGAATTGAGATGAATCAAAGACACCTTATTAATTATTGCTTGCTCGGTAGGTAAAGCTTTGGCTTTTCACCTCACTGGCCCAGAGAAAAGATTGCCTTTGGCCATGTCCAAGGGGCTCATTAAAGCTTCTCTGAGGAATGGGAAGAAATTGTTAGTGAGAAGCAATGGTCAGCTCCTCTCCTAGAGGTATAGCAGAGAAGGATGCTCTCATCACGGAGAACTAACAAGCCTGCGTGTACTACACCTGTAATCAAACTGGCCTGGAAATGCCAGGAGACCACTGTGCTCTCTTTGTGATTTGGGAACTTATCTGAAAATGCTGAATCCAATCTGTAATTGATGCGTGCACGCAATTATAATCCTCTAGATAGCTAAAAAATAAATAAATATTGCAATTGCAAGCCTCAAGGAGTGGTAAACTTTAACATGCATGACATCAACTAAGATAGTGGATATAATAATAAAAGAGGAAACTGTTTTCTGCATTGGCAGCAGGCAGGTAACTGAATGTCTGTTTTTCTTAATGAGCATAATTAGGTACAGCTTTTTGACAGCTTGTAGACTGGCGTCTAGGCATTATGGTAAGAAATGTATTTCAAGAAAGTCAGACTGTACCTAGTTCTGTATTTACCTAATTCCTAATGTACGCAGAGTGGACAAAGTCACCTCTAAATAGGGTGAGCCAGTAGATGTGGGCTTCCATTTGAAATAGGGACACGTGTTTGTTCCTGCAAGTTTGGAAGGACTGGGGATAGGAAATTCTTCCACTGGGCTCATAATCGCTAGCTACTTTATTCACTCACTTGTCGTATTAAAAATATTTGTTAATCTTTCAAAATGGCAGGTCCCCCAAGATGGCAAAGTAATGAGGTTGCATGGCCATGAGTTGAGGTGTTGGGTGCATCAACGAGGTCAGTCAACAGCGTTTATTGATTGCTCACTGTGGGCTGAAGGTTGGGCTGGTCCACCCTGCATGTGCAGAGTGAATTGGTATTGGATGTCAATGAAGAGGAAACTCTGAAATGTCACTGGCACATTTTGCTGGGACTGTTGCCCTCCTGAGAATCTTCCTGAACGCAACAGACATAGACACTAGAAAAGAGAAGACATGGCTTCCTGGGTATGCGGCTATGTATATTAATTTTCCAAAATACCTTTCTCAAGTTCAGTGGAGAATAAATAGTCTGAATGGTGGTGATGCTTAGAAACGTGGCATCTAGCCAGACAGACCTAGAAAAGTTCCTGGTTTTTACAGCACAGACTGAGATTGGCTACTGATTTTCCAACCTTCCTTGTCATTATAAGGAGAAAAAGATACAACGTAGTTATAGTTGAAAACATAGGAACTCGCGACTTTTTCTTGACTTCTAGTTTCTATTATTAAGGCATGCCCTTAAGAATTTACATATTTGGTTGAATTAAAGTGTATGTATTTATCTTGGAAGTTAAGTTCAAAATGAAAACAATATCCTTATAAGGTCCAAAACAATCCCATCAGGCAATAAATGCCACGAAAATGTTTTTAACTTCTCTCCATAAATATTAGTTATCACTTGAAATTGACACCTAACCATATTAACTTAGAAAAAATATATACAAAGTTAGAATGAACAACATAAGGTGTATTTATAAAACATCTATATCTGCCAGGTCACTGAAAAGATTCCGAGTTTAGAACTTGTAAGGAAGCCCTCCTTCACTCCCTGACAACAAACAAAACTGAGGAGAATGTGATTTTTTTTTTTTTTTTTTAAAAAAATCTGAGCCTATGCACAAACTGTAATGATGAGAGCTGGAATCTATTCATACTTTTCCATTAAAATAAGTAGAAATCTCATCCATTAGTCTGACAAACAGCAAGACAATAAGATAAAGTAAGATTTACAATATAAAAATATTTGAGATAGGACTTCTTCCACACAAAATCAAAATTTGAAATTCACGTACTCCAGTTAACTTCTGGTTAATATACAATTCACATAAAATGAAATTCATGCCAGTTTAGGAATTTACATATAACATTCATCCTCAGATTGGTGGTTAAAAAAAGGGGGGAGGGCTGTGATATATTTAAGCAGCTCTTTTAAGGTATTTTGTTTCTAATTGCCCTTCCCAATGGAGTTTTATTAGCAAAGATGTAATGTGTATCTGTGGATGCACTGTGGCCCTTCCTAGAATCACAAAGTCGCAGAAAATCTAAAATTTTCTTTCAGCCCCAGGAATCAATTTCACCCCCTTGGGGGCGATGTTGCCCCTGTTGAGAAGACAGCCTTCGTTAATTCTTATTTCTAGACAGGGTATGGATATGATTTCTCTTTTTCCTCTTATCAATACATCAGGGCTAAACGATAAGCAGAGGAACTTTTGAAAAACGTCTTTAAGGTCTCAGGAGAGGGTGGCAGGAGAGAAATGAGAGGAATCCGTTTTGCAGTCTTTAAGTGCGTTTGGCGTGTGCCGTCTCCGCCCGTTCACACAGTGTCCCCACCTTGATTGAGCCACTGTACACGGCCCAGGCGCTGCGGCCCAGGGTGGACCACGCATCCGGAATGCACAGCCGCCCACCCACCCCTTATTGCGGCCGGGGGTGGGGACCCGCCACGCTGCCCTCCAGCCCCGGGGTCCCTGTTCTGAAACCAAGCAGGTGAGAGGCCAAGCAAGCGACTGCTTTTGATGTTGCCAGCTCCCCTTCGCCACCCAACTTTTTTCCCTTCCAAAACCTCTTAGCCAACTTCAAAGGCCTCCTTGCTTCTTGCCTTAATCCAGTGCACTGAGACCTCTAGTTCAAAGAACTTTCCTTAAACCCTCTTCTTAAACTGCAACCCAAACTTTTTTTTTTTTTTTCCTTTCCTTTCCACAAAGTAGCAATTACAGCTCGGTTGCGTGGCGCTGGGGCTCGGGCCGATCCGCTCCTGCTATTAATTAATCTCACAAAGGGGGCTCATTTCCTGGCATTCAAATTGACAAGAGAGAGAGAACAGAGAACCCTTTCAAGCAGTTCCAGCTCGCGGAGGGGAAGAAGTATCAGAGGGGAGCGCCCCGCAGTATTGGAGGTGGAGGGCCTATTTGATACTCCTGAACATTCTGCCGATTGAATGATTTTTGTTCAGGGAGCGAGCTTTTGACTAATCTTTTACCTGTAAAGGTTTAAACACAAGCCAGTGGTGCACGCATGGAGCTGAATTTTGACAGAGGGGAGGGTTGGGGGGTTGGTTTCCAAGAGCCTCTGGCTTTCCCATCTCGGCCCAGCCGAAAGCATCTTGTGCATTACACTTCATTTCCAAAAGAAGCGTGTTCACTTGCCTCTCACAGAGAAGCCCTTGGAACAGGAGGAGATGAAGAGAGGCCAGAAAGCAGCCTAACAGACAAGAGATTAAAGCTTTTTATTCAGTATCTCTTTCGTATTCAAATGGTGCTAAGGGCTCTGTGAAAGTTAGAAGCAGAGCCTGTTCAGGAGGGCTTCTAAAGTGTGTACATGGATTTCATGGGAATAGAAGAGGAAGCCACAGCCTGAGTAATGAAAGAAAGATAAGATGTCCTATATAAAACAACTCAAGAGCGGTTCAGTTACTTCAGTAAACCATCAAGGCGAGCTTTGAAGATTTGAGAAAACACTGTAAAAATTTAACAAGAAAAACCTCCTGTCGCAGATTTTGTACCAATAAATGTTTGTATACTCTGGGAATCGCTTAAGCTGTATTCTCCCTATATGAATATTGTTTACTTCTTTGCTCTGGGGGTGAAGGGAACCAGTGCATTTTGATGGTACCAGCTATAGAAGCAGAAAGTTTTCTATCAGAATTAAAAAAAAAAAAAATTAATCTCTTGGAGTGAGAGCTGCAAAAAACCTAGGTGTCTTTGATTCAAAGAAAATATGCTTTTGCATCTGAGGTCCCTCACTGCAGTTTTGATTAACAGCAAAGGGTAGTTGTGTTTTAACACAAATTTAATGCACTCAATGAAACCAAATGTCAGTGGAAGTCCTTAATAGAGAAAAGGATTTTTTTTTTTTTTTTTAAGCATACCTGCATCCGTAAGGTTGAAAATACTTCTGTTAAAGGAAAGCAAAAGGCTCCTACTTGTGCATCGAACAAGCAAGACTTCAATATTGTTCAGGTGTCAGGACAAGTGTTATGGTCTCCAAAATTCTTCATGCCCACATCCCACTGAGCAGGGCATTCTCGTCCAATCTGGAGTACGGTAGGAGTTTTTAAGCAGAAAGTCTCTAAAATAAGCAGGAAACCTTTAAAAATGCCCCCATCTTGGGACTTACCTGAGGGGCCAGTGGTTAAGACTCCATCTTCCAGCCCAGGGGGTGCAGGTTCCCATCTCCGGCCAGGGAGCTAACTAAGATCGCACATGCCTGGAGGCCAAAATCCAAAATGTGAAACAGAAACAATTTTGTAATAAATTCAATAAAGCTTAAAAAAAATTGTCCACATCAAAATTCTTGAAAAACAAATACCCGCTTCTTTTTGTTACAATGGACACTTGCTTCATTTGCTGTTCACTGCAATCTCATTTGTCTCATAATACTGAACCATCTTGGGACCTCTTCAGGATTTCATTTCTTCTTCTTTTTTTGCATTTATCTTGACTGTTCTTTGTATCACCAATCAGAAATTCAATAACACTTCAATTCATGCAAGTTCTTTTAAAGCATTTTGAAAAAGCATTCTAAAAAAATCTAAAAAGTGCATAATATACCCCCTTATTAGAGTTTTGTCTGTAAAAAAAAAAAAGTAGGAATAAGCTTGGATGCAGTCTCCATATGCAGTTCAAAGAGATTAATACAGAAATTCCAATTTTTCATCAAAGGCTTTTTTTAAAGGTGAATTAAAAATTGTCTCAGAGTACCTCTAGGATGTTTTCAGTTTCATTAGGGCAGAGATTCTGACTCTGGTCAAATGCAACAAGCCTTGTGCAATTGAAGTTATCGCTGCAGAACCAAATGCAAGCTCAAGTTCACGTAATGTTAGCATGAACAAATTCAGGTTTTATGTTCTGCACAACTGGGATTAATTTTTTTTTTTTTAAATCTTACCCAAGCAGATAAAAATCTCACCCAGTGTCTTTAAAAGTGGTTTATATTTAGCTTTATATCTTTAACCCCCCAAAAGTTTTCTCTTTCACAAAAGCACAGCCAGATTGATCACTGACTGTTAACTTAAAAAATAAAGGTAGCAAATTTAATTTAAAGAGGAAAACAGTAGCTTTATGATAAAGATACCTTTGAGTAACTGGAAACCTTGCAAACCAGGAAGTCCCTCTGGCCTGTGACCCCAGCTGAGTCCCACATTGCAGGCAAGTCACCGGAGTGGGAGCAGGTGGTGGTCTGCAGGTGGTGGGGGGCACACAGGTCTTGTGCATGAGTCTCAGGACTTGTTCTGCTGTGGTTAGACCACAGCTGCACTCCTGCAATTGTGTGTTTCCCCTTCAGAAACCTTAGCCTTCCCAAGTCCTTAGAGTCACTTTTGAGGGTGGTTCTGAAGATAAATGCAAAGGATGCTGGGCATGGGGGCAACAGACAGAACGCTTAGGAACTCCTGTTGTTGAAGCTGTTGTCTGGACACACAGAAAGTGCATGCACTTTCTGCACGCTTCACAGAGGCCAGTCTCTAATGCCCTGGAAGTGTGTGTCTGAGTTTACACAGCAAGATGTAGTAAGAGGAGAGACAAATCTGAGTTCAGGGTTAGGGAGGTAGAAAAGAGAGGTACAGAGACCAGAAGAGAGCGCAGAAGCAGAAGTGCTGTCAAGAGGTTTTCTCTGCCTTTGCTTAGACTTGGTCTCTTCACCAAGACAAGAACCCCTGTACCATTTCCTTTGTCAGCATCCATCTCAACATCAATCAGGGTTCCTAGGGAAGCAAAGGGGATTTGTCAAAAAGAAAAGCATTCTAAGCAGCACTCGATGAAGAATATACAGGGTTGAAAGTACACTTTTTGGTGATGATAATTATATATCAGAATGTTTCAGAAAAAAAATTGACTGCAGAGTGTTTAATTTTTCTGCAATCATCTTAGGATTGTAAACCCAGGGAGTCTGAAACGTGAACCCTTCCTAGCAACTGGAACACAAGAATCACAAAGGTGCATCACTGTGAATATGCTGTGAATCCGTTCACAACATCCGGGGTGAGTAGTCTGTTTCCTCTGCCGGTCTCCACAATCAATGTAAACGCTGTGGGATCAGATCTACTCAACGTTCAGTACTCCCTGCAGAGAGAACTGAAACTCAGGAAGTCCCTGGGCTGTCATCCAGCCATGCAGTAGCCAGAGAAGATAATAATCAAAAAGGAACTCGAGAAGGTAGGGTCATATATTTTCCCTCTGAGAAATCAAGCTGTAATTAGATTGAATTAAGGAATTAAGTAATTCCTTAATTAGAATGAATTAAGGAATTCACAGAATCTTGGGTACAACAATAAAATCAGATTTAAATATTACTGATCATAGGCCCATCTTTTAGCTTCTACATTTAGGGAAAAAGCTCAGGCTTAGAGAACATGAAAAGTAGTGTTGCCTGGCAGGGCTCCCCAGCCTCCGAGATCTAATGCCTGATGATATGAGGTGGAGCTGATGTAACAATAATAGGAATAAAGTGCATGAAACATGTGATGTGCTTGAGTCATCCTGAAACCATCACCCTTCATCTGGGGAAAAAATTGTCTTCCATGAAACTGGTCCCTGATGCCAAAAAGTTTGGGGACCTCTGCTCCCAGGTCTTTTATCTCTGGACCTGGAGCTCTTAAAAGAAGTTCCTTTCTCTTGCTGCGAAATATACTCACCTGTTTATTTTTGTACTGCCTCATTTTCTGCGGTAGAGATTCTTTCATTCTCTGTCTCTCTTGCTGTTTTGCCATCTCTAAGTATCTTTGTCTCTGTCTCTCTCTCACACACACGTCTGAGGACGACCACTCTGCAGAACAGGCATTTTGCCAATTCAGTTGTTTTTATGTACCTCCTAACTAGTCTTAAATATACCCAGATCTGTCCATATATCATTAATAGAGTTGAAATCATAGTGATATGTCATATTTAAACGTGTAGGACATTTCCCCACAAACATGGAAGGATTTATATTTGAGAGGCCCTTCTCCTGTTACTGAACAAATAAATGATATCCTGACTTCATTTTTCAAGGAAATACCTAACTTCATTGTTTATGATAAGCTCATTTTAATAACTAAATTGATACTGGACTCTCACCTTTGAATCTTTAGACTATGTAATACCCATTTTTTCAAAGTAAGATGTATGCTTCAATCAATTAACATAACATGCATCCCAAATTTCCAGTTATTCTTAGATAATCATGAATGTGTTATAAAGAAGAAGACAAACATTATAAGGAAACTAAAGAGAATTTTTTCTTCTGAAACTAAAAATAATTAAATTTTATTCTTTTCTTAAATAAGCAGCTATTAAGACTGCAAATTGCATAGAACTCTTCTGTGGAAATGTTAAAGCAATTTCCATGACTCTGAGTGGAAAGTAAAGGAAAAGAATAGTACTAAGACATCCTAATAGATACCATGAGATCCTCAGATCACAGGGGTGCAATCTTGCTCATGTTAGTAAAGGTTTAGTGTTTAAAAGACAAAATCACTGTATTTAAATTCATTAAAATGAGATAAACTATAAAGGATCCTAGTTTCTTTAGGGCTTCCAAAATGGGTTTTCTTAAGGAAACTGAAGCTGTTTACAATTGTTAAAAGGGCATAATGATTTCTATAGCAAATGTCTTAAAGTTTTATGTTCAATTTATCGATAAATCCCAAATCAGCTTGATTGCATCCTTATAACGTCGGAGTGAATTCCATCTTCATTGAGAAGTCTTGTTGAAAATTCTCTAAAACACGCGTCAACACGTCCCATAATGTGTCAGGAGATTTGTCCTTTCTGCTGTTAACCTGAGAATAAGACTGGAGGTAAAAATGTCTCATCAAAATAGTCATAATGTAACAGCACCAGAAAAGTAGTCAATCCCGAATGAGCATTTGCCAGCAAAGCTACTAGAAGCTCTGTCCCTACCCTCCTTCTAGAATGTCTTGTCTGTCCATGGATTTCCCACAGCAGAGAAGAATGCCCATATTAACAAATGAACAATAGTGTTTTAAAATCTAAAGTGTGTCAGCTAATGTGACAGATTAATCAAGTGAGGCTAACATTTTTTTCATTGAAGTTGATTTGGCTCAGGGATAAAGAATCAACCTGCCTGTGCAGGAGACGTGGGTTTGGTCCCTGGGTCAGGAAGATCCCTTGGAGAAGGAAGTAGCGATCCACTCCAGTGTTCTTGCCTGAGAAATCCATCCCATGGACAGAGGAGTCTGGCATGTTATAGTCCTTGGGGTCGCCAAAGAGTCAGACATGTAGTAGTGACTAAACAACAAAACAGTTGATTTACAATGTTGTGTGGGTTCCTGACATACAGCAAAAGTGATTCAATTATAGATATGTATTTTATATATATATAATCTTTTTCATAGTCTTCTCCATTGTAGATAATTAAAAGATAATGAATATTGTTCCCTGTTCTATATATAAGTAATTGTTGTTTGTTTTATGTATATAATTGTGTGTATCTGCTAATCCCAAATTCCTAATTTATTTCCCACCCAACATTTTAGTTCCATCCCAGGTGCCTTCACTAGCCAGAGTGGTATGAATAATTTGTTCAAGGAGATACTAACTTAGGAAGTAACAGAAATAACTCTATCCTTTCTTATCCCCTCACTAGGATATGCTTAGTCACTCAGTCGTGTCTGACTCTTTGCAACCCCATGGACTATAGCCCGCCAGGCTCCTCTGTCCGTGGAATTCCCCAGGCAAGAATACTGGAGTGGGTTGCCATTTCCTTCTCCAAGGGATCTTCCCCACCCAGGGATCGAACTTGCATCTCCTGCATTGCAGGTGTATTCTTTGTCCTCTGAGCCACCAGGGAAGCCCACCTGGATATGGAAGCCCTTCATGGCTAAAACTGCCTTCTTGAGGACCTAGTCTTTAAACCAATACAATATTGTAAAGTAATTAGCCTCCAATTAAAATAAATAAATTTATATTAAAAAAGAAAAAGTGCACTCCTTGGCTTTAATTTGAGAGGTTCTGGAACTTCATTTCTACCACCCAGATAGCTCACAAAAATGATCAATGTTTGAAGTAAAGTAAAAATAAGAAAGCTGCATTCCTCATACCCATGGAACTGCAGAGAGGAATTTTTTATTCCATATGTAGTATAGAAACTTGACACCAACTTCCTAAAACAATGGTAGTCTTAAGCACAGTTGCATACAGAAAATACCGCAAATCTAAGCTTACCATTGAGAGTTGGCATGGGTGTGTCACTAGTATATCCAAACAAATGTGTTCAGAAATCTCATTTTGCATCTAGACAAGAAAGTAACTAAACTCAGAAATTCATGTTAAATCTGTCAGCATGTGCGCAGTCGCTGTCTTGTCCTGCTCTTTGCAATTCCATGGACTGTAGCCCTCCAGGCTCCTCTGTCCATGGGATTTCCCAGCAAGAATACTGGCGTGCAATGCCATTTCCTACTCCAATATCATATACAAGAATAGAGTTAATACACACTTATCACAAGGAGTGGTTTGCCCTCTCACATTTGCAGTAGAATTGTGATTCTGTAGGAGTAACAAAAGAGAATATTAAATAAAGTATTCTTTAACATTTTTGGGGGCCATGCGGCATGGCATTCGGGATCTTAGTTCCCCAATCAGGGATCAAATCTGTCCCTTCTGCAGTGGAAGCGTGGGTTTGTAACCACTGGACCACAAAGGAATTCCCTCTCTAACATTTTATAATGGTTTTATGTAGATGAAGATTTACTTAGATTGGTTAGAAAATAAAAATTTAATAATGTAAAATTTTAAGTGTGCACTTTGAAAGCATTTTGGCTGTGCTTTACAAGAAGGAAGCAAAAATGCTGCTTAATAGAATCTTCACCTTTTTATTGAGTCTTATATATAGACACGGTTTATAGATACAGTCTTTTGCATTTAAATATCTACAAGAACACATAAGAATCAAGAAGTCTATTTTTTATATACTAAATCTGGTTCCTGTCTGACTTACAAAGTGTTCATAGTGAGCCAAGTTTGTTAATTTTTTTTGACTTGCAAACTGTTAAATACATTTAAATTAACTTTTTATAACAATATCTTTGTTAAGCATAGAAACCTCAGTTTATCTTTTCCTCTTTTATGAGAGAGATCAGCAACTTATGAAATGGGGGTTTTTCAGTCAAGTTTTTCTTCTAATTTCAAGCGCCATTTTTAAAATATCTTTCTGCCTGGACTGATGCTCAGTTTCTGCTTGATACAGATAATTCTGGTTCAGTTAAAGTTAATTCAAAAGTTTAAAGGGGGAGATATTTCAAACTGCTTGCAAAGGAAAACTGGGGGAAAAAGCAAATGTTAAGTTATTCAGTAGATTAGTATAAAGTGTCACTTTGGAAACACTTCTTTGACTGTGTTCCTTCCACACGGTCACTTTCTGAGCACCTCTGATATATGCTGAGTTTAAGGTGCGGAGTGGGTGGTCCAAGGGCCTGTGGATCATCATTAATGAGTTTACCATCTCTTTTCTTTGACAGTGTGCCCTGTTGATGCAGAATCAGGCCTCTGGACCCCAATACAGAGTTAAATCTCTTAGATAGAGCTTTTGGGTAAGGTAGAAAAAAATAGTTTTACCACTTTGCCAGGCAGTGGGGGCCACAGCAGCTAATGCCATCAAAACTCTGTGTCCCTGCCTGGAGCGGGTCGTGAGAAGTTTTATAGTCATGGTGCAGAGAGGGTGTGATGACCTCATGGGTCTGATTGGTGGGTCGTGAGGTAAGTGGGAGTCAGCGTCATCAACCTTCTTGTTCCAACAGGTCTGGGGTCTCCGTGCCTATGGGCAGCAGACAGTTAGCTGCACCCACCTGGTGGGGGTTTCGGCGTCTGTAGAGCAGCTCAAAGGTATTGTTGAGTGTGTCCCTTGAGGGGGAAACCAGGACCTGTCCCAGGGCTGCACTATTGTTTATTATTAATTAATATTCATTGCAGTATAGTTGATTTACAATGTTGTGTGTGTTAGTTTCTGCTATACCATCATCAAAAAAATCTACAAACAAATGCTGGAGGGAGTGTGGAAAAAAGGGAACCCTTCTACACTGTTGGTGGAAATGTAAATTGGTACCTCCACTACGGAGATTAGTATGAAGATTCCTTAAAAAATTAAAAATAAAGCTATCCTATGACCCAGCAATTCGACTCCTGGGCATACATCCAGAGAAAACCATAATTTGCAAGGATACACACACTATAACATTCACAGCAGCACTGTCTACAATAGGCAAGACCTGGAAGCAACTTAAGTGTCCACTGATGGATGGTTAGATAAAGAAGATGTGGCATCGTGGAATATTACTCAGCCATAAAAATGCATTGTTGTTTCTTGACTGCTCCTCCGTTGTCTCCACGTCCCCTCCGTTCCCTATTTAGCAGCTGTTTGAACCTGTCCCTTGGAACTCAAGGAAGGTCACGGAGGCTGAATGAAGCCTATTTCCTATAATTAAGAAACGGAGGGCACAGAAAAGCTTCCCTGCCCAGGAGCCACACGAGGTCTTGCTGAGTTTCACCATCAATGTGGGAAGCCCTCCATGCCTCTTTTGATGGTGTATTAGTACTTTAATGTAGTTCCATTTAATAGGGATTTTATGGTTCTGTTGGGTGGTTAAGGGGTACCAAAACAGATGCTATTTTACTACTGGTTCACTGCCTTTCATGCTATTATTTATTGCTTGGGAAACATGTTTTTGTCCTCTATAAGTGTGCTGAGCAAATAAATAAATAAATAAATGGCTGCTATTTCAAGGAATTGTGATTTACACAGATAATATATTACCAGTAGAAACTCATATGTGGTTCTTAACTTGGTAAACCACAGCATTTATTCTCTGACAATTTATTTGTTTCGGGAGAAAATATGTATTGACTGAAATATTTGAATGTGATCACTACTAAAGAGAGCTCAGTCATGATGTGAATATTTATTGACATGCTGGTTTGAAAGGGGACAATGAGAGGAAGGAAGCTAATGATGGGAGGAGGAGGAAGGACCAGAGTGAGAAGGGAGTAAGTGGACGGAAGTGATCTGACCCCAGAAACAAGTGTGGGCTGGGGCTTGACGCCAGGGATGGGTCATATTTTCTTGGAAGGATTGCTTTTGTTTGCATGTAGCCAGGGACAACAGAATAAGATCAGGGTGGAGACTGTGCTGACCTCGGACGAGCCTGGCTGCATGCTCCTGGGGGTAAAGAGGGTTACATGGGCACACGTGTGCCATTCATGTCCCTAAATCCCCCAATGTGAATGCTTGTTTCTTACTCCTATTGTCTAAAGGACCTAATTTTTAACATTTTTGGTTTGATAATATGCAAAATATGTTATCTATAAAGTTAGAACACTTTCCTTGTAGTGTTTGTAAGAATTATAATTATAGGTTTCTCTGTGGGCTTCCAGGGTAGCTCAGTGGTAAGCAATCTGCCTGCCAATGCATGTGACCTGGGTTCTATCCATGGGCCAGGAAGATCTGCTAGAGGAGGAAATGGCCACAGACTCCAGTATTCTTGCCTGGAGAATCCCATGGACAGAGAAGCCTGGTGGGCTACAGTCCATGGCGGGTCACAAAGAGTCCCTGGAGTCATGGCTGAGCATGCACACATCACACATTTCTAATTTACTCTCAGGGTCATATCCTACTAACAAATGAGAGGAGATTAAAGTCTTGAAAATGAGCAAAGATGAGGAGAGCCGGTAGGTCAGGAAAGGTCCAAGAGCCGACCTAACCAACAGCCAGGATGGACGAAGGAGATAGAGATGAATCCACACAGAGCAGAATTCAAACTAGCCCGTCGTTACCAGGTGAACACCAAGCAAAGCACATCACACCTTCTCTTCAAGTTGTGTATATCGAATAAATCTATTGGTTGAGTAAACCAATAACCCCTGCCTCTTATTGCAACGGCACTTAAGTGGGCTGATTCAAATGAAATATTCTGCTTTCTACACTCAGAGCTTTTTTGTGCTTTCTGATAATTTTGTAAGGTATGTTTTCTATCTCAAATACCAAGATTCTTATATAATTTAACAATTAACCATCTCATCTTTGATTTGTGAGAAACTTAGTATTTTAAAAGAAGTACTGACAACCTTTAACACCTAATAAATTAATGCTCCAGGAAAGGAAAATCAATTCTATCTTTTCTAAAGAGTAGGCATAGTTTTGGTTAAAAAAAAAAAATCAATGAATAACATTGCATTACAAAACAATTACAGATGTGCATAAGCATAGCCTACATAGGAAGAAGGGTTACTCTTTTAGCTTAAAAAAATAAGATTTTGATTATAAGATTTATTAAAGCTACTTCAATAAATACTTTTTTTTGCTGTTTTCTCTAAATATATCACACCATTTAAATGATTCATTTTAGTCTTTGACATCGTTTGCCAAACAAAATTTTATTAAAATATTTGTATGTGTGGGCTTAGTAATGTCTGACTCTTTGCAACCGCATGAACTGTAGCCTGCCAGGTTCCTCTGTCCATGGAATTTTCCAGGCAAGAATGATAGAGTGAGTTGCCATTTCTTCTCCAGGAAAAGATGAGGAGTATTTAGATAATTCAAATTGTGTTTCCTTAAGTATATCAGGGATCTCAAAAAGCATTTTCAAGATAATTAATTTTTGAGCTCATGTATGTTATTTTTACTTTTCAGTGAGGTGCCTGTTATTATGAGATCATCAGAGTCCCAGATGGAAGTGTGTGTGAACATTGTTGAGAGTGAAATACTGTGCATTTTTCCAGTGGACTTCAATTATAGAACACCTGTGCTGCTTAAATTTGTGCTGACCCACTGTGAAATTATGTTGTGTTTAGTAGGCCTTGTGCTTTCTTATTTCTCATCTGTGAGTGAGATGATCCACTTGCTATCAAATGGGGATGTGACAGACTTGTATTGAAGAAGATAAATCATATGAAGCCATTTAAAACATTTTATATTATCCATCTCACAGTATATATCCTTACTTAAATAAATTCTCTAATTTATACTTACTAACTTTGTACTTTTTAATTGAACGAATAGTCATGCCAAAAATATACAAAAAGACTATTTCCATTCTCAGGGGGTTAGAAATTAAAAGCCTTTGGAAATAGTCAATGATTAATGTCAAATAAGTCAAAAGACTTCTGTTATTTTTGATTCACATTTCTGTTTAGGAGAGGTTAAATTTAAAGTGTCAAAATAACTAACCAAGGCTGAGCAAATACAACAAAGAGGTTGGGTAAACATAGTACATCACCTCAGTGTTTTATCACCAATATGAAAATACTGACCATCAGTATGTTTAAGAGCATGGTGATGATAGACTGATATTTTTTCAGTTTTTATCTTCATATTTGGGCCTAAGTTGTGACAGCCAGAATTTGTAGATTGCATAAGAATGAAACACTGCAGTTTTCAAAATTAAAATTTAAAGAGATTTCCTTCAATGTTAATATGCAAAACTCTCTCAGTGAGGTATGTAACAGAACTACAATGAAAAGACAGGACGCAGGATTTTATGAGGCAGGCAAATGCTCCAAGCGTCTGTGTACCCAAAATCTCTCTTGCTTGTCTCTCAACTTTAACCCTTAATCACTTCCAGAAGCACATTCTTTTGGCTCTAGTTTCCCATCTCAGATAAAAGAGCATTCTGGGAAAATAAATTGTTGATTTAGAGGAGGTTTCCTTCTGAGGTTTGGTTTAGACATGGAATAATCATTTCTGATATCACTTTATACCTATTTTCTGCAGCCTGGGACTATTTTGGATCTCTTGCACCCACAGATAGTAAACCATATGTTGCAGTCTGCTGGGTGTTAAGGCCCAGGCACAGCTACCTGTTAATGGCAAGCATAAATCAGTGTGAGTCTCATAGACTATAACTTATATTCAATTTATTACTATAGACACATTTATTGGGATGGAATTTTTACAGTCTCATAATATTCTGAGAAGCTCACCATAAACTATTAACGAGAGAGGAACACTATTAATAATGAACATCCCAGAGCAGTTATTCTCAGAAAGTTTTTGACCCTGAGAATGAAATTGGTTAAGACAGGTTTCATCTAATAAACATATACCTTTAATCTGCTAAAATACCTGAAAAGAGATGTATCAAACCTGAGATCATCATTTTAGAAACAAAAATTACATTAAGAATTTAGTGAAGTAGGAAGGCTTATAAATATTGATACCTTTGTATTGTATTATAAAATATTGATTCTCATTCCCATTTTGAATGTGGCGAACCATTCCTGATCTTCTGCCATCATTCTAGGGCAGTTTGCTGTGTTAAAAATAGTCCTAAAGGACAACATTTTATTTATTTAATTTAGGTCACTTGGTTCACATGATTTTAAAGTATTAACTTTTAATTGATATTTTTTCAGTACTGCTTTTCTTTTGTGAAATATTGTGTACAGCAGTTAAGTATATTATCACTGAAGTCTCACATGGCATTGCAACCTTAATAAAAGTGACTTAATTAACTTGTCAGGCTTTATCAACTAAGGAGTAAATAGATAAGCCCCATCTCAGTGGCTAGATTTTTTTTTTTTCTTTTCATTTTGCCTATGCTGATTCCAGCTGCCTAAATGGCACTCATCTTAATAGACCTCTTCATTGATCTCTCACCAAAGAACCCATCTGTTAATGCCTTTCCTCTTATAACAAGACTGTCAGTGTGGGTAGACCCACACACACACCTTCATAAAATAACACACCATGGACTTGCAAGATTTCTGCAACAATGTATTAGTTTGCACCATATGAAACTGCCAATATTTGTTTTGCCTGAAAGAACATATGATTTTGAGGTCTATGTATTCCTGTTTATTTATGAAACAAGAGGAAAAACAGTCTTACTCTAACTTCCCATAGTCACAACAACACACCTGAATAAAGACTGATATCTGGCCAAGAACAAGCCACATGGAAAATACCAGCATTTCTGGTTGGTAGTGGGGCTGCAAATGTCTAAAATACATATTGAAGCATTAGTAAAATTATAAAATCAAAATCTATATTTAGTACACAGTATTTCCTTTTTAACTTAAATGCATGTGTGTAAATTATTCATAAATATACCACTTTTCATAAAAAAAAATCTAAAGTACGAAATGAAAGTTTGCTTTCATTCATTCAACTCCAAGTCTTACTTATTTGTAGCATGAATTGTCCAGGATTTGTTTTTCCTTTTGTTTATGCAGGTCAGGTGCACACATACACACACCTGTGTCCACACACACACACACACACACATATGCCACAAACATGTTTCATGAAAATAGATTTGTGAGAAGGATGGGTTCATAAGACCTCACTGGTCATTGACAGAGACCTTCCAAAGGTAACTAAAACTACCTAAATATTGAATTGTGCTGAGTCATGTCCGATTCTTTGCGACCCCATGGACTGTAGCCTGCCAGGCTCTTCTGTCCATAGAATTCTCCAGACAAGAACACTGGAGTGCACTGATGTTTCCTCCTTCACGGGATCGTCCCGACACTGGGATTGAGCCCGCCTCTCTCGCGTCTCCTACTTTGGCAGGTGGATTCTTTACCCCCGAGCCACTTGGGCAGCCCCAAACTATCTGATGTAACTAGTAATTGGAGAGAAGCAGCGGGAAACTGTGGCAGAGATGCGAGACCCAAAGACACTGCATCCCTTGTAACGACACCAGAACCTCCAGTGAGTGCGTTTGGAGGCCCGTCCAGGACTTTGCAGGCCTTTTTCCACCTCTTCTTGTCCTTTTCCCAGGCTACGTTTGTTGAAATACCTCATCTGTTAGTTTTCTCTTACTGATGTAAAAAATTCCCTCAAACTTAGTGGGTTAAAACAGTATACATCTCTCCTGCTACAGCTCTAGAGGCTAGAAACCTGTAATGGATCTCACTGGGCTAATGTCGAAGTGTTGGTTTAGCTGTGTTTCTTCTGTAGCGTCCAGGGGAGCAGCCGTTTTCTTGTGTTTTCCAGTTTTTCCTCAGTCCTTGGCTCATGGCTTCTTCCTTTCAAAGTCCTAAGCAGAGCATCTATAGATCTCTCCCTGATTTAGTCTTCTGTCTCCTTCTTGCATTTATTAGAATTCTTGGGAATTCCCTGGTGGTCCAGTGGACTCTGAGCTTCCACTGCAGGGGATGGGGGTCAATCACTGACTGGGGAACTAAGATCCCACAAGCCACTTGTATCAGCCAAAAAAAAAAAAGACGAAGAAGAAGAGAAAGAAGGCCTTCTCTTTCATATTGCATGCATGCATACATGCATGCATGCTCAGTTGTGTCTGACTCTTTGCAACCCCATGGACTATAGCCTGCCAGGCTCCTCAGTCTGTGGGATTCTCCAGGCAAGAATATTGGAGTGGGTTGCTATGCCCTCCTCCAGGGAGATCTTCTGACTAGGAATTGACCCTGAGTCTCTAGCATCTCCAGCCTTAGCATATTAGAAACCTTAAAATTGCAAAAAGCCATCCTGGATAATCCAGGATAATTTCCTCAAGATCAGCAAATATGTCTGGCCACAAGGTTCTAGGAATTTAAGATTGCTGATGGAATTGGAATGTGATTATTCACCTTCCTCTATTTAGTAACTAATAACAATAATACTATAACTTCTCTGATAAAACTGTCTGTGATCATATAACCATGGAAAACATCAGAAACATTGAGTCATATAGGGGCCATCCATTTCTCAACTGAGTAAAATTTATTTAATTACACTTCTGTCTCTTCCACTAGAATTAAACTCCTGGGGGGCAGGGAGCAGCATGCTCAGGGCTCCACAATTCACAAAGTCTGTACTCTTCACTCAGAAGTTCCATTTGGGGATGCTGCTGCTAAGTCGCTTCAGTCATGTCCGACTCTGTGTGACCCCATAGACGGCAGCCCACCAGGCTCCCCCGTCCCTGGGATTCTCCAGGCAAGAACACTGGAGCGGGTTGCCATTTCCTTCTTCAATGCATGAAAGTGAAGAGTGAAAGTGAAGTCGCTCAGTCGTGTCCGACTCTTAGTGACCCAATGGACTGCAGCCTACCAGGCTCCTCCGTCCATGGGATTTTCCAGGCAAGAGTACTGGAGTGGGGTGCCATTTAGGGATATTTTCTCTTAAATGTTGACATTCACAGGTGTTTGTTTTTAACTTAAAACTTATATCATTCTCACAGCGGTCCAAAGTTACTGAATTCTGGACTTAGATCTGTCTTATGTTAACCCAGTTTGATGAAACATGATGGAAGACTAATGTAGATAAAATAATACATGTTCAACAAACCATCATAAATATCTTTTGCAATGTAGAATAATAGAGCTTGTATTTTAAATAAGTGTACGTATAGTAACTACATAAAAGAGCACCCAATTTCTTAATATTCTGTGTTCAAAACCAGAGGCAGTTGGAAAATCAGCTCCAGACTTCAGTTTTTAGATTTCCCATTTGAGCTCACCACAATGGATAAAGGAGGAGCAGACAGTCTGACATGCTATTTATCCAGCTATAAAATTATCATAATTAGAGAAAGTGAGATATTTTGGTATTTAAAAGAGCTTATTAGTTCTTTGAATAATATTTATAAACAAATATTTGCATTTAAAATATATATAATTATGCGAAGCATAATCGAAGAAACTAGTTTTAGGGTTGTAAATTAATGGTTATTTATAGTTGCCAGGGAATTGATAGGGATTGTAGATATTAAAAAGTGTCTGTATATAAATGAGTCATATTCACTCCCTTGGGGGCAGAAGAAGTAGTTAAGGCTTCTCACAGATGTTCCAGGATCAATTTACGTGAAGTATAAAAAACTAGTGACATATATATGAACTAAATGGAAGGTGAATCCATTTTTGTATCTGAAAAATGAAGCGATGCACAACACCAACAAAGAGTACAGGATATATTCTATATTTGGATATGATAAGCCAGCTGCAACTATATGGAATTGCTGAATGCCCGCCACTGTTGAATCCGTTGTTCTTGTCGTCTAGTCACTAAGTTGTGTCCAGCTCTTATGTGACCCCATGGACTGTAGCTTCCCAGGTTCCTCTGTCCATGGAATTTCCCAGGCAAGAATACTGGAGTGGGTAGCCATTTCCTTCTTCCCGGGGATCTTTCTGACTCAGGGATAGAACCCGCATCTCCAGAATTTCAGGTTCAGGAATCTCAGTCGATTTTTTATCGACTGAGACACCAGGGTAGCCACCCCTACCAAAAAAAAAAAAAATCCACTGTGTTCCATTTTTCATCACTTCCTCCCTCTCTGAATTCCCAGTAACCACTTTTTTTACCTTTTACTTTTTGATCTTTTTACTGTGACTGCATTTTTGCCTTTTCCAGAAAGTCATATAGTTAGAATTGTGCAGACTGGTGTCCTCAGCACAGCAATTAAAAAAAAAAAAAATCCACTGTGTTCCATTTTTCATCACTTCCTCCCTCTCTGAATTCCCAGTAACCACTTTTTTTACCTTTTACTTTTTGATCTTTTTACTGTGACTGCATTTTTGCCTTTTCCAGAAAGTCATATAGTTAGAATTGTGCAGACTGGTGTCCTCAGCACAGCAATATACATTTAAGATTTCTGCATGTCTTTCTGTGGCTTGATGTTTCATTTACTTTTATTGCTGAGTAATACTCCATTGTATGGATATACCATGGTTTGTTTGCCCATTCACCTATCCAAAGACATCTTGGTTACCTTCTATTTTGGGCCTTATAACACCGTGAATAAATACTGAATAAACTTTCATAAACATTTGTATGCAGATTTGTGTGTGGACATACATTTTCAACTCATTTGGAGAGATATTGAGGTGTGTGATTGCTGGATTGTAAAGTAAGGCTATATTTAATTTTATAAGGAATTGCTGAACTGTCTTCCAGAATGACTGTACCACTTTGCATTCCCGAGAGCAATGAATGAATGTAGCTGTTGCTTCACGTTCTTGCCAGCGTTTAGTATTGCGTCTACTTCAGATTTCAACGTTTTAGTAGGTGTGATAGGTGTGTAATGGTGTCTCATGGTTATTTATTTTGCAATTCTCTAATGACATATAATGTTGAGCATCATTTCATGTACTTATTTGCCATCTGTATATCTTTGATGAGGTGTCTGCTCAAATCTTTTCCCCATTTTTAAATTGGATTGTTTGTTTTCTTATTGTTCAGTTTTGAGAGTCCTTTGTATAGTTAGGATAGAAGTAGTTTATCAAATATGTGTTTTGTAAATATTTTCTGCCAGTACGTAGTTTGTCATTTTACTCCCTATGAGTTGCTTTTGTAGTGCAGACTTTTAAAATTTTAATAAAGCCCAAATTAATCTATTTTTTCTTTCACAGATTAGACTTTCTGTGTTGTATCTAAAAAGTCATCATTGAATCCAAAGTTATCTAGATTTTTTTCTTAAGTAATTTTGTAGATATTATATAATTTTTAATTATACATTCAGGCTTATGATCTATTTTTTGAATTAATTTCTGCAAAAAGGTGTAAAGTTAGGGTCTAGATTTTTTGGTATGTGGATGTCCAGTTGTTCCACCATTCTTTGTAGAAAAAAATAAATTTTCTTTGTTGAAAATTGCCTTTGCTCCTTTGTCAAACATCAGTTCACTATATTTGTGTGGGTGTATTTCTGGGCTCTCTAATATGCTTCATCGATCTGTTGCCTATTCTTTCACCAATATTGCACTTTCATTTTATTGTTAGTAAAGAACCCACCTGTCAATGCAAGAGAAACAGGAGATGTGAGTTTGATCCCTGGGTTGGGAAGAGCCCATGAAAAAAATGACAAACCACTCCAGAATTCTTGCTTAGAAAATCCCATGGATAAAGGAGGCTGGCGGGCTGCAGTCCATGGGATTGCAAAGAGTGGGACTTGACTGAGCTACTGAGCACACACACATGTAAGTTTATGGTAATTCTTGAAGTTGAATAGTGTTAGTTATTTGACTTTGTCCTTGTGTTTTTTGCCTTTTCATAAACTTTAGAATTAGTTGGTCGATAGACACAAAATAACTTGCTGCAGTTTTAATTGGGATTGTGTTGAATCTATAGATCAAGCTTGGAAGAACTGATGGCTGAACAATATTGAGTCTTATTATCCAAGAATAGGGGGTATCTCCCCATTATTTTAGATCATCTTCAATTTCTTTCACTAGAGTTTTATAATTTTCCTCATACACATCTTGTACATATTTTGCTACATTTATACCTTCTTTGATTTTGCAAAATAGCTCTCTGGGGAGGCCTTACAAATAGCTGTGAAAAGAAGAGAGGCAAAAATCAAAGGAGAAAAGGAAAGATATAAACATCTGAATGCAGAGTTCCAAAGAATAGCAAGAAGAGATAAGAAAGCCTTCCTCAGTGATTACTGCAAAGAAATAGAGGAAAAGAACAGAATGGGAAAGACTAGAGATCTCTTCAAGAAAATTAGAGATACCAAAGTAACATTTCATGCAAAGATGGGCTCAATAAAGGACAGAAATGGTATGGACCTGACAGAAGCAGAAGATATTAAGAAGAGGTGGCAGAATACACTGAAGAACTGTACAAAAAGGATCTTCATGACCCGGGTAATCACGAAGGTGTGATCACTCACCTAGAGCCAGACATCCTGGAATGTGAAGTCAAGTGGGCCTTAGAAAGCATCACTGCGAACAAAGCTAGTGGAGGTGATGGAATTCCAGTTGAGCTGTTTCAAATCCTAAAAGATGATGCTGTGAAAGTGCTGCACTCAATCTGCCAGCAAATTTGGAAAACTCAGCATTGGCCACAGGACTGGAAAAGGTCAGCTTTCATTCAAATCCCAAAGAAAGTCAATGTCAAAGAAATGCTCAAACTACAGCACAACTGCACTCATCTCACACGCTAGTAAAGTAATGCTCAAAATTTTCCAAGCCAGCCTTCAGCAATACGTGAACCGTGAACTCCCTGATGTTCAAGCTGGTTTTAGAAAAGGCAGAGGAACCAGAGATCAAATTGCCAACATCCGCTGGATCATGGAAAAAGCAAGAGAGTTCCAGAAAAACATCTCCTTCTGCTTTATTGACTATGCCAAAGCCTTTGACTGTGTGGATCACAATAAACTGTGGAAAATTCTGAAAGAGATGGGAATACCAGACCACCTGACCTGCCTCTTGAGAAATCTTTA
>SJYT01054605.1:92133-103378 GCA_006410635.1 Cephalophus harveyi | reverse complement strand
ACCATTTCTGTCCTTTATCGAGCCCATCCTTGCATGAAATGTTCCCTTGGTATCTCTAATTTTCTTGAAGAGATCTCTAGTCTTTCCCATTCTGTTGTTTTCCTCTATTTCTTTGCATTGATCACTGAAGAAGGCTTTCTTATCTCTTCTTGCTATTCTTTGGAACTCTGCATTCAGGTGCTTATATCTTTCCTTTTCTCCTTTGCTTTTCGCCTCTCTTCTTTTCACAGCTATTTGTAAGGCCTCCCCAGACAGCCATTTTGCTTTTTTGCATTTCTTTTCCATGGGGATGGTCTTGATCCCTGTCTCCCGTACAATGTCACGAACTTCATTCCATAGTTTATCAGACACTCGATCAGATCTAGGCCCTTAAATCTATTTCTCACTTCCACTGTATAATCATAAGGGATTTGATTTAGGTCGTACCTGAATGGTCTAGTGGTTTTCCCTACTTTCTTCAATTTAAGTCTGAATTTGATAATAAGGAGTTCATGATCTGAGCCACAGTCAGCTCCTGGTCTTGTTTTTGTTGACTGTATAGAACTTCTCCATCTTTGGCTGCATAGAATATAATCAATCTGATTTCGATGTTGACCATCTGGTGATGTCCATGTGTAGGGTCTTTTCTTGTGTTGTTGGAAGAGGGTGTTTGCTAGTTACGTTATTTATAAGCATGCTTTGTAATCGCTAAATATTTTGGTATTTGCTAGTTAAAATAGACCCAGCAGGTAGACCCTACAGCCCACAGGGCTGCAAATACACAGTGAGTATGTAACACATAAAATGTATGAAACTAAATCCAAGGTTTGTGGTGGTGGTTTAGTTGCTCAGTTGTGTCCAACTCTTGC
This sequence comes from Cephalophus harveyi, assembly GCA_006410635.1. Taxonomy (NCBI): domain Eukaryota; kingdom Metazoa; phylum Chordata; class Mammalia; order Artiodactyla; family Bovidae; genus Cephalophus; species Cephalophus harveyi. The sequence continues at coordinate 102,530 of SJYT01054605.1, read as the reverse complement.
GACCCCATGGACTGTAGCCCGCCAGGCTGCTCTGTCCATAGGATTCTCCAGACAAGAATACTGGAGTGGGTTTCCATTTCCTTCTCCAATCCAAGGTTTACTTTTGTACAATTAATAAAAACAACCTGGGTAAAAATATATCCCAGTGTGGAGAAAAATGAGACTAACACAAAATCTGGACAGTTGACTAGATGAATGCAGCTTAAAATTGCCACAATTATATCCCTAATTGTGTATGTTTTTATAAAGCACAAGTCATAGGTCAGGTGTAAGCATTTGTTTTTATTTTGCAAAATGGTCATGTCCAGTGCACTGTATAAAGCCAAAGTAACTAAGATTAATGCATGATCCTAATTTAGTGTAATTGGGACTTCCTGCTGACATTTATGTATTCATTTAAATGTATTAGAAAACAACCATCTATTATTTTTGCTACATGTTCAAATGAGTCTTATTTTCAAAGGCTAATAATCAATATAAGTTTAACTAAAGTCATACTGTTAAAAATGAAGGTATATGCTAACAGCAAAAATTAACATTCTCTTCTGTATCTAATTAGAATAGTCATTGTATCCAAACTCTCCTCTTGTGGCTAGAGGAACAAAGAACTTATAAAAGGCTTATCAATAATTCTAAATTTATCAAATTTGCTATTGAAAATAATAGCAAGTTTTAATAGCAAGAATGTGGAGGTGACATGAGAGCATAATTAATGGCAATGTGGGGTAACATAAAGAACCTCTAACCTAGCGGGCTTAATAGGATTAGTATTAACCCACTAGATCACTGTGCACCAGCCATTTAATTTTTTTCTCTCTGAACCTGTTTCCTTAAATTCAGTTAGTTGAACAAATCTTTGAAATCTTGTCTGCTTGAAAGGCTGCTTGAGTCTATGGACTCCCATCCGCATGACCAAACAAAGTCAGGTTAAATATGAATTACTTATGGTGGGCTTGAAATATAATCTCTATTGAGGTTTATGTGCTGAGTACATACGAAGTCTCAGAAGTTAGATTTCAAGTAGGAAGTTCATGTGAAACAGAGTTGGAAGTGATGTCTTTAAGTTATAAATAGGTGGAGTGTTTTGCAAATTTCTTGACTTGCATCCAGTCTAGTTTGACATCCATACACTATTGATACTATATATGAAATAGATAACTAATGAGAACCTACTGTATAGCACAGGGAACTCTACTCATTGTTCTGCGGTGACCTAAATGGGACAGAAATCCAAAAAAGAGGGGATATATGTACACATGTAGCTCATTTACTTCGTTGTACAGCAGAAAATAACATAACATTGTAAAGCAACTATATTCAAATACAAATTTTTTAAAAACAGAAAACAGTATTCCTATTGGTGGTATGTACACTCATTGCTTTCAGTGCTCCACACAGCCTAGCAGGGCTGTGTCGTATTGGAACCCACTTCTACAGGTATGTTCTGCTGTCATATTATTAATAAAAATGGTAATCAATATGCATTGAACACTTGGCATGCCTGAAGCACTGTTCTAAATTTTCATGTAATAACTCAATGCGTCTAACAGGATGTCACTCCTGTAAAATGACTATTTCCTCCATTTAACTGAGGAGCAAACAACAAGATAGCACGTTTAATTAGCTTGCCCCAAATTACCCAGCTTGGAAGAATGACAAAACTAGACTTTGAATTCATTTATTCTTTGAAGTCACAGAAGAACTGTACAAAAAAGATCTTCACGACCCAGATAATCACAATGGTATGATCACTCACCTAGAGACAGACATCCTGGAAAGCAAAGTCAAGTGGGTCTTAGGAGGCATCACTACGAACAAAGCTGGTGGAGGTGATGGAATTCCAGTTGAGCTATTTCAAATCCTAAAAGATGATGCTGTGAAAGTGCTGCACTCAATATGCCAGCAAATTTGCAAAACTCAGCAGTGGCCACAGGACTGGAAAAGGTCAGTTTTCATTCCAATCCCAAAGAAAATCAATGCCAAAGAATGTTCAAACTACTGCACAATTGCACTCATCTCATGTTAGTAAAGTAATGCTCAAAATTCTCCAAGCCAGGCTTCAACAGTACATGAACCATGAACTTCCAGTTGTTCAAGCTGGTTTTAGAAAAGGCAGAAGAACCAGAGATCAAATTGCCAACATCCACTGGATCATTGAAAAAGCAAGAGAGTTCTAGAAAAACATCTATTTCTGCTTTAATGATTAAGCCAAAGCCTTTGACTTTGTGGATCACAACAAACTATGAAAAATTCTGAAAGAGATGGGAATACCAGACCACCTGACCTGCCTCTTGAGAAATCTGTATACAAGTCAAGAAGCAACAGTTAGAAATGGACATGGAACAACAGACTGATTCCAAATAGGAAAAGGAGTACGTCAAGGCTGTATATTGTCACCCTGCTTATTTAACTTATTTGCAGAGTACATCATGAGAAATTCTGGGCTGGATGAAGCACAAGCTGGAATCAAGATTTCTGGAAGAAATATCAATAACCTCAGATATGCACATGACACCACCCTTATAAAGTGAAGAACTAAAGAGCCTCTTGATGAATGTGAAAAAGGAGAGTGAAAAAGTTGGCTTAAAACTCAATATTCAGAAAACTAAGATCATGGCATCTGGTCCCATTACTTCATGTCAAACAGATGGGGAAACAGTGTCAGACTTTATTTTGGGGGGGCTCCAAAATCATTGCAGATGGTGATTGCAGCCATGAAATTACAAGACACTCATTAGAAGAAAAGTTATGACCAACCTAGAGAGAATATTAAAAAGCAGAGACATTACTTTGCCAACGAAGGTCCGACTAGTCAAAGCTATGGTTTTTCCAGTAGTCATGTATGGATGTGAGAGTTGGAGTATAAAGAAAGCTGAGTGCTGAAGAATTGATGCTCTTGAACTATGGTGTTGGAAAAGACTCTTGAGAGTCCCTCGGACTGCAAGAAGATCCAACCAGTCTATCCTAAAGGAAATCAATCCTGAATATTCATTGGAAGGACTGATGCTGAAGCTGAAACTCCAATACTTTGGCCACCGAAGAACTGACTCATTTGAAAAGACCCTGATGCTGGGAAAGATTGACTGCAGGAGGAGAAGGGGACATCAGAGCATGAGATGGTTGGATGGCATCACCGACTCAATGAACATAAGTCTGAATAAATTCCAGGAGTTGTTGATTGCCAGGGAGGCCTGGTGTGCTACAGTCCATGGGATCGCAAACAGTCGGACACTACTGAGCAATTGAACTGAACTGAACTGAAGTCTTTTGGAGTCCATATCCTAAATATTATATTTCGGTATCTCTCTATATGTGATCTAAATACCCTGGGCACCAGCACATTTCCTGAGATTACAAGTTGGTGTAAACTTTATTCAGGAAGTCATCTATAAGAATACTAGAAAGATATTCTTTAACTGGAGTCTAAATTATAAATAAAAAAGATTGTTTGCAACGGATGGCACATACTGTGTAATAAGAAAAGTTTCCTAGATGCTAAACTGTCAGTTATAGTCATTGTTTTCTTCAGGTTCATGTCCAGTTTGGGTTTTTTTTTTTTTTTTTTTTTTTTTTTTAAAAAAAAAAAAAACCCTCTAAGTTCTGTAAGAAAAGTGAACATGATTACATCTAAATGCATCCACTGGTTTTTAAAAAATAATTTTATAAAGGCATGTGGGTCAATACTCATTTATAAAAATAAGTACTTTCAGTTTCTAAAAGAAATTTATTTTCATATTTGAAAGTCTTTAAAAGTAACCAAAGGACTTATTACCCTTCTGCATTCTGCTTTTCAGAAAGTACTTTTGAGGTAGATCTGTTTCGGATTCTTTTTCTTTTCCTTTTCTTTTCCGAGGCAGATGAGTTCGTAGCCTGTGTTTTTTTCTTTTTCTTCAAACAGCTAAGAGGATTGGGGCCACTTACTTTCTTGCGCTTTTTTCTTCTTCTCTGTTCTGGGTCTTTTACTAAACCCTGTTCCTCTTTGAGTTGCCTGATACTCTGTTTCTCATGCACTGAGACAAGCTGACCGGACTCGACTGCTTTAACAAATGCAATCGTTTTGGGAGAAGGTTTGTCCAAGACTATAGTGTTCTGAATAATAAACATGAGAGGAATTCCAGGCTTTTTCTTCACTTTCATAGACAAATTCTGATCCTATTAAAGAGAATGCCTGATACTCTGTTTCTCATGCACTGAGACAAGCTGACCGGACTCGACTGCTTTAACAAATGCAATCGTTTTGGGAGAAGGTTTGTCCAAGACTATAGTGTTCTGAATAATAAACATGAGAGGAATTCCAGGCTTTTTCTTCACTTTCATAGACAAATTCTGATCCTGTGTTGCCAGGAAATAATGGTGAGGATTTCCATCTTCCACCATGGAAAGCAGACATTCTGATCCACTCACTGCATTCTTGAAATGGGCACAATTTCGAACCTGGCATTTTTGGGCAATCAGCTTTGCCCCATATAAGTCCTTTCCCAATGTTTCCAACTCTTTTAACACACATCTGGTGGTGCACAGCTGAGTCTCCGCCATGAGGTAGCGGGGCAACTGCTCTCGCAGCTGGATGCGGCCCCGTAGCGCCGCCTGACAGAAAGTGCCGTCCAGCAGTATCTGGTATGGCTCGCGGACTCCAAAATTATTGCGGAAAAAGCCAAGATGCTTCTTGGCATGTTTCTGCCTGGTGATCTTCATGCTTGGCTTCAAGGACCCAGACCACCCGACTAGGAGGCAGCTTCGAACCAATAAACTATCTGAGAAAAATATTTATCCTTATACACACTTTGTGAATGTCAGCCATAGTTATTCATTTAACAGTTGCTCTTTCTTTTCTGTGGCCTTTCTCTGCTTCCAACTCTCCCTAAGCTGCTTCATGGTGTTAACAGAGATTTTAGACCTCCTGATAAGAAGACATAGCTTCAGCCAGTAAATATCTGCTGAGCACCCACAATAGGCTAAGCCCTTTCAAGCTGAGTATGACTTGACAAAGATTACATGACTCAGAAACAATTGACTAGTCTCAGTTTCCTCCCTAGCGTAGCACTGGTCAGTATTTTCCTTTCCTGTGGTGCTTAACCATTTCACCCCTGGAATGTGTGAGCTGCAATGTAATTGTAGAGACTGGTTGGTGGACACAACATAGATCAGTTTTATTCACTGCATGTTAAATGAAGGATTTTCCTAGAGAGTACATGTTTTTAGTAGAAGTGCATTCTAACAAGACATCCAACCAACACTGAATAATTAGTGACCTAGGCAGCGTCTCGCAGGAAACCTATAATCGTAAAAGTTTTAATTTAAAATAAAACACTATCCTTAGAAACCAGTTTTTCTTCCTAAAGGTATATTGCCTTAGTTGGAGAGGTTGATGTTCAGTCAACTTCAGAACCGAGGGTTTCTTTCTTCTTTCCTGATGTAGGCTCTGTTGTCTCAAGCTGGGAATTGTGTTCTTGATGTGTTTTACAGATAGTATTCAATATCAGTAAGATCACTTATGTGATCTACGAGAAAGCCCACATAAGCATTCAAACACATACCAAGATAAACTAAACCTTCTGGGGAAGGAACACGAGCATGATAAGAATTGAGGAATGAAAAAAATACCACACATTCCAATCCTTGTTGCTTTTCCAATAGCTGAAGCCATTTTGATATTGGACTATCCCTTAAAAAAAAGAGGAATAGTCTGACTTGCTGGGTCTTGGGAGGTTTTGTGGATGTGTTAGAAGCAGCCAAAAACAAGAATATAAATATTTGTTGCACAGCTCTCAAAATAAGCAGAGCGAATAGGGCTTACATATAAAAGTGCTTGTATTTTTTGCCAACTGACAGTTTTGCTTTTGACCCAAAGGTGCTGGCCCTTGGAAGATCCCTTCTCAGGTGCTCTGAAAACATTGGGGCATGCTGCTCAGATTTCGGTCCTTTTCCATTGCTCAGCATCAGTAGATTTTGCATATTATTGTCTTTTCACATTGCAAATAGAAGATATTGGAGGAAAATATTCTAAGATGAAAGAGACTGCACACCATCACTAAGTGGGTCTATTTATTGATTTATTAATTTATGTGGTTTTGCTGGTCTTAGCTGTAGCACACATGCTCTTTAGTTGAAGCATGTAAGATCTAATTTCTGGATCAGGGGATGGAACCTGGGGCCCATGCATTGGTAGTACACAGTCTTAGACACTGGACCACCAGGTAAGTCCTGAGTGGGTCTGTTTAATAGCAAAGTCAAAACAAGATGAAAGTGAAAATGGAAGGATAGATGATAGATAGATAATAGATATAGAGATAGATACTAGATAGATGATAGATATAGATACGTAATAGATGATGAATAAGTAGATAGATAATGATAGATGAGAGATAGATAATATAATATATAAAAATAGATAATAAATCATCGTCTGTAGTTTGATTTCACTATCTCTCCATTTCTACATTTCCTGCATCTATAACTCTGAGCTTTGGGAATAAGTGGTAGAAGACTAATTAAGAAAAGGAAAATGCAATTAAACAAGGACAAAATGATTGAGGAGAGTTGCAGAAAGTGTTATCAAGAACAGCAGAATTTTATTCAAGAATAAGGTGTAGAGTTTAAAAACAGAGATCTTTCTTTAGCTATCCATGTCTCTTCCATTTGTATTTTAAGAAAAGAGTAAAAAAAAATTTTACAGGCTTAGGAGCAGTGAAGGAAGACCCTAAGGTAAAAGTTCCATGTTCCATCCATAGATAACACTCAATGAACTCTTTTAAATATAAACATAAATCAGGGCAGTGGACAGTATAAAGTGTACCTGGTGGCCCAATGCATTACATATCTCATTTTAAATAAAATATCTTTGATCATTCAGTGATTGGAAACAGAAGATTAAAGGGAAAAACATTTTTGGTCTCAGAATTTTTCAAAAAAATCCCTGTGTCCTTTGTTTGCATAAAAGGTATTAATTTAGGAAAATTGCAAATCATTTCCAAAAGGCCATTCCATCAAAACTTGGAGAGTCACGTGGTGCTGAAGACAAAAAGATCAAGCCGGATCCAACAGTGTCTGAAAGAGTCCAATGATCTTATGAATAATGAAAAGATGCAAAGTTGTTATCATATGAAATTTATTCTAACCTGAAACGCTGGAATTAATTTGTGACAAGTCCCATTCTTACAACTTTAAAGAGCACTTTAAAGTGAGGTTTTATTCCTTCCCTCTTATTCTTAAAGTATGAAGTCATGTTTGAATCTTGGCAGCCCAGCAATAAGCTTATTAGCTTTCACTCAGAATTAGGCTTCTGACGGTTTTAAATTTTTTTTCTAAAGCTTTTTTTAAAGACAAGTTTCCCTTAATTACCACACATTTTGTCATTAAATAGAAGTGCATAATGCATCAATTAATGTTGGCCTCAACGAAAAATGTATTGTACCTAATGGTAATCATAACAGCTCACACTTACCGAGAGTTTATTCTGTGTCAGGCGCTGTCGTGAGAATGTGGAATGTATTAGCTTGCTACACAGCACAGCATCTCTAGTTTATAAGTCCCTGATGTGAAGCCCGTGTTACAAATAAGGAATCTCTGACCCAGAAATAATCATTTAAGGGTGGGGGAAAGTGACCTAAACAGTTATTTCCTGGACACTAAGGTCTAAGGTGGCAGAGGGGATTTGCTGATGGTCTATTGATCTGGGCACTCTACTTCCACTCCCCCAAGGGAGTGGTTCAATCCCTGGAACTAAGATCCTGCAAGTCACATGATGCCGCCGATAAATAAATAGAGTGGCAGAAATCACAGTGACCCATACAAAGTAATCGTTCAATTAAATATTTAACCAACGTGAATATTGTATGCTGTTCACTGGTTATAGTAGATTTCTACCTATCATTCTCTGCAAACTGTGTGTAGGAGGCATCCTTCTTCTGAATAATTTAAATTATCTATATATTTTTGGCTGTGCTGGGTCTTTGTTGCTGTGTGGGCTTTTCTCCAGCTGTGGTGAGCTGGGGCTGCTCTTTAGTTGCAGGGCGCGGCTTCTCATTGTGGTGGCTTCTCTTGTTGTGGAGCATGGGCTCCAGGGTGCACCGGCTTAAACACCTGCAGTCCATGGGCTTAGTAGTAGTTGTGGCTCCTGGGCTCTAAGGCACAAGCTCAGTAGTTGTGGCGCACGGGCTTAGTTGCTCCGTGGCACCTGGGTTCTTCCCTGAACCAGGAATCGAACCCATGTCTCTTGTATTGGCAGGTGGATTCTTTACCGCTGAGGAACCAGGAAAACCCAGTGTATGAGGCATCTTAAAAAGACTTCAAATCAAGTTAAGTAAATTGATGTGTGCCTTATTCCTGCTAACCCTTTTCTTATCTGTAATATATATTTATTATTATGATGGCAATATTATACCAAGGCTGCAACCCAGGATGACAACACCATTCACAATTCACCTTTGCTCACTGCCTTGGGGGTTGTTCTAGGATGCCCAATCCAGATTTCCCTTATTTAAGGTATTTTGACCTGAGTTTTCTTCATCAGAGTGATTATGGCTAAAACAAAAAATTTTATTTTAGCTTCAGAACTCTCTCATGCCCTGGATTAGAATTCTAGCTTGTGATATTCAGATGAATTCTTTCAAAATTCCTCTATATTTCAGTGAAATCAAATGGTTGACAGGAATATAATCCCTGCAGAGGCTTAAAAAGGAACAGGAATGTTGAAATGTATGAAGAGGAAATATTTCCTTAAAGGTACTCATGCATGTGAGGATCCTGGAAAAACTGAATCACTGTTTCAATAAAGTTGACAGATTTCTGTAGTTTTTCATAGTTTCCCTTTCCAGGAGGTGGAAATGTGTGGCTAGAATGTTAACACAATGATTGCATTACCTAAAGCATCTGAATTATATAAGTCTACAAAAAGTCTCAGAAAAGTTGCTGATTTTCTTTCTTCTAAAATATCAGCAGATGTAGACCTCATCTTTGTCACCATGCCACATTTTGAGTGAAAAATGTCACTAACGTCTTGCACATTGAATACTTCCTTTTTTGTTGTTGTTTAGTTGCTTGGTTGTGTCTGAACTCTGGCCACTCCATGGACTGTAGCCTGCCAGGCTCCTTTGTCCATGGAATTTTCAAGCCAAGAATACTGGAGTGCATTACCATTTCCTTCTCTAGAGGATCTTCCTGACCCAGAGATCGAACCCACATCTCCTGTATTAGCAGGCAGATCGTGGGAAGCCCCACTTTCTTTTAAAAACACATTAAAACTGAAAAATGTAGTATTAATGTATTTTGCTAGAGCGTTTCTTTTTTTCCTTAATGTTTGCAATAAAAAAAACATAACATGATTAACTTCTAAAGTGACATGTTCTTTTTTAGGAAAATATTCCATCTTCTGTATGTTTAATTACATTATAGTCACTTTCATGTGCAACAACTAAGACAGGCATGAGCAGATGAGTGAATTTATAGAAATTCAGTTTTTCTTTGACCTTGGGTAAATCACCTTGGTTTTCCTGGTTTTTTAAAAAAAAAAAAGAACAGTGAACCTCATTATACATCATCTTAGGCTTGTTGGGATGCTTATTGCAAGAAAGACAATTTCTCTGATAATAAGTAGCATCAGTGTAGGCAAAATCTTATCCACAGCTTTTGAAAAAAGGCATTTGTTGGATACCAAAAAAAAAAAAAAAAAGTAGCTGGTTTAAAGAGGTACCTTGGGGATGAAACATCTGTCTGAAGTATGCTTTAATTTCCGTATGGTCTACCAAAGTGCTTTAGCACACTGTCTCACACAATCAATGCAGTTTGGATCATTAGATTAGTGAAAATAAGCCCAATTATTGATTGTCACTAGAGTACACAGATCCTAAATGGTCTTCAGAAATAAAATTGCAAGACATTATGGATTTAAAATTTCCCAAATATTCTAAAAAGTTATTTTTTTTTTTTTTTTATCATGAATAGGTGTTGAGTTGTGTCAAAGACTTTCTTCTCTATGTACAAATATGATCATATAATTTGCTTTCTTCAGTCTTGAGGCTATAGATTGCATGAATTGGTTTGTTTTTTTTTTTAATTTTTTACTTGATTTTTTTATTAGCTTTTCAGTCATCGGAAATACCTGATACTTTCTAGTCTATTTTTTTTTTTTTAATTTTTACTTTATTTTTCTTTACAATACCATATTGGTTTTGCCATACATTGACATGAATCCACCATGGGTGTATATGAGATCCCAATCCTGAATCCCTCTCCCACATCCCACCCCATTTCCTCCTGTCTCTTATACACATCTTGATATTAACTCTACTTCCACATGTTACTTACACGTTTGTGTAAAGATTTCATTTGAGCTGAGGAGAAATTAAATGTATTTATTTTACTATATAAGTGGGAAGGATACTCATGAAATAGAGATC
>SJYT01054605.1:71284-82512 GCA_006410635.1 Cephalophus harveyi | reverse complement strand
GCCATCTTGGGACCGCCCCCTCCATGAATTGGTTTTTGAATGTTGAATCAGTTGCATATTTGGAGCACGCTTTATAATTTTTAAAGCATTGTAGATTTGATTATTTTCTTAGGAATTTCTACATCTATGTTCATGCGTATTGGCCTGAAGTCTCCCTTTCATCACATGTCTTTATCTGATTTCAATATCACGGTAGTGCTGGCCTCATAGGATGAGTTAACAAGTGTTCCCTATGTTCTCCTATTTTCTTTGTTTTTAGTTTCTTTTAATATATTTATTTTTTAACCGAAGAATAATTGCTTTACAGAATTTTGTTGTTTTATGTCAGCCATAGGTATACAATTATCCCCGGTCTCTTGAACCTCCCTCCCGTCTCCCTCCCCATCCCACCCCTCTAGGTTGATACAGAGCCACTGTTTGAGTTTCCTGAGACTGGTTGGCTCTCTATTTTACAGACGGTGATGTGAGTTTCCATGCTGCTGTCTCTGTGCATCTCACCCTCTCCTTCCATCCCCTGCCCCACGCACTGTGTCCATTTGTCTGTTCTCTATGTCTGTCTCTCCACCACTGCCCTGTAGGTATATTCATCAATATCGTCTTTCTAGATTCCATATATATGCATCAGTATACAATACTTGTCTTTCTCTTTTCTGACTGACTTTACTGTGTATAATAAGATCTAGGTCATCCACCTCATTAGAACTGACTTAAATGTGTTCCTTTTTATGACTGAGTAATATTCCATTTTATGTGCTACAGCTTCTTTATCCATTCATCTGTCAATGGGCATCTAGATTTACTCCATGTTCTAGCTATTGAAAATAGTGCTGCAATGAACAATGGGATACATGTATCTTTTTTCAATTTTAGTTTCCTCAGGTTATATGAGCAGGAGTGGGATTGCTGGGTCATATGGTGGTTTTATTTCTAGTTTTTTAAGGAATCTCCATCCCATCTTCCATAGTGCCTGTATCAATTTACATTCCCACCAACAGTGCAAGAGGGTTCCCTTTTCTCCACACCCTCTCCAGCATTTACTGTTTGTAGATTTTTTTGATGATGACCATTCTGACCACTGGTGTGAGGTGATATTTCATTGCAGTTTTAATTTGCATTTCTGTAATAATGAGCGATGTTGGGCATCTTTTCATGTGTTTGTTAGCCATCTGTATGTCTTCTTTGGAGAAACGTCTGTTTAGATCTTTTTCCCACTTTTTGATTGGATTGTTTGCTTTTCTGATATTAAGTTATATGAGTTGCTTGTGTATTTTGGAAATTAATCCTTTGTTAGTTGTTTCATTTGCTGTTATTTTCTCCCATTCGGAGGGTTGTCTTTTCCCCTTGCTTATAGTTTCCTTTGCTGTGCAAAAGCTTTTAAGTTTAATAGGATCCCACTTGTTTACTTTTGCTTTTATTTCCATTACTCTAGGAGATGGGTCACAGAGGGTCTTGCTTTGATTTATGTCATTGAGTGTTCTGCCTATGTTTTCCTCTAAGAGTTTTAAAGTTTCTGGTCTTACATTTAAGTCTTTAATCCATTTTGAGTTTATCTTTGTGTATGGTGTTAGGAAGTGTTCTAATCTCATTCTTCTACATGTAGCTGTCCAGATTTCCTAGCACTATTTATTGAAGAGGCTGTCTTTGTTCCATTGTACATTCTTTCCTCCTTTGTCAAAGCAAGGTACCCATCACAGGGGCATGGGTTTATTTCCGAGTCTTGTTCCACTGATCATGCTGTATTGTGCTAAGCTGTTTGAGCTGTGTCTGACTCTTCGCAGCCCTATGGACTATAGCCCATCAGGCTCCTCTGTCCATGGGATTCTCCAGGCAAGAATATTGGAGTGGGTTGCCATTTTCTCCTCCAGGGGATCTTCCCAACCCAGGAATCAAACCTGCATCTCTTACATCTCCTCCATTGGCAGGTGAGTTCTCTACCAGTAGCACCACCTGGGAAGCCCATAATTGTTCATTCTATTCCTTTATTACACTTTTAATGTTCATAGAAACAATATTAATGACAACTCTTTCTAGTATTTTTTTAAATCTCTCTGTTTTCTTAGTCAACCTGGCTAGACATTTATCAATTTTATTCATTTTTTTTTATAGAATCAGGTTTGGTTTAGATTATTTTCTCTATTGTTTCCCTGTATTCAATTTAAATGGATATCTATCTGCCTAACTTTTTTTTTCTATATTGTCTTCTCTTAATTCAGATTTAGTTTGCTCTGGTTTCTGCAGTATTCTATGGAGGGGACTTAGAATATTGATTTTAGGCTTTTTTTTTTAATCCCTAGGATATACATTTTTTATGAAGAATGCTGTAGATGTGTTTCACAATGATTAACCTCTCCCTGCCAGAGCAATGGAGAATTCTTTCTTAGCTCTTCACTGTACTAAGTGGAGTTCCTGGAGGTAAGGCTATGAAAGTTTGGGGAACTGCTAAGACCACAGCCCCAGGAGTTTCTCATTCTCATGCTGGTCAAGACTTGTCTTCATCTGCTAGTCAATATTATCATTAAAAAAATTTTTTCTTTTTAAAATTTCTTCATTTTTAATGGAAGCATAATTGCTTTACAATATTGTATTGGTTTCTGACAAACATCAACATGAATTAGCCATAGGTATACATATGTCCCCTTCCTCTTGAACCTCCTTCCCCCCTACCATCCCGTCCCGCCCCTCTAGGTGCACCAGATTTGAGTATTTAGGTGTAATTCGTACCAGTTTATGGCTCCATTGGCTTCTGAACTAGTTGAGCAAACTCAGTAGGAACTCTCTGAATTTGCCTCTATCTCCAGACTTTGGGACTGTGGTTTGTTGCTGCTGCTGCTGCTAAGTCGCTTCAGTCGTGTCCGACTCTGTGCGAACCCATGGATGGCAGCCCACCAGGCTCCCCTGTCCCTGAGATTCTCCAGGCAAGAACACTGGAGTGGGTTGCCATTTCCTTCTCCAATGCATGAAACTGAAAAGTGAAAGTGAAGTCGCTCAGTTATGTCCGACTCTTAGCGACCCCATGGACTGCAGTCCACCAGGTTTGCTAGCAGTTCTCTAATGAGTTCAATAAAAATTGAGGGGTTTCAATTTATTCAATTTTTCCTGTTCTAAGTTCAAGAATGAAGAGTACTGAAGTCTTCACATGTTAGAGCTGAAGCAAGAAGTCTTGTCATTATTTATTCTTTCATTTTTATCTTTTTGTTTTAATTAAAAAGATAAGAAGTTAGGCTTTCCTCTTTTCTTAGAGGCCATATATAGAAGATTGACCTGTTTTATCTATTCAGATAAATTCTTGCTTAGGGATAAATTATTTATATAACAGTGTTCCTCTTGAAAATTATTTTACAGATTTCTATTCAAGCAAATTTAAATTTTTTCTAAAATTGTTTTTAAGTCCAGACATAATTATCTGATAAATCATTTAGAAAAACAAAAATTTTAAGAGGGAAAGGAGTAAATCTAATATGATGTTTATACATGTAAATATAACTAAAGTCTAAAAGAGCACTTAAAGTGTTTTGATTCATTTTGGGGTTGTCTGAGTAAATTTTTTCTCTTCCAAGAACATTTTAAAATATCTCTCTAAAGAGTGGTCTGTTGGATCCAGCATGAGAACACTCCTTCCTCCAATAAAACTTTTAACCAGGGGTGCTTTGTAAGGATTAATACTTAAAGTTATGTCTCTAGAAGTTCTATACTTGGTAAAGTTGTTGTTCAGTGACTAAGTCATGTCCAGCTCTTTGCAACACCATGAACTGCAGCATGCCAGGCTTTCCTGTCCTTCACTGTCTCGGGAAGTTTGCACACACTCATGTCCATTAAGTTGGTGATGCCATCCAACATCTCATCCTCTGTAATCCTGTTCTCCTTCTGCCTTCAATCTTTCCCAGCATCAGGGTATTTTCCAGAGTTAACTCTTCACATCAGGTGGCCAAAGTATTGGAGCTTCAGCTTTAGCATCAGTCCTTCCAATGAATATCCAGGGCTGATTTCCTTTAGGATTGACTGATTTGACCTCCTTGCCATCCAAGGGATTCTCAAGAGTCTTCTCCAGCACCACAGTTCAAAGGCATCAATTCTTAGGCACTCAGCCTTCCTTATGGTTCAGCTCTCACATCCCTCCATGACTGCTGCATTAAAACCAAAGCTTTGACTATGTGGACCTTTGGCGGCAAATGATCTGTCTGCCTTTTAATATACTGTCTAGGTTTGTCATAGCTTTCTTTCCAATGAGCAAGCATCTTTTAATTTCATGGCTGCAGTCACCATCCACAATGACTTTGGAACCCAAGAAAATAGAATCTGTCACTGCTTCAATGTTATTAAAAACAAAAAACAAAAGCAAAAAGAGGCAGAAACCAAACAGAAAGCCTTCTCGCAAACCCTAATTTATGTGAGGCTCTCTCAGTACGTTTTCTGGTATTGCTCAGTGCTTAGGCTGAGTTTCTCTGATGCTGTTACAAAAGCTCCAATTCTAAAACTAGTTTTCTAGGTAATAGCATTTCTGACAAATTAATAATGTGATGCTTTGCTTGGCCCATGAGATTTTCCATTACATATTCCCCAACTGTTATTTACAATATGATGACAACTCATAATTTGTCAAGAAGTCAAGAACAGCAGGAGTAGCTCTGAGATACACACTAACAAACCTCTAGCATAGAGGGAGGGCAGTGGCGATTTGGAAAAGTCACGTGTCATTTCCTCTTTTCTCTTTCTTCTACATTTTCAGCTCTTCTCTTATGACACATCTATACATAGACTAGAGCAAAGGCCAGGTGTAGGCAAAGATTAAACATGCTTTTTGTGCTTTGTTTTCATGATTAAGGGGTTCCCAGTTGGCACAGTGGTGAAGAATCCACTTGCCAAGACAAGAGATGCAAGAGACTCGATTTCTGTTTCCTAGGTCAGGAAGATCCCCTGGAGGAGAAAATGGCAACCCACTCCAGTATTCTTGCCTGGAGAATCACATGGACAGAGGAGGCTGGTGGGCCACAGTTCATGGAGTTGCAAAGAGTTGGACATGACTGAATGACTAAGCATAGCACAGCACACATGAGCAATTAAGCAGAAAAACAAATCAGGACTATCTTAAGCTAGGCTTCTTCCTAATAATGCTGAATTCCTGTAGACAGTAGATCTGTCAACAAATAGCTGAGGCAAAGAATGTGTCAAGAATTTTACAGTCAAATAAAATTTCCTTCAAGTTCAAACCACCAGACTGACACCAATCATCTTTTCTGTAGGAAATAAAAGAATATTATTTGAGGATGAAATTCAACCAACCAAGTATGAAACCAAATCAGAACTAAACCCTGTGGCAAGAGCTGAAAGTGAACATGGAGTTCTTTTTTTCACTTTTAATATTTGTTTATTTGGCTGCACTGAGTCTTAGCCACAGCACATGGGATCTTTGGTTGGACTTAAAACCATGGATACATAAGAAATTGTTACTATTAAATATGTTGACAATCTAAAAGTAAATCTACAATATGATATCAGATAGTACAAGAAAATGTCATTGAACTTGCTGTTTTCTCCTTTTTAAGAAAGAAACAGTAAGTACTGCTAAGTTTGAAATACTTAATTACCAAGCAAAGGGAAACGACCTTAAATGCTGCCCCCAAAACACTTTTTATTTTATTTTGAAGTTTCCTTTTAAAATGTACCAGATAAATAAATATCTATAACTATTTCAACTTTATTTTCATTCTTTTATCTGACTAAAATAAATTTAGTATGTTAGGTGAAATGTGCAAAGCATTCTGTTATTGAAATTTTTCTATTTGTGATTACATCTATCTATTCTTCTATCCTATGTGTGTGTGTGTGTGTGTGCATGTGTGTGTGCTTGCTTAGCTGTTTCAGTCATGTTAGACTCTGTGACCCTTTGGACTGTAGCCCTCCAGGCTTCTCTGTCCATGGGATTCTGCAGACAAGAACACTGGAGTGGGTTACCATGCTTTCCTCCAGAGGATCTTCCCAACTCAGAGACTGAGCCTGCATCTCCTGTGTCTCCTGAGTTTCAGGAG
Source organism: Cephalophus harveyi (assembly GCA_006410635.1). NCBI lineage: Eukaryota > Metazoa > Chordata > Mammalia > Artiodactyla > Bovidae > Cephalophus > Cephalophus harveyi. The sequence continues at coordinate 76,486 of SJYT01054605.1, read as the reverse complement.
GATTCTTTACCCACTGAGCCTCCTAGGCAGCCTCATATATGTATGTACATATACATACAGAGAGAAAGAGAGAGAAGACTATCCAAAATTATTCAGAACAAATACTGAGAGTGTTCATTTCTGGATAGCAGGAAATGAGGATAATTCTTGGTTTATTGTTTGTATTATTCTGTATTGCTTAAGTTTTTTGGTAATAAGTATACATTTAAAAAATAAAAATAATAGCATCACGTGTAAAACTTATAGTTTGTATTTTTATATGAACTATATATAAAGTTTGTATAATATAAAGTTAAAACAAGAAGTTACATCAAATGATAATATAAGACTTCTTAATTATTTTGGTTTTGTACTTTTAGACATGTTTTTGGTTATTATTTTTACAATGCTTGGTCAGATAATAGAATGAGGCACTATTATTTGGCAAATAGTTCTTTCCCATGCCCAAACTTTGGGGTTATTAATGATGAACTGGAGTTCATTGCTTAGAATGGTGGTGAAATCATGTTTGGGCTTAGAAAGAAGGAATGCTTTTATCAATTATAATATCTGCCATAACTGGAGGAGATAGTACACATGGATTTATATTAAAGAGATCAGGTAAGCATTATGTTAGGGTTTTATTTATAAAATCACTGAGTTTCTGAAAGGAGAGATTATTTTGTGGAGTATACTAAGCCAGTATCAATATAAATTCACAACAGTTTTGCTCAGTGAAAAAGCACTAGAAAAGTGACATCACTTTCGGTAATACCTAAATTGTCATGAACAGACTGTTAGTAGAAATATGGTCATTGGAGATGTTATTACTGAGAACTCAGAAGAAAGTGAGGAACATGTTACTGGAAATGAATGAAGAGAGATGCTTATTATGTAGTGGCAGAAACCACAGTGGCATTTTGTGCTGTGGTTCTATGGAAAACATAACTTGTCAAAAGGTAAACTTGGTTAACTAGCTGAGGGCATTTCCAAGTTAAATATTGAAGGCTTTGTTTGATTTTTTTCATACTGCTGCAGCAGCTGCTTATACCAAAATGTGCAAGGAGAGATAAATTGAGTGAAAAACTGTTCAAAAGAAAGAAGCCAAGGCGTGATTGTTTGCAAAATTCTTGGCCTATCCAGATGGCAAAAGATACTAAAATTAAGGGATTCATTCCAAAAACATGGTATAGAGTAAAAGCTAAGTTTGTGGCTGGACAACTTTTTACTAAAACCTCAGAGACATCAAAAGATCAGCCCCGTGAGTCACACAAAAGACCCTTTTAAGTGATTAGTGATGTTCCTCACACATTCTCTTAACTAAAGCAGAGGGTCTGCAAGAATCTTTACGGTGTAGAGCCTCAGCCATATCAGTAGAAATCAAAGATACAGAAGGCATTGTCTCAAAAAGACTTATGGACATGGTTTCCATCTCATACAAGGAATCCCTCTAAAACCCTCACAAAATTTACAAGGTTCAAGAGAATTATATACCAGCACAAATATTCCTAGCTTGGACTTAAAGTGGCAGAGAGAGGAAAAAGTAAGAGGGCTGTTAGACCCCCAAAACTCCTCTGCAGAAAGCAGACTAATAAAAGTACTCACCTGCAGCAATCTACAGATTTAATGTAATCCCTATCAAAATGTCCAAGCCCCTTATTACAGAGCTAGAACAAATAGTCCTAAAACTGATGTGGAAGCCCAAAAGACCCCAAATGGCCAAAGCAATCTTGAGAAAAAGGAACAAAGCTGGAGGTATCACACTCTGCGACTCCAAACTATACAACAAAGCTACAGTAATCAAAATAGCATGGCACAGGTACAAAAACAGACACAGATCAATGGAACAAAATAGAGAACTCAGAAATAAACACACAAAAGTATGGTCAATTAATTTACGACAGAGTAAGCAAGAATATACAAGAGAAATGATAGGCTCTTCAATAAATGAAAAATGGACAGATACATGTAAAAGAATAAATTAGACTATTTCTTCACACCATGTACAAAAGTAATCTTAAGATGGAGTAAAGACCTAAACATACAACCTGAAACTATAAAACTTCTAGAAAAGCAACATTATTTTCAACAATCAAGATATGGAAGCAACCTAAATGTTCATCAACAGATGAATGGATAAAGAAGAGTAGCCATAAGACAGGATGAAATTGTGCCATTTGCAACACTTGAGTGCACCTAGAGAGGATCATGCATAATGAGATAAGTCACACAGAAAGATAAGTACTATAGGTGTGCAATCCACACATGTGTGCAACCTAAGAAATACAACAAGCTAGGGAATATAACAAAAAGAAGCTGATACAGAGCATAAATTAGTGGTCTTCAGTGGGGAGGGAGGGACAATAGTGGGGTTGGGGAGTGGGAGGCACAAACTATTGGGTATAATATAGGCTCAAGGATGTATTGTACAACATGGGAAATATAGTCCATATTTTGTAATAACCTAAAAGGAGTATAACCTTAAAAAATTATATAAAAATATTTAAAATCTATATTACTGAAAAAGAAAGAGTTAATCAATTCACCCCATAATCAAACTTACATTAACTTTGATTATAACAGACCTAGAGAAGTCAACACATAGTTACCACTAGCCTCCATTAGGACAAAGTCATCTCTCTCTTGCCTAACTTCGTGCCTAGCACACATACACAACACACACACACACATATAAACAAAGCATTCAAGTAATAATTTTGAACAATTAATTGGCTGATGCATATGCTGAAAAGAGTCTATATCGTGGAGGTTGTTACCTAGTGTTTCTTTTTTTCATAAGCCTTGGTAGTTGTATCTACTGCTTCTTCATTGATAAAGGGTTTGAATATAATTCTAGTTGTGTTACTTTTATGCCCCTCAACCCTCCTATCCATATTTGGTGGCAACTCACAACTCTATTGGGCTTCCCAGGTGGTACAATGGTAAAAAATCCACCTGCAAATGCCAGAGATGCAAGAGACGTGGATTTGATCCCTAGGTCAGGAAGATACCCTGGAGAAGGGCATGGCAACCCACTTCAGTATTCTTGCCTGGGAAATCTCATGGACAGAGGAGCCTGGCAAGTTACAGTCCATAAGATCACAAAGAGTCGGACATGACTGAGAATACACGCAATGCGATGCACAACTCTATTCGTCTAGTATTGTTTCTGGCCGAGATCACCTAACAGAAACCAGATGCTTTAACAAAAATTGATAAAGAGCCTAAAGAACCCAATAGGGGGCAGGAAATGCAGATTTTGACTTTTTATTTCTATCAAAAATAAATAAGCTTCCTGAAAATGGCCTTGGGGTCCTGAAATTTTCAATGGGGTGAGTCTCCATGTTGCTGCCATGTGGCACTTCTTGATTAAAATAACGACTTCAAATTGCACCTTGAGAATGCACTTTGCAGGTGTGCCTAATGGAATAACAATGAGGTCAAAGTCATATTGAGTCATTACTGACTATCACTCATGGAAGATGAGGTTCCCAAGTCTCTTCTAACTGCTGCTGTAGCAGGAGCAGACACATCAGGAGTTATTTTGGGTTTTACCTCTCAGCTCTTTAAATCAAAGCTTATCAAGGAAGTCTGTGCCTTTGACATCTTTGACACCTCTGCCACCTTTTCTTTTTTTTTTTTTTTTCAATAGACCAGCAGTAGCGGAAGAAGCGAATGTAGCTCAGATGCATGAAAACTGATTGCCAAGGCCCCTGCTAAGTAAATGCTATCAGTATCAATGATCTTTGATCAGAATTCTGTGTTTTCTGTAACACAGCTGTGGGAGCCGAGCAGCTCTGTGGGCTGCAAATGATAGCGTTAGGAAAGAAAGGTGACGGTTCACCAAGACTGATGTGTGATAGATTATTTGACTGCAATATTTTTATGCAAAAAGCAGGAGAGTCATTTGAAGAAAGGTAAAGTGTAAACAATTCCTAACTATGTTTCACCTGCAATATGCTATAACACTGCAAAGGCAATAGACTAGGAGGGGGTGTGGATCTCAAAAATATGTTGTGGCAATTGAAATTTACTCTCTAATAGTTTTGTGTTTTCTTTCTGCCCTATTGTGATGTTCTATCTATATGTCTGTGTATCTAAATATTTTGCTAAGTAGGAGGAGGTGTCAATGGAACGAAATTACACAGCTGTGCTCTTGGAGAAATGCTTTATATGTAATAAAGAAGAAACTTATTTTAAAGTTGAAACAAGCATCTAACATTCCATTACTTGGTAGAGCCTTTTGTAAACACCATAATACAAATAACTATGCAATAACAATCACAGAAATATATCTCTTCTTTCAAGAAGATTCAAAATATTGCAAATAACTTGTCAGTTTCTATAGATATGCGAGTCTGTGTGTGTGTGTGCTCAGTCACTTAGTTGCATCTGACTCTTTACAACCCCATGGACTGTAGCCCACCAGGTTCCTCTGTCCGTGGAGTTTCCCAGACTAGAATACTGGAGCAGGTTGCCACGCTCCAGTACACGAGGGGATCTTCCCAACCCAGGGATCAAATCCTTGTCTCTTATGTCCCCTGCATTGGCAGGTGGATTCTTTACCACTGTGCTACCTGGAAAGTAAATTCATGAACTAAAATAATGTTAGGAAATATAAGCATTTTGGAAAAGATAAAGTTAAGTTTTAAAAAGTAATGCCTTAATTATTTGGCTGTAGTGTATTCATGAGACTAGAGAGAGGAAGGCAGGGGTTAATGTAAAATGAATTTTTTCTTGCATTAGTCACCAAAATACTGGAAACCCAGTGATTGTCCTGTCTTAAATAGGGTTGCAAGATAAAAGTGAGCACACAGCTGAATTTGAATTTCTGATAAACAACAAATGATGTTTTTTAGTATTATTATAATAATTATATGGGCCATACTTATACCAAAAAATGTTTCTGAATTCTGAATTTAAATGAGTATTCTGTACATTTATTTGCAAATATGGCAACCTTCCCTGTCTATCCTTTCTTTTAGGCAAAAGTTTGCTGGATTTACGTGATTACCGATAAGTTGTTAAAATTTAATATGTGTTCTGTTAACATATTTTTATTTATATTTTATTATTTTTTTCATAAAATGGCTTTTTTTGTATTATTTTTGCTTCACAATTTTATACACTTTTAAAGTATATTATGAGAAAATAATATGGAATGAATGAATAAAATATCAATTACACATCAAAATAAAACATTGCTAATATTTTTAATTATTA
>SJYT01054605.1:60774-71114 GCA_006410635.1 Cephalophus harveyi | reverse complement strand
AATTACACATCAAAATAAAACATTTCTAATGTTTTTAATTATTATGACATCACTTAATACTAATAGTCTATAAAACTAGGAAAACAGTATTAGAATATGTCAAATCATAGCAAGATAAATGATGCCAGACCTGAATGGATTCTCTAACCAACACTCTTATCCTTGCCTAAACCTTAGAAATCTTCCCTGGTGGCTTAGTGATACACAATCAGCCAGCCCATGTAAGAGATGTGGGTTGGATTCCTGAGTAGGGAAGATCCCCTGGAGGAGGGAAAGGCAACCCACTCCAATATTTTTGCCTGGGAAATCCCATGGACGGAGGAGCCTGGTGGGTTACAGTCCATGGGTTGGCAAAGAGTCAGGTGTGACTTAGTGACTGAACAGCAGTAACAACAAACTTTAGAAACCCAGGTCCACACAAACTTCCCTTCCCAAGGCAGGTGTAATTTCCTGGCAGCAATAAGCAGAATTGGCACATTAACACCCCTGGTATTGACCTTGAACTATCTCTGCTAAGTTGCCATTCTAGAAGATACTTTCCCTAAATGTCATCCAGTATTTGTGCTGTGTGAAACGTGAAGAACATAGTTGATAGAAATCCAAAGGACTCTTTTCTATAAAAATGAAGTAGGTTGCAGAATTAAAATCCATAGAATCATTTAAGAGAAATAACCCTTGTAACTCCAGGGAGAACATGAAATTACAGACATTACTCTTCTATTCATCAAGGTACATGTAAAACTATTGTTAACTGTGATCAGGTAATTGTGCTGAAGTTCACAACAGAAAACTAGGAAATATTTTAAAGTGTGACTAGCATTGAAAACTTGGTAACATTGAAAGCTTGATAACTTCTAAGTCTCCGAACATTGGAGAATATATAAATTAGTACTAAGACTTCTTTAAAAAAATGAGAACTGTGGTGTTGGAGAAGACTCTTGAGAGTCCCTTGGACTACAAAGAGATCCAACCAGTCCATCCTAAAGGAAATCAGTCCTGAATATTCATTGGAAGGACTGATGCTGAAGCTGAAACTCCAATACTTTGGCCACCTGATGCGAAGAAATGACTCATTTGAAAAGACCCTGATGCTGGCAAAGGTTGAAGGTGGGAGGAAAAGGGGATGACAGAGGATGAGATGGTTGGATGGCATCACCGACTTGATGGACACAAGTCTGAGTAGGCTCTGCGAGTTGATGATGGACAGGGAAGCCTGGAGTGCTGCAGTCCATGGGGTTGCAAAGAGTCGGACTCTCTCAGCTACTGAACTGAACTGAAGAAAATAAGAATTTAAGCCTCATAAAGTGTTTATTTAGGAATATATTATGAGAAAATTCAGAATGAAATTGTGTTTGATCGTTAAATGTAAAATTAAACGTGATAAAACAAGTCCTAAAAGAAATGGGCAAAAAAGTTATATTTGCTGAAATTGCAGAATTACTGTTAAATGATTTATTTAATATATTTAAAGCCCCAGCAATATTTTATCCTATCATTTTTAATAGTTATGATTAATTATTTTAAATTATCTTTTCATGGCCCAGGCAGTAGTTCTAGAAACTACATTGATTTACTAAATATTACTTCAAAATAAAACAGAGGCTTCCAGATCATATTTCAGAGTTATTCATTGTAAAATTTATAATCAGTGTTTCTGGAAATGTTTGTCTTCTGTGTCTATTTCATATTCTGTTCATCCCCAACCTTGCTTCATTCCTCACAAATAAGTAAGAAATCTAAAAAGTGAAAGTGTTAGCTGCTCAGTCGCGTCTGACACTAGCGTTTAATCTTGACTATTTTATCTTCAATAGAAAAAGCCCTCACATTAGTTGCATTAGAAAATCTGGGGCCGAGTGTTAGTACCTCGAGAGTGAAAGAGCATTGGCTAATCATTATTTTCTGGGGCATGTTGTCAGTCTTTGATATAATAGAGCGAACAGCGCTAGAGCCACTGAGAAAGGCAACAAAGCCCTGATTTTGAAATTGCAGCAACATTTCAAAGTTAAAATGTGCATTATTAAAACCTACGTGAGACAAAATACATTACTGAAATGATAATTGTATGTGCTACACCAAAGAATACAAAAGGTGCTACAGTAAGTTTAAGTGTACGGAAGAACTAAAAATAGCAATGTACTAGACCTGACTTAGAGCAAGGACTCAAGTAAGAGGTGCAAGGGAAAGCTTAGACCTGCAGCAAAAGTTAATGCAGACCTGGGTTAATCCTCATCACACAGGTGCCCAGGGGTTGGTGTCACAGTCCATGCTCAGAGGGCATAGCAGGAGTTATAGCAGGAGTGGTTGAGCAGCCTTATGTAGAAGTGAGCTGCAGGCAAGCAGCGATGCAAGCAAAATGTCAGATGGCAGGAGACTGGGTGTTAAGGGACGGGGTCAACCACATGACCTCTCAAGTTGGTCAGTTTTTAAGTTTAGGGCTTGTATCCTGCTCATTTTGTTAATTTTTCTCTTTATGGAGTTTCAGGAACTCCATGAGAGTTAGGTGTTGCGATGTTTTGTCTGTCTGAGGTCTACTGCTGACTCCAGTTCTCTGATGCCAGATGAGAGTTTTGCTCCATATTTCTGTAATTGGTTTTGTCTTTCATCTTCCTGTTCTTTAAAAGCCACTGCTCAATGTGTTTTGTTTTCTTGAAAAGAGCTTCAAAAATGTCAGCTGGGATACATAACATAGTTGTGCAATGGAGCCACTATGAAAAGTAGTGTGTTGTTTGTTAGACATTAAGTCATGACTGACTCTTGGCCATCCCATGGACTATAGCCCACCAGGCTCCTCTGTCCATGGAATTTCCCAGGCAAGAATACTGGAGTGGGGTACCATTCTCTTCTCCTGGATATCTTCCTGACCCAGGATTGAACCTGAGTCTGCTGCATTGGCAGGAGGGCCAGGGAAGCCCAAAAAATAGCATAGAGATTTTCATCACTGACTTGATGGACAGGAGTTTGAGCAAGTTCCGGGAGTTGATGATGGACTGAGAAGCCTGGTGTGCTGCATTCCACGGGGTCAGAAAGAGTCAGACATGACTGAGCAACTGAAATGAACTGAACTGAACAAATTAAAGATATGATCCAGCTATTCCACTTCTGGATATTTACCCAAAGAACACCAAAATACTAATTTGAAAAATTACATGCACATTTATATTCATTGCAGCATTGTTTACAATAGGTAAAGTATGGAAACAGAGTGCCCACTGACAGATGAATGGATAAAGATACGGTACATACATACATATTTATATAATGGAATATTTACTGCACTGTAAAAGACAGGGCATGTACCATTTGCAACAACATGAATGAACTTTGAGGGTATTATGCTAAGTGAAATAAATCAGAGAAAGTCAAATACAATATGATTTCATTCGTTTGCAGAATAATAGAAAATAAATGATTAAATCAAACCAAAAATACATAGACACAGAGAACAGAGCAGTGGTTACCAGAGAGGAAGGAGTAAAGGGGAGTACATGGGGTCACAAAAGAGGTGGACAGGACTGAGAGCACACACACACATTCTCAGATAACAGACCTGTAGCACACATGGCAATAACACAAGTTCTGAGGCTTTAATATTGTACTATAATTAGTTAAGTTGTAACCATTGAGGGGAACCATGTGAAGGTTATAAGGGGTTTCCTTGATCTCTCTTTGCAACTTCATATTTGCAATTTTTAATTATTTAAAAATAAAGACTTAAAAATAGTCATGCTGCATAAATTTTTTCTTTACAAACAGTATAACTTTGACTTTTTTTTCCTTCAAAGTAGCCTCTTCCCACGTGAGATTGTCATTATTTTACTAATTAACCTGTGCTTCTGTTCTCCAGCACTTTTTGGCTCCATCTACTCTATCATAGGAAAGTTGGGACCCAGAATAAAATAGAGAAATATACCAATTTCTATTGAAAGAAAGTAAATTGTTAGAGATTCAAAAGACATAGGTTAAAAAAAAGAAACACAAAAAATTGGCTTGGACAAATAAGAATTTTGAAATGAAAAGTAAAGGTAAAATAATTTAGGGAACCAAGATACATGGGTACTCTGAATATTTGGAGAAGTTCAAATTTCAGAATTAAAAATGTCCTAAGTTTATCTAGTCCATTTGCCCTACAATGGGAAAGTTGTGAAACTGTTCTGATGGGATATATTAATACCTAGCCAATAAATGCAAAAAAAAATCCAATAAATGCAAAACTGAAGCCAAAGGGCAGGCAGGAGGCCAAGAAACTGGCAAACCAAAGCCCAATTTTGCAGAAATTGAAATAAGTGATACACTGCATTTAGAACAATAAAGTCAAACAAGCTTGGATTCAAATGCTGGTGATTAACTGGCCGTATAATGCTAGGTTCATTACATCTCAGGCTTCTTCTATAAAACTGGGTAATGATGCCTTTTCTTCCCTGTGATACGGTGAAAACTGTATGCTAAGCAATCAGTGCCCTAAGAAAACGTCATGCATTGAATATATATAAGATCCCAAAATTATTATTGTTGAGAGCAATCACAGAGCACTGCTTTCCAAACTGTATCATTACTCTGCCTCACTAATGTTGATTGGTGTCCTGCAAAATGCAAACAAAACAAAGCAAAGAAACACACACACAGCTCTTATCTGAAGGAATAAAGACGACAACCACATATTAAGTCCTTTTCCTGAATTTTCACCACATAAAGTAGCATATTAAGATTCCGAAGGTAAATAATCTGCATAACTCAAGCACATAGTTTCTGATCTTATTTAATCACACAAACTGCTTAACACCCCTTTATTCCATTTTGGGGAGGTGGGGGTGGTAGAGGTGGAGGAGGGGTATTGCCCTTGTTCAAATGGCCCAGAGAAATCATCTAGGACTGAGATTTTTTCCAGTGTTTTCAGCCCCATGATTCTTTTTTTAAAAAATCTACTATGCAGACCATATAATGGTGATGAGTATCTTCTACAGGGAGTTCAAATCTTCCTTATTTGATGGAATACACTTTATTCTTTGCAGAATTCTTAAAGCAACTCAACCTGTCAGGAAAACAGTTCCAAAGTCCTAGTGGAACAAATCCTCATGTTTCAGGAAAAGTATTCATCTGAACCAGATATTACTTTGTCAACAAAGGTCCGTCTAGTCAAGGCTATGGTTTTTCCAGTGGTCGTGTATGGATGTAAAAGTTGGACTATAAAGAAAGCTGAGTGCCAAAGAATTGATGCTTTTGAACTGTGATGTTGGAGGAGATTCTTGAGAGTCCCTTGGTCTGCAAGGAGATCCAACCAGTCCGTCCTAAAGAGACCAGCCCTAGGTGTTCATTGAAAGGACTGATGTTGAAGCTGAAACTCCAGTACTTTGGCCACCTCATGCGAAGAGTTGACTCATTGGAAAAGACTCTGATGCTGGGAGGGATTGGGGGCAGGAGGAGAAGGGGACAACAGAGAATGAGATGGCTGGATGGCATCACCAACTCGATGAACATGATTTTGAGTGAACTCTGGGAGTTGGTGACGGACAGGGAAGCCTGGCGTGCCGCGATTCATGGTTGAAGTTCCCATGCTTTGAGGTGTGGCAAAAAAATGAATATATATATGTGTATTGGTATTTCCCTGGCAGTCCAGTGGTTGAGACTCTATGCTCCCAATGCAGGGGGGCATAGGTTTGATCCTTGGTTGGAGAACTAAGATCCCACATGATTCAAGGTACAGCCTGAAAACAGTATGGAAAATGAAATGTAATCAATAATATAAAAATGTTAAAAAAAAGATGGAGACCTAATCAGTACACTTCCACATCAACAAACTTTCAGAATGATAGACAGCTAAAAAATCTGTGAAAGGCAGAACCATCCTCTGAGAAACAGTGCAAAGGGAAGCCACTAAGCCACGCGTGCATGCATGCTAAGTCACTTCATTCGTGTCCAACTCTTTGCGACCCCATGAACTGCAGCTCGCCAGACTCCCTCTATCCATGGGATTCTCCAGGCAAGAACATTGGAGTAGATTGCCATGCCCTCCAGGACTAAGCCATGCAAGGAGATGGAAGCAAAATGAAAGAGGAATTTGAGACCTTTGGCATCAATAGCTACAACAAACAAACACAGCCCCACATTCTAAAGGGCTGAGCATAAATGCTTCACTTAAGTGCCTATGTAACTCAGTACCTTTTACCAAACATGATGTGTCCAGTTTATAAGAAATTGCAAGGCTTACCGAAAGACAAGAAAAACCATCATCTGAAGTGACAAAGGCGTGTCGCAAACAGACCATATAAAACACAGACATTGGAACGGAAAATATTTAAAGTACCTATGATTATTACTCTGTTAAAGACTCTAATGGAAAAAATGGATAATTTGCAATATCCAAAAGATACTAACAGCAGAGAAAGGGAAACTCTAGGAAAGAACAACAAAGAAATTCTAAAAATGAAAAGAACATTAACTGAAATGGTATTGCTTCAACATGAGTGAGGAAAGAATCTGTGAATTTAAAGAGAGGTCCATTACAACTTGTGAAACAAAAGTGGAAAGAGAAAAGTGACAGAAGAGAGAATGGAGAAGAAATATTTGAAGTGATAGAGGTTGAAAAGTTTTCAATATTAATGGCTGTCAACTATGAATTGGCACTTGCCGTCTACCTCTCCAAGGACTAAATCATGTGGGGCTGCAGCTGGCAACTTTAACACCCCCTGAAGGAGTTCAGGGTGGAGAGCAGAAATGAGGCCTCTGTGCTCGGGGAAAAACTGGCAGGATAGATCTTCAGATAGTTAGATATTTTCAAGAGCTGATTTTATGAGCCCAATTCTTGTATCTCTTCAGATACTAAAATCCTTCATGGTGACGACTGTTCCTCGAGACTAGCGGAGGCTTCACGAGACTAGTAGAAACCTTCTGGAAAAATATGTGCTTGATTGCATGTACTCCCCGTTCATCAAAAATCACATATATCCTGAACTTCCCCCTGCCTCTTGAAAGCAGTTTCTCAGAGCTATCTGAGGTGCTGACTCCTGGGCTGCAGTCTTCATGTGGCCCCAGATAAACCTAAACTCACACATTGTGCAATTTTTTTTTTTTTTCTCAAATCAACATGACAGAAGCAGAACCAGGACACTCAAAGAAGGAGAAATGTAAAAAATAAAACAGAACAAAACACCAAGGCTTATTGTATGAAACTGCAGGAAAACAGAAAACAAAGTCTTGAAGGAAGTCAGGAAAAAGTACATCTCACCTACCCAGGAACAAGGATACATTTTACATCAGATATCTCTTCAGAAACCATGCAAGCAAGAAGAAACTGGAGTGAAATTGTTTAATTATTAGACAAGAAAACAACAACAGCCTAAAATCGCATATTTAATGAAATAAGTCTTCACATGTAAGGAGAAATACTTTCTCAGACAAAAACTGAAAGAATTAATTCCCAGTATACTGCTTTATGGACTTCCCTGGTGGCTCAGATGGTAAAGAACATGCTTGCAATGCAAGAGACCCATGTTTGATCCCTGGCCGGGGAAGATGCCCTGGAGAAGGGCATGGTAACCCACTCCAGTATTCTTGCCTGAGAACCCCATGGGCAGAGGAGCCTGGCGGGCCACAGTCCATGGGGTTGCAAAGAGTCGGACACGACTGAAGTGACTTAGCACAAATGCACCCAAACTGCTTTGTGGGTCACTAATGTGTTCCTCTTTAGAGCTGAATAATAATATTTCATGGCATGAAAATAACAGTGTTTCTAATCCATTCATGAATTGAAGGACATTTGTGTTATTTCCAAAGCTAGGTGATTTATTATTAATAAAGCCTTTAGAATATTCATGTACAGTTAATTTTTTCTCCTTTTCTTAGTTTCTTAAGATGAATCCTAAATGCATTGTTTTGAAATTTCTCCTTTTTAAAATGTATTTCATCCCATACATTTCCTATCATGCCTTGATTTTGTTACATCCATACATTTTAATATATTGTGTTGCTGTTTCATATTTTATCTCTCTTGCTAATACTAACATTGCTCTTAATATTTTCATTTTATCTTTGGACTTATTTCTCAGAAGGAAAAAACAAAACTGTTCTCATTAAATTCTTCAAAACTGTATAGTATTAGCTATCCAAAATCTTCCCCTGGAGAGATAGTTAAGGAGTTTGGGATGGACATGTACACATGCTATATTTAAAATGGAGAACTAACAAAGACCTACTATACAGCACAGGGAACTCTGCTCAATGTTATGTGGAGGCCTGGGTGGGAGGGGAGCTTGGGGGAGAATGGATGTGTGAATATGTATGGCTAAGTCTCTTTTACTGTCCACCTGGACCTTATGGCAGAAAGTGAAGAGGAGCTAAAAACCCTCTTGATGAAAGTGAAAGAGGAGAGTGAAAAAGTTGGCTTAAAGCTCAACATTCAGAAAACGAAGATCATTCAGGAGGAGAAGGGGACGACCGAGGATGAGATGGCTGGATGGCATCACGGACTCGATGGATGTGAGTCTGAGTCAACTCTGGGAGATGGTGATGAACAGGGAGGCCTGGCGTGCTGCGATTCCTGGGGTCGCAAAGAGTCGGACACGACTGAGCGACTGAACTGAACTGAACTGAAACTAAGAGAACATTGCTAACTGACTATACCCCAATTCAAAATAAAAAGTTTAAAACAAACAAACAGGTTCATGTCGTGGTCTAAGTTGCTTAGAAAATTAAACCTAAGAAAAAGCTGTATGTTTTGGCCTTATTAGGAGGGCAAATTCAGAGAAGTGTGGATAAAGGAGAAAAGGAATCGAGACCAGGAAGTAAGGAAAAGAAACACAAAGAGGCTGTAGCTTATAAGAAACGCCTGCTGGTTTCCAGTCTGGGTGGGGTGTCTTCTGCATTGATCACATGGAACCACTGTGTCTCAGAATTGTCTGTTGGGGGAGAGGAATGGAGATTCATTTTATCTGTTTGCTCTGTTCCGTTTCCTGTCTTCTGTGGGTCAGAATGTCTCCCACAGTTCATGGACTCCCACGCTTTCCCAGGGTGGGCTGAGAGCAGGTGAATGTCCCTCCACTGGGTCTGATACAGCTTTTCTTCTTTAAGTCTTATGAAGTCCCTATGAAGGTGTTACTTTTTTTTTTTTTTTTTAATTGCTTTACAATGTTGTATTAGTTTCTGCTGTACAGCGAAATGAATCAGCTATATGTAAACAAATATACCTTCCCTTTCGGGTCTCCCTTCAATCCCATCCCCCTCATCCTACTCTCCTAGGTCATCACAGAGCGTCAGGCTGAACTCTCTGTGCTATACAACAGCTTCCAACTGGCTATATTTTACACATGGCAGTGCATATAGGTCAATCCTAATCTCTTTAGGAATATTACACAGCCAGTATTCACAGAGCTTCTATTTAAATCTATGCACTGTGTCTTCAGCTCTGGACCCCTCCACTCTATCTACCCTGCTTTCAGTAAGATTCTGTGGAGGTAAGGCAAAAATATCTTTACCTTCCTGGTATTTAATATTAACTGGGCTTCAGCCTATAAGACTTATGAGGAGGCATGTAAGCATTGTTGTTCAGTAGCTGAGTCGTTGGAGAAGGCAATGGCTCCCCACTCCAGTCCTCTTGCCTGGAAAATCCTATGGACGAAGGAGCCTGGTGGGCTGCAGTCCATGGGGTCGCTAAGAGTCAGATAGACTGAGCGACTTCACTTTCACTTCTCATTTTCATGCATTGGAGAAGGAAATGGCAACCTACTCCAGTGTTCTTGCCTGGAGAATCCCAGGGATGGGGGGAGCCTGGTGGGCTGCCGTCTATGGGGTCACACAGAGTCGGACACGACTGAAGTGACTTAGCAGCAGTAGCAGCTGAGTCGTATCTGACTCTTTGTGATCCCATGGACCGCAGCACTTCAGGCTTCCTTGTCCTTCACTATCTACCTGTGTTTGCTCAGACTCATGTTCATTAAGTTGGTGATGCCATCCAACCATCTCAACCTCTGCTACCCCTTCTCCTGCCTTTAATCTTCCCCAACATCAGGGTTTTTTCCAAAGAGTTGGCTCTTCACATCAGGTACCTGAAGTATTGGAGCTTCAGCTTCAACATCAGTTCTTCCAATGAATATTCAGGGTTGATTCCTTTTGGACTGACTTTAAGACTGAATTTCTTTAGGACTGAATATAAACATATCCCTACCAAAAAAAAAAAAAAAATCTAGAGTTCTTCTGATGACAGAACCCTTATAGCAGAAAACAAAGAGGAATTAAAGAACCTCTTGATGAAGGTGAAAGAGGAGAGTGAAAAACCTGGCTTAAAACTCAACGCTCAAATTAAGATCATGACACCCAGTCTCATCACTTAATGGCATATAGATGGGGAA
>SJYT01054605.1:5774-55774 GCA_006410635.1 Cephalophus harveyi | reverse complement strand
GGTTGCTTGATCCCTAGGTTGAGGAGATCCCCTGGAGCAGGAAATGGCAACCTGCTCTACTGTTGTTGCTTGGAAAATCCCACGGAGAGAGGAGCCTGGCGGGCTGCAGTCTATGGGGTCTCCAAAAGAGTCTGACGCGACTGAGCACACACACAAAACAGGGTCCAAGGAAAAAATAAACAAGGCAAGCAGAAGGACTCTTTCAGACTTGCTTGTGGTTTAAATGATCTGTGACTAAAATGAAAAATGAAACATATGTAAAACTGAGATTTGACCAATATGGTTGAATAATAATTTTGATGTAATTGAATCCTGTTTTTCATTTCTTGCTATAGAAAGATTTTTACATACTTCTGGGAATTTTCTAGAAATTTGTGAAATGTGTCTTTTCTTAACAGTCTCTGTACTTATGGCTTATCTTTAGTGAACTGCCAAGAGTGGCACTGTTTTCATTAGGCTATTTACCAGCTCATGTCCTGCTAAGCAAGATTTTCTTTTAACCTGCAACGAGGCTATATGCTTACTTGGTTGTTGAGAAGCAAAAGGTAACTTTTCATATTCATTCTATTCTTTTTTTTTTTGGCCCTGCTGCAAGGCTTTGGATTCTTAGTTCCCTGACCAGGGATTGAACCTGTGTCCTTGGCAGTGAAAGTTGGACATGGGCAATGAGAACCCTAAGGGAATAACCAGGGACAATTAGAAAGACACCTTCTCTAGTCATTTCATAATCCAATAAAAGTAAATGACATCCTGGCACTATCTGAAATGCACTTGGCAATTACGGTTTGGCGTCAAATTGCAGAACTTACCTGCAAAATGAAGCATTTATTTAATTTTAAACAGTAGAAAAACTATGACATTTATTCATTTGCCAACTCTAAAAGTATAAAAATGTAAAATCGCTTCAAACTGTGATACATAATTTTTAAATGTATTCTACTTTGGTAATTGTATCGGGGCCAGCTGGTATGTCAAAGTTTTGTGAGCAATTTTATTTTCTTTATTTTAAACTGGAAATTGTTCTGTTTAGAGATTTCTTTCTTTTTTCTTTTAAAAAAAGTCTTCTGTATATGGGTATCTGCTTTATTCTAAAATTAGCTTTCAAAAGGAATTAATAGTAAAATAATAGTAAATTAAAAATACTTTAAATTTTATTGTATGCCTTCAGTAAGATCTTTTTTTATACTAAGAAATGTGTCTTTTGGTCACATCTCTTTCTCTGCAGTCTGTGGGAATCCCAACTAAGGCTCTTGCTTGGCACTGGAAATGAGAAAGTTGGAAATATTTTGCTGGACAAATTTTGATGAAAAAATTTAATTAAAAAAAAAGAAAAAGCTTTATTTACATGAGATCATTGTCACCAAAGAGGGTGGCATTATATTTCTAAATTGCAAACCATGTTTCAAACCATGAGAGACCTTCACCAGGTCTAACTTGAACTAACTTCTATGACAGCAAAAGCACAGAAGCAAAATACCCACCAAAGTACTCTTATACCTCGAGTAGAGTTGGAAACATAGCCTGATAAGGAAGGAGGAGCAACTGGGTGATTATAAACTGAGCAGATTCCTTGGGAGAAGGCTCCCTACAAGGCCCAGCTAGGTATTTCTTGAGTCACTTAGGAAGTTAGTACTTTGTGTTAACTGGTGAATATTTACAATCTTATCGGCCAATGTGAGTAATTTAGGCCAAACTCTTTTTCCCCAATCCTTTTTCTAAATTATCCAGATCTAATTAAAATTATGAGTTAGGCTTCCTTTTTTATTTTATTTTATTTTTAATTGAAGGACAGTTGCTTCACAATATTTATTGGTTTCTGCCATACGTCAGCATGAATCTGCCATGGGCACACATATGTCCCCTCCCTCTTGAGCGTCCCTCCCACCCCATCCCACATCTCTAGGCTGTCACAGGGCCCCAGTTAGAGTTCACTGAGTCATATGGCAAATTCCTACTGGCTATCTATTTTACATATGTTAGTATATGTGTTTCCATCCTACTCTCTCTATTCATCCCGTCTTCTCCTTCCCCAATTGTATCCATGAGTCTGTTCTCTATGTCAGCCTCTCCATAGCTACCCTGCAAATGGAATCATCAATCCCAGCTTTCCAGGCTTCCTTTTGGATGTAACAACTCTTAAACTTATGAAAAAGTCTTTTTTAGTGAGAAGAAATGATACATGGCGGGTGTGTGTGTGTGTGTGCGTGTGTACATGTGTGTTAGGTAGTAATATCATACATAAGGCCACAATTAAACTATAGTGTCTGCATGTACCTGCTCATTTAATGAGTTTCTATGTTCAGAAAGAGCCTTTACAGTAGAGTTCTTCTAAGTGTCTAATTCCATAGTTCACATTCGATCTGGATTCTATTCTGTAGATACTTGAGAATAGCTCTACTGTGTTGTCACTGAGACTAGTAATAGAGTATAGAAGGGAATCATAAGTGGCATCTTTTAAAAGCATGATAAAATGACAGAATGAAAAAGAACTGTGAGTGGTATAGTGATAGGTTAACTGGATAATTTTTTTTAAACAAACACAACCATGTTTTACTAAAATAAATAATGGAGCTTATGGGATTAGCCAGCAGCACTGAGATGCAATCTCATCTTCTGTCTCCCGTGGGGTAATTACCTGACTCAGTCCTCCAGTCTTGCAGCTGAGTCAGAGCAGATTTTCAGGGAGTGAGAGGGGAGGTTGGTCTGGGATTCCTTTGGCTTGGCCTTTGAGCTGCTGAGTTAAAGTAGAGATGGGTAATTTCCTAACTGCTCCATAAGGCCATCTCCTTAACCAGGAGGGAGACATTCATGCATAAAGAAATAGTCCTGGTGTGGCTCTAGCCTGAATCAGGTCTAAAAACTAAAGAAATGAGAGAAACATTAAGAATGAAGTTTATGTAACTTCATCCAAGAGATCTGGGGAGGCTATATTGAACGGTTGGAGCCAAGGTTCCCTTCTAGGTTCCTTTTGGGTATAAACGGATGTCTTCTGTTTACTTTTTATTTTTTTGAGAAAGAAAAATTATTTGCATCCGTTTTACAGTTATCACTCATCTTGAAGGAGAAAAATAGTATCTCACTACTGTCTTTGAAAAAACTAAACGTACAGTGAAATATTTTTATCTCACTAAGAGGTTAATACTGTCTGGGTGTTTGGAGTCACGTGTTTGTGAGTATAAGGAATCCTAGTCTGGTTTCTAATTTACTACAGATTCAGAAATACATGTGTTGACCTGTGTGCCAGAGATCAACAGACCAGTGTTCAACGGAGAACACAGGAAGTGACACAATGAAACAGAGCTGGGACACCTGTCTGGGTCTCTCTTGACCCAGCATGCTTAACTAATTTTTCCGTGATCTCTGACCCAGATTTCCACCATTCCACAGGGATTTATATCTTTCATCCCACAAATCCCACACCTGCATTCAATTAATGAGACAAAACTCAACTTTGTTATCTGGTGAACTGAGCAACAAGAGCCATTGAGACAATTGTTTTATTATTGTATTGACAAATTATCCTATTAACAACTGGCTACTACAAAAATCAATTAAAATCTTGGCTGAGGAGCTGGAGCATCGTTGGGTAAGTAGAAGCAGGAATTAAATAGTGAGTTGATAGTTTTTAAAAAATATAGTCCATAAATAAGCAGCGACCAGATCAAACCCAGAAATTTATATGGAAAATAAGAATACTAAATTATGACAGGGCATATGGAGCTGTTCAGTATTTTGTGTCATTTTATTTCATGCTGATATACTTCTCAGTACTTGCGTGAATAACAATGCTTTATTTCCTCCAGTATTTGTTTCTAAATATTTCATTTCTAGTGATTTCTTACTATAATATTTGATAAACTACTTTGTGAAATATTTAATATGTGGAATGAAAAAATTGGATCGTTGAGCCTTTGCTCATAAAAATAGGATTCATTCACTTACTTACTTCCTACAGTAATGCTTACTTCCTAGAGTAATTGCTTATGCATTTGGAATATTGAGCTAGAATCCATGGTCAAGGAGGTTTAAGACTGCCTAGTCATTTGATTTTAGGAATCAAAAATAAGTAGTTTCTTGGCAGAACAAAAGTTTCACTTTTTTTTTTTAATCTATCAATAGAGGAAAACCTGATGATTTCTTGGCACTTCTGTCCTCTGAATATGCCTCTTAAGCCTCACTTTAAGCAAAAATGAGTACAATTAGGTATGCTCTGTAAAGACAACATTATGCTTAAAATGTTTGAGTCGTTTATTGAACCATGAAGTATACTTTAGGAAAGAATAATCAGAAAAACCATCCTTGATTGTGAAACAACAAAATCTACAAAAGTGCATTTTTTCCACAGTATGTCACCTTTAGTGGCTTTGAACCTATCTAAAAATCTGGTAACTGTTGCTTTGGAGGGTGAAGGCCATTAACATCTCAAGTCACTAATGTATGACACTTAACTTACAAAATGTGTAACTTTAAAATTTAAAAGAGAAGTAAGGAGAATCTTACCACTGAGCATGTGCCAAATGGTTAATAAAGTTGCTTTCCCTATAAATAGATTTGCTGATTATAGAAAGCACACATTTGTCTAAATGATACCTGATCTCTGTCATTCATATAGGTGATTGATTTTTTTTTCTTGAAAGCTGTCATCAATCAGAGCTGAAAAGAGAATATTGATAGTCAAGTGAAAGAACAATTCAAAAAGAAAAAAGGAGGAAGTAAGAACAATCCATGAATAACTCTGTTTCACCCTTAGTACAATGACAGTAACTTGAATAGCAAAGGTAACAATAAAATGCGGAGAATAAAAAGATGCACAGAAACTATAAAGCTGATGTGAAACCCAATCCATATTATGGATAAAGAACCTAAAAATATCCTCAAAAAAATCGAGTGTATCCAATTAACTGTTGTTGTTCAGTCGCTATGTCACGTCTGACTCTGCAACCCCGTGGACTGCAGCGGCCAGGCTTCCCTGTCCTTCACTATTTCCTGGTGTTTGCTCAAACTCCTGTTCATTGAGTCGGTGATGCCACCCAGCCATCTCATTTATCATCAACCAACAAGAGTCAGACACAACTGAGCAACTTTGACTTTCACTTTCAATTTATGTCTATTGGGGGGAAAAATTGCCTGAACATTTGTGTAAAAATCTTCACGTAGATGTGTGTTCTATCTCTCTTGTGTAAATGCCTAGGAGAAGAAACCCTCTGTAACTCTCGCAAGGGTTTTCTCTCTGGAATCCCCTCCTTTCTGTAATTGGCCCTTCACGTTCTAGCTGCCTGGGTCTGTCTGTAACCTGGTCTGTGTCTTTTCCTCTCATGGGGTGTGCTATCTTCTGCCTGAGGACTCCACCTCTGAACACGCACTGGAGATTTCCTCCATGCAACCTATGGGTCATCATAGGGCTCTGGTCTCCAGAATGGCTATGCTATTCTGCCAACTCATCAAATCGCTGAAGTTTTGTTGTTTATATATTTCTTCCTGGTGTTGGTTATTTAACACAGGAGCAAAAATTATTAGCTGTTCTTCTTGCATGGCTGGGAAGAAAAAAACAAAAACAAAAACGGCAACGCTACTCTTTTTTCATTCTTTAGATCAAGAAAGTTGTTTTCCCTAATGGAAAAGGCATGCAAAATTAGACTTGATTATTTATGGAGACTGATGCTGAAACTGAAGCTGATACTTTGGCCACCTGATGTGAAGAACAGACTCACTAGAAAAGACCCTGGTGATGGAAAGACTGAGGGCAGGAGGAGAAGGGGGCAACAGAGGATGAGATGGTTAGATGGCATCACTGATTCAATTTAGTGAGAGAACAACAATTTATGTCGACTTCTTTAAGTCCTCTAACCACCACTTTCTACTCTTTACAGATAGTTTTCTCCTTCCTCCGCTGACCTTGCTGGAAATATATTTAATGTCATGATTAGAAAAGCTCTGTTCGTTCTAGGTTTTTCCCTCCTGACAGTTTTAACAGGTTTCTGCTCCCCATGTTGCGTGTGTGTGTGTGCATTTGTGCATGCATGCGTGTGTATGTGTACTGTTTTTATTGTAGGTTTTAAAGGGAAATATTTACCCTTCACGGGGCATCTCTTCAGTGAACTTTCTTTGTTGAATTATTACTAATTTTCTCACTAAGTATGAAGTACAGACCAAGATTTCCTTTGAATACCTTTCAAACAAAACAGCATGCTCACTGTATTACAGCTCATTATTTGGTTTGATTATATACATTAGCAAATTTCCTGGGAACAATACCCAAGGCCTTACTAAAATTGGCTTTTATTGTTTCTGAAGATAATTTGTAATGTAATACGTTTGGAACATACTTGTGAGACATTAAAAATGAACGTTCTCTTGGGAAATTTAAAGTCAATTCATATTTTCCATATCCCAAACAGTAGTGTAAATAAGATCACTTGCATGTACTTATGGAATCTGAAATAAAAAAGTATAAAATCACATCCTTGAGCTATGAAAAATTTTTGATTAAACTAGGGGTATGTGTCTAACTGTATTTTAATGCATGTAAACTTGTGTATATATGTGTATATATATATATATGTATGCATGTGTGTATACATATACATGTATGTATATATATGTATATGTGTGTATGCGTACATATATGTAAATAGATATTTACCTGTCTCTTATACACATCTAGATGTGTATAAGAGACAGTACCTAAGTTTTTAGTACTAAAAGTTTAAAGTACTAGTTTTTAATACTTGATTGTTTTGGATGAATATGCCATTTTGATGAATATGCCATTCATCAAAAATCATTGCAAGATAGCACTTAGATTAGAATTTATTTGCCTAATATTTTGGAAATATTTCTATTGCAAGTTTACTGAGTTTTAGCATATCCCTTCCTTAAGTTTGAGATTTTTTTCCTCTCACTAATACAATGTAAAATATTTATTGCAGATTTCCAATTATCAGTTACTTTTTTATAGAAATAATTTATTGCTTAATTTTTCAAATTGGGGTGCTTTACAATGTTGTGTTAATTTCTGCTGTACAATGAAGTGCTGTACAATCAGCCATTCAGTTCAGTTCAGTTGTTCAGTCATGTCTGACTCTTTGCGACACCATGGACTACAGCATGCCAGGCTTCCCTGTCCTTCATCATTTCCCAGAGCTTGCTCAAACTCATGAGTCTGTGATACCATCTCATTCCCTTCTCCTCTTGCCTTCGATCTTTCCCGGAATCAGGGTCTTTTCCAATGAGTCAGCTCTTCTCACCATGTGGTCAAAGTATTGGAGCTTCAGCTTCAGTATTAGTCCTTCCAATGAACATTCAGGGTTGATTTCCTAAATCAGCCGTAGGTATACATATGTCCCCTCCCTCTTGAGTCTCCCTCCCACCTCCATGCCCCATCCAACCCATCTAGGTCACCATAACGATATCATTGCTGGTTGTTTGAATTGAATTCTTATTTTTATTTTTTATATTTCAAACTCCATGCATATCACCTGTCCTATAAAATGGTATGGGCTTCCCAGGTGGCACTAGTGGTAAAAAAAAAAATCTGCCTGCCAATGCAAGAAATACACGGGTGGGTTTGATCCCTGGTTTGGGAAGATCCTCTGGATAACATCCCTGGGTCAGGAAGATCCCCTGGAGAAGGAAATGGCAACCTATTCCAGTACTCTTGTCTGGAAAATTCCATGGAGGGAGGAGCCTTGTGGGCTACAGTCCATGGGGGTTCGCAACAGTCAAACACGACTGAACAATTTCACTTTCACTTTCTGGATAAAATGGCAACCTGCTCCAGTATTGTTGCCTGGAGAATTCCTTGAGCAGAGGAGTCTGGTAGGCTACAGTCCACGGGGTTGCAAAGAGTCAAGACACAACTGAGAGACTGAACACACACATAAAATGGTACACCCATCTGTTGAATGCTGTGTAATCCTCTATGTGGACCTAAGAAATTGATTTCAACTCCCACACATTGGATGCCTAAGTATATGTAGATCTTAGATTGTTATTAGGAAATAAGCAATGGAACAGCTAGCTGACTGGCCTTCTAAGTGGTCCATGACTCCCCCTTTCCATGGTTTCAGGTTGTCTGCGGGATGAAGAGTGATGGCTGACAGTGAGAACAGTCCATCACAGCCTCCATGAAGGACCCACACCTGTTTTGCAACTCACTGTATGCATGTTCTGTTGCTGATGCTGCTAAGTCGCTCCGTCGTGTCCGACTCTGTGCAACCCCATAGACAGCAGCCCACCAGGCTCCCCCGTCCCTGGGATTCTCCAGGCAAGAACACTGGAGTGGGTTGCCATTTCCTTCTCCAATGCATCAAAGTGAAAAGTGAAAGTGAAGTCGCTCAGTCATGTCCGACTCTTAGGTGGACTGCAGCCTACCAGGCTCCTCCGTCCTTGGGATTTTCCAGGCAAGAGTACTGGAGTGGGGTGCCATTGCCTTCTCCGATGCATTGCTCTATCCATAGGCAAACACTTCAAGTTTCTGGAACATTCCATATGTTTACCCTTCTGCTGAGAAAGCTCTCCAGAACCCTGTGCCCTCCTCATTTCACTTCACTTGGCTTACTCACCCTAGGTGGGAGCGCTTCCCTAATAGAGCACTTTGCATAGGATTAATTCATACTGGCTTTCCCTGGCTACGTTCCCAATTTTCAGCGTACAAACATGGTCCTCGCCCAGCATGAGAGAGAATGAGATCAGCAGCTGGGATATTTGTGTCTCTTGACCTTCGTCTAACTCTTCAGAGAATTGTCATCTCCAGGCCTGGCAGCTTTTTCAGTTCCCCATCAAGAAAGTGCAGACGGAAAATGATGAAAAAATATGTTTCTGTAACAGGTAATATGCTATCATCCAGAATCAGAATGACCTCATTTCTGATGTTTGGAAAGTTTGCTTTTTTTCTAATCGTTTGACCTAACTATTTCTACTGCTAATGAAAGATCAAATTCCTAGTTGAAAGTCTCCAGGGAATTTGCATCCTTACTCCTTCCTGATATGTAGGGACTAAGAAATCACCTGCACAGTTATCAAGCTTACGCATCTCTGTCCATCTGTTCACGGCCCCATGCAGGACTTGGAAAAGAACAAACGACATAGACACAGTCCTGCCCAGCAGTATTCAGCCAGTTCTGACAATCAGAGGAGGGCCTGTGTCCTGCTCTATGGGCTCATCTCGTGTTCCACCACACCATCTCCAAAGTGGGGATGGATGTCCTTTAAAAGAAAAACAGAAAATAGAACAGGAATCAGTTTAATTTTACTTATTTATTGTTTGGCTGTGCTAGGTCTTTGATGTGGCATGCAGACTTCTCTAATTAAGACACAAGGACTTAGTTGTTCCGCAGCATGTGGGATCTTAGTTCCCTGACTAAGGATTGAACCCACATCTCCTTCAAAGGCAGATTCTTAACCACTGGACCACCAGGGAAGCCTCAACCCAGGTGTTTCCTAAGCTGCTCTGTTCATGCCTGACTTTTCCCTTTGTGATCACTGTCTTCAGAGAGGTAGTGTGTGCACTTGGGCACTGATTTGAAGTAACAGTTTTTATTTATTTTTTCTCCATGATATTCCACTTAACTTGTCATCCACTGAGGCTCATGTGCTTCACTGTGGTCATGGGCCCCCTTGACAGACAAATTGCTGGGAAGATGAAAGCCAGTAGCAACACTTCTAGTCTTTCTAGTTTTGATTTCTGAAAAATCTCTGCATGGTCAGGCAGCCTATTTTTGCTGTTGTTTGTCTGAACAAAAAATCTGAACAGATTATAGAAGGAGCATCACCAAATTCTTATTTCCTAAGAAGGTGCTCCAGGTCCAGGCATTTTTACATGTGAGCTGTGATACCCACCCTAGCTCATCCCTAGTTCTCAGGACTTGGCTACTCCTAGCCCGCATGTTCTGTCCTCAAAGCCACCACCTCCAGGAAGCCCTTCAAAATCCCTTCCACTGGATTAGGTACCTCCTCTGTGTGATCTGGCAACACTTAGTGACTTGCTCATTGAAGTTCTTATTGAACTTTCCAAGAATTTCATGTGGGATTGTCAGTCTCCCCAGGAGTTCTTCAGTTGGTTGGCCATGTTATTTTTGCTTTTATCATTGTGTTTTTGTCATCAACAAGAAATATTCATGTTCAATATGTATTTGATAATTTAAAACACATAATATATATTTGATAAAAGTCTGTTTCTTCTTCCTCAGTTTTTATTTAGTATTAAAGATATGAGAATGAAAGCATCTTGCCATTAATGTTTTTACAAAAAATGATAAAGTCTGTTTAAGTTAAAAGTACACTATGAAATAAAATTAAGCTCCAAATGTTCACAGAAATGGCTGAACTAGATGGCTCATCTCCTGATGATTTAGAAAAAGTACCTTAGAATGTTAGATGAGAAAACAGAGGACAGAAAGACATGAACCAAATGAAAGTGTAAATTTTTCAGTCTGGTGATGTGTATGTGTATGTGTAAGATAAAGCTACATGTACACAACCACACACAATGACAAGAAAGCTTTCTCTTTTCTCAAATAAATTTCAGTCTCATTGGCCATAAATTCAGCATTCAAGGTGTGATTACTGGAGAAAGAAACCATTTCTGATTAGTTTAACTCAGAGGATTTCAGTATAATAATTATAAATCATTTTGCTACAAACATCTTGACATTATCTTTACAGATAAACAGAAGACAATAAATATAAAATATGAATAATGCTGGATTTAAAAGACTACAAGACAAAATAAAATTCTTAATTTTGAAGAGTTGATATTCATATACTGTTAGTCAAAATTTGTGTGAAATAATTATAGCTAATGAATTATTCAATAAAAATGAAAAGTATAAGAGTTTCTAAGGATCTATAATTTAAAAAAGATGTGTATAAGAGACAGATGCTGTGTAATCCTCTATGTGGACCTAAGAAATTGATTTCAACTCCCACACATTGGATGCCTAAGTATATGTAGATCTTAGATTGTTATTAGGAAATATTCTGTAGATTGCATTGAACTTATCTTTATTTAAACAGCAACATAATTAATATGATACAGATACAATAAATATCTTGGTGGAAAATTTATTTTACATACTCATTTATAAAATTATTATATATAATGGTTAATACCACCGATATTTTTGTAAGACATTTGTCCATATTTCCTAGTAATTTGTTTAGCATAATGTAATAATGATACATTGACATGTTTACCCAAACTCAAATTTTCTGGATTGCCATGTAGTAAACACACAGCTTAGTGATGACTATCACTGTATCATTTTTGAATAGGAGGCTAGAGGAATTATTTGCAGACATAAAATATAATGGTCTGTTTGCTTCTGTTGCATGTGAGACTTTTTCCTCAGCTATGTCTCTAGGCAAAGTTAACACAATGATTTTTTAAAGCTATTTTTAACATTAGCTTTAAGAATCAATAAAACTCTCTCACCTATGCACAAACACAAGTGTAAAAAAAATAAAGGACAATCTCTTCATTCAGGAAAAGAATTATTTTATTAGATATAAAAATACATAACACCTAATTCCTTTAAATTTTATCTTTTAAAGTATGCTGGAAATCTACATACATTCAAGGATGCTGTATGCATGCTCCGTCTCTCAGTTGTATTTGACTCTTTGCACCCCCAGTCTCCTCTGTCCATGGGATTTCCCAGGCGAGAATACTGGACTGGGTTTCCATTTCCTTCTCTAGGGAGTTTTCTTGAATCACATGGGAATCAAACCCATGTCTCCTGTGTCTCCTGCATTGGCAGGCAGATTCCTTACCACTGCATAACCTGGAAAGCCTATTCAAGGTTAAAAGTTGGAGAAGAAGCAGGTTAATTGAACATTTACTATTAAAGGCAGGTACATTTTAAAATGTGAGTGGCATAAATGGAAAAAGTCAATTAACATGATCCAAGAACACCACCTGGGCTTCCCAGTTGGGACTAGTAATAAAGAACCCACCTGCCAATGCAGGAGATTTAAGAGACGTGGGTTTGATCCCTGAGTCAGGAAGATCCTCTGGAGAAGGATGCGGCAACCCAGTCCAGGATTGTTGCCTGGAAAATCCCATGGACAGAGGAACCTGGAGGGCTACAGTCTGTAGGGCTGCAAAGAGTTAGACACGACTGAAGCGACTTAGCACGTGGGAACACCACAGAAACAATTTTCTAGAGATCTTCCAGTTCATTCCTAAAATACTGTCCAAATAACTAACTATCCGCTTTCAGTTCAGTCGCTCAGTCGTGTCCGACTCTTTGCGACCCCATGAATCGCAGCACGCCAGGCCTCCCTGTCTATCACCATCCCCCGGAGTTCACTCAAATTCATGTCCATCAAGTCGGCGATGCCATCCAGCCATCTCATCTTCTGTCGTCCCCCTCTCCTCCTGCCCCCAATCCTTCCCAGCATCAGAGTCTTTTCCAATGAGTCAACTCTTCGCATGAGGTGGCCAAAGTACTGGAGTTTCAGCTTTAGCATCATTCCTTCCAAAGAAATCCCAGGGCTGATCTCCTTCAGAATGGACTGGTTGGATCTCCTTGCAATCTTAGTCATTTATTTTTTTTAAAGGCAGTTATTTAATGCGAGCACATTCTATGTTATAGGTGCAAGACTAAAATATATTTATGTGCAACTTTATTTATGTATTTTGGCTACTCAGCATGCGGGATTTTACCTCTCTGACCTTAGATTGAACCCTTGCCCTCTTCAGTGGAAGCATGGAGTATTAACCACTAGACCACCAGGGAAATCCTATATGGAACTTTCATTAAGAACATACATTTCAACTTTGAAAAACATCATGATTGCATAGATTTCCTTTATCCAATAAGAGCAAGTCAGTATCCCCATGGGACTGAGTCCTTGAACAACTTCTATATTCATCCCTCTAAGTTCCTTCATGTTCTGATTTACACTGCTCTTCAAGAAACTATGCTTGAGCACTCAGACACAATGCTCTCATAATTGTGTGCCAAGTATTCAGTATATTGAAATCACACCCAACAATGATAATGCTTTACCTCTGTGTACATCAGAGGAGTAATTTGTTGATGTTGTTCAGTCACTAAGTCATGTCTGACTCTTTGTGACCCTGTGGACTACAGCACACTGGGCCCCTCAGTCCTCCATTATCTCCTGGAGTTTGCTCAAATTCATGTCCACTGAGTCGGTGATGTCATCCAACCATCTCATCCTCTGTCGTCCCCTTTTCCTCCTGCCCTCAGTCTTTCCCAGCATCAGGATCTTTCCCAATGAGTTAGCTCCTCACATCGGGTGGTATTGGATTTCAGCTTCAGCATTAGTCTTTCCAATGAATATTCAGGGTTAATTTCCTTTAGGAATGACTGGTTTGATCTCCTTGCTGTCCAAGAGATTCTCAAGAGTCTTCTCCAGCACCACAATTTGAAGCATCTGTTCTTCAGTGCTCAACCTTCTTTATGGTCCAACTCTCACATCCATACATGACTACTGGAAAAGCATAGCTTTTACTAGATGGGCCTTTGTTGGCAACGTAATGTCTTTGCTTTTTAATTTGCTATCTAGGTTTGTCATAGCTTTTCTCCCAAGGTGCAAGCATCTTTTAATTTCATGGCTGTATTCACAGTCCATAGTTATTTTTGGAGCCCAAGAAAATAAAATGTGCCTCTGTCTCCATTGTTTCCCCATCTATTTGCCATAGAGTGATGGGACGGAATGCCACGATCTTCGTTTTTTGAAATTTGAGTTTTAAGCCAGCTATTTCACTTTCCTTTTCCACCCTTATCAAGAAGCCCTTTAGTTCCTCTTCACTTTCTGCCATTAGAGTGGTATCATACCCACAACGTGGTCCAACAAACATGAGATGTCGCCCTCGTTTCATGCTTTATACCAGGCACCTGGAGATGGGATATGACTTGGTGATGGCTGACACAGAGTCACAATTATAATTCTGGAGGAGGCATTTTGAAGAACCGAGGCTTGATTCCTTCCCAGGATGGAACTCCTGACTGTCGGGTTCTCGTGGATTGTGATCAGACACTGCGAGGGGCAAAGGTAAGGCCTTGATGAAGTAATAGCTTGTGTGACTTCAGACCTGGTGCTCAGAGGGGACGCTAGTGTCTTTCCACCATGGAGGCTCACCACACCTTGTGATCTTTACACCTGTCAGCACTCTCCCCATCTTCTGGCCCTTCTGGCAGATCAGCCACCCACTGGGTAAACATTCCAAAGCCTGTCTTTTCTTCTCATGACAAGTTTGCTTTCCAAACACTATGTTACCAAAAGGTATGGGGCCTGGCTGCTTGCCACCCAAAAGCCAATAAACCGGCCAGGTTGGTGGAAGGGAAAGTTGGCTTTGTTTCAGATGCAGAGGAGGAGGAGGATGGACATCTGTCCAAAGGCGGACTCTCCTCCCTCCACCTCCCCCACCCCTTGACAAGTGGGGGGTGAGAGATTTTATACACAGGAAGGGGGCTACATGCAGAAACAGCAGAGTCGTCTCTGACAGTCATCTTCAAATTGATCACCTGTGATCTGACCAGTGTCATCTTGACTGTTGTAGGTACAGTTAATTATCAGTTCCAGGAGCCATTCTTTCCCATTTTTTTGGAAGCCAGTTCTTGGAATTGCAGCAGCCTATGTTGTGAGTACAGTCTGGTCATTATGTAGTTAAATTTCTCCCATCTGGGTTTCAGTCTCTATAATACAGTTCACAGGATGTGGCTGAGAATGCTATCTATTAGCCCTTGACAAGGAACTAAAGGTTCTTGACTTTGCTTAAGGACTGCATTATTATTATTTGGTCTCCTTTGACTGTTTCCTTTTGTCTCCACACATTCTCATTTCTCTGATTCGACTTATTTTTGACTAAGATTGTCCACAGACAAAAGGCAGGCAGAGAACATGGGGGAGGACCATAGGGTTCGCCTCTGTTTCAGCCAGTCGTGATACATCTTATTCATTTCTAATGGCTTTTCTATTCATGTGCTCTGATCTGTGAGCTGCTTTTTTTCTTTTTAAATTTTTTATTGACTTTACAATTTTGTGTTGGTTTCAGGTGTACGGCAACGTGAATCAGCTATGAGTATGCATATATCCCCCTCTCCTGTGCCTCCCCTCATCCCCACTCCTCATCCCCCGCTCTAGGTCATCACAGAGCACCAGGCTGAGCTCCCTGTTCTATACAGCAGCTTCCCACTAGCTGTCTGTGTTACACATGGCTGTGTGTATATGTCAGTGCTCCCCTCTGAACTGGCCCCACCCTGTCTCTCTCCCACTGTGTCCACAAGTCCATTCTCTATGTATGGTTTAAACATTATAAAGGTGTATTTAATCAAATAAGGCATTCTTATCTGTTTCACTATAATCCCGCCATTGTACTCACCAAGCAGTTTTAGAATGCAATGCATATTATTAGGTGTTGAGTGAAAATATGCATTTCTAAAATATGTTTGTGAACCACACTGTGCTGTCAATGTAATGAAAGGTTCTGAGATTTTATTTACGAAGAGGACTGATTAGAAATAAACGTGACAAAATTGTGTGCGTGTGTGTGTGTGCAGAGGGAGAGACATTAAGAGGGTAAAATGCCAGTTTCAGAAGCACCACAGAAGCGCTGCCCTGCAAGTTCATGCCCTTATTATCTCTGCTTCCACTCTCCATCTCTAGTCTTTGCTTGTTCTGGTTTATCTTTCACACTTCTGCCTCAGTGCCCTTTCTAAAATGCAAATTTGATCTTGTTTCTCTCCTGCTCAAGGTCTTTCAGGATAAAATAACACATTCTCAGCAGGCATCCAGCCTAACTTTTGCCATCTCTGGCTTATAAGCGCTTCTCTGGCCGGACCCGGCTGCCTGGGCTTGTGGGACCCAGCAAATCCCTGGCGTTCGCCTGTGCTGCTGCGCTGCCTGACCTCCCTGCGTGCATCTCGGGCGCTTCATCCCTGATGCTCCCATGACACGCCGATGCTCAGGGAATTGCAGTGCTCTGTGTCTGTCCTCCGTCCCTTCCATTAAATGACACACTTCTTGGTTGAAAATGAGTTGCTAAGNGGGACCCAGCAAATCCCTGGCGTTCGCCTGTGCTGCTGCGCTGCCTGACCTCCCTGCGTGCATCTCGGGCGCTTCATCCCTGATGCTCCCATGACACGCCGATGCTCAGGGAATTGCAGTGCTCTGTGTCTGTCCTCCGTCCCTTCCATTAAATGACACACTTCTTGGCTGAAAATGAGTTGCTAAGTTGTGTCTGACTCTTCGCGACCCCGGGATTGTAGCCCGCCAGGCTCCTCTGTTCATGGAATTCTCCAGGCAAGAATACTAGTGTGGGTTGTCATTTCATCCTACAGGGGATCCTCCCAATCCAGGGCAGGTAGATTCTTTATTGCTGAGCCACCAGGGAAGCTCCTCTTGAATGAAAGCCCTATGATATTTATATAATACTTTTGTTCTCAGGGTCTGGAACATAAAGTGATCTTTCACTTTTTTTAAAAAAATAGCTGATTTAAATACTTGCAAAGTATGTTCCAGGTAAATAAAACTACCCAAACCGGGTCAGTAGACAACATATTCTCATAAAAACTATTTTCGGAAAATTTGTATCAGTTGTTGACAGGCATGATCTAGTTTTTATGAACAGCTCTTTCTTCAACTGATTTTCATTTCGATCTTGAAAATGACCTCTTTGCTCTCTTTAACTTTTGGGACTGGAATTTCTGCATGGCCCTCTCTTTTAAAAGGCTCATTCATATAGGAAAAGGTTACAGTATTCCTCTATGAATTCCTCTTTGTGACCCCGTGGACTATAGCCTGCCAGGCTCATCTGTCCATGGAATTCTCCAGGCAAGAATACTGGAGTGAGTTGCCATGTCCTACTCAAGGAGAGCTTCTCAACCCAGGGATCAAACCTGGGGAAGATCTGGGGAAATTTTTTGACCATCTGAGCCACCCTCCAGGTCTTCCTGGAAATTAGGTGAGATGCAGCAAGTTGTGGAGATGTGGGGAAGAAAAGCTGAGTGGGATAGGAGTGAGGAGACATATTTCATGGTGTCTTTTTGCAGGACAGGGGTCCTTATGGTCAGATAAAAGCCATCTGTACCAAGATAATCATCTGAAGACTTCTTGTGATCATACTAGTGGAACATACAAAAGAATCTTTAACATTACCCATGCACAAGAAGGTCATCTCTTTGACAGATAATCTCATAGCACTAAGAACATCCCCACTGTACTCTAAAGCATTAGCTGGAAAAAAAAAAAAATGGTAGGGGGCAGCCAATCTATTAAGAGCCTTGGTGCAAATAAGGATTTTAAAACACAGCTTTTGTCTTATAAGCAGCTTTTTGGTAGTCTTTAAGGACAACCTAGCCTAAAGATCCTACACTTTATATGAAATAAACATAAAGAAAGTGATTCCTAGGAATAGATATCACCAGACATGTTAGAAGAGCCCAGAGAGAAAGCATGAGGATTATACATCAATCCTTTCGAAGAACAAGAGCTTCATCCCCCACAAAAAAATGAAAAAGTGTCTGCTTCTCCCTTTCCACATGAGTAGATAAAATTTCCTCTAAATATCAGTAAAATCCCAGCATGAAATAGATGAATTTGAATTTAAAATACTGCCATGAACCAGCATGGGGTCAGCTGCTGACACAACTGTGTAGGGGTGCTGATGCTGACCTTGCTGATAATGGTGTCACCCGGTATATGTGTTGACATTGAGACTGATGGGAGAGCAGGTGGGGATGTATCAAAGGAACTGGCAATAATACAAAGTTACAGGAGTGCAGCAGAGAGTTGAGGAAGAGCTGCAAACACCACAGCTACGCAGGAACGTAGGGCAGAGGTTCTTACATCTTGACCCGTTAGAGTTATTACAATGCTGATGGGAGGCCCCCATGCACAGAGAAACTAGGAACAAATTGAAGATGGCAAGGAGTTCACCTTGCAGCCCCTCTCAACCTCCAACAGAAGGAATTAGGAGGCTGGGGCTCACGGCTTATTAAAGATACTACATCGCAAAGAATCGGTCTGTTTTTTTTTTTTGCAAAGTATCAGTCTTAATCACTAAGGGACTTCCCTGAAAACCGTAACTCATCATAGCAGGGTCTTAGGGCTCAAGGAGATGGGAAATAGGCAGTGACCTTAATGATAAATAAAAGCGTTTGAATGTTAATGAGTATTGATTATTTTCAGTATGGAAAAGTCTCAACCGTCCCCAAATCTTATTTAGAATTTAAATTATATAAAAAAGAAGCTTTCATGGAGGTTCACCTTCTAACACTTTGTAATGACCATACGAGGGAAGGGAATATTTGAAATAGTTAACAGGACAAATTGTACATCCTGAAACTCTATGTACTCGCTCTTATTAATAAATGGGCAAATAACTGTTAACTGTTTACTACTGCACAGTCCATAACAATCTCTATGGGAAAAATGAATGCCTTATTTTGAAACAGCATAAGGGGCTTGAAAATAATACTGCTCTATTTTAATTCAATTTCATATTAAAACATTTAATTGGCATAGATTGCTCTACCTTAATTAGTTTGAGATACTGTGACTCTATTTTTTAAAAAACATGAATCTTGAGATTTATTTATTTTTAACTAAAAAAAAAAATTTTGGCCAGTCTGCAAGGCATGTGGGGTCTTAGTTTCTTGACCGGGGATCAAACACATACCCCTCTCCCCCCCGCCCCGCAGTGGAAACTAGGAGTCCTAGCCACTGGACCACTAGGGAAGTCCTTGATTCTACGATTTATTTCAGAAATAGTTCGTAAATTTTGCATTTTTTCTGTAATGTTGCAAGATTGTAAGGAGAGGGATCCCTATAAAAATATTCAATCAGTAAAGGACTCAATTATAATTTTGTTCTCTAAAGGGAAAGAAAAGATTCCAAATAAATGTAGAGTTTGTGTTTCATGCTTTAAAATAACCAAGGTTTTGCGAAGAATTTTCACCATTTGTCTAATAAAAGCAGACCTTTCCAAAGTGATGTCCTGATATTTTCATGGACGTTGGATTCCCTGGTAGAATGGTTGCATTCAGACATTTTAAATACATATAGAAAATCATTATTATTACTCCTTTCATCAGAAAAAGGTGTATCAAAGTTACAACCATAAAAACCAACAGCAAAAACTATTTAATTTGCAGTTTCCTTTATACCAGCCAGTTCTTTTCCAGTTGTATTCAACTATAGCACTTCATGACTAGCAAATTGACCCCTTTTTTGGTAATGTCAGTTTAGTTCAGTTCAGTCGCTCAGTCGTGTCCAACTCTTTGCGACCCCATGAATTGCAGCACGCCAGGCCTCCCTGTTCATCACCATCTCCCGGAGCCCACCAAGACTCACGTCCATCGAGTCCGTGATGCCATCCAGCCATCTCATCCTCGGTCGTCCCCTTCTCCTCCTGCCCCCAATCCCTCCCAGCATCAGAGTCTTTTCCAATGAGTCAACTCTTTGCATGAGGTGGCCAAGGTACTGGAGTTTCAGCTTTAGCATCACTCCTTCCAAAGAAATCCCAGGGCTGATCTCCTTCAGAATGGACTGGTTGGATCTCCTTGCAGTCCAAGGGACTCTCAAGAGTCTTCTCCAACACCACAGTTCAAAAGCATCAATTCTTCAGTGCTCAGTCTTCTTCACAGTCCAACTCTCACATCCATACATGACCACAGGAAAAACCATAGCCTTGACTAGACGGACCTTAGTCGGCAAAGTAATGTCTCTGCTTTTGAAAATGCTATCTAGGTTGGACATAACTTTTCTTCCAAGGAGTGTCTTTTAATATCATGGCTGCAGTCACCATCTGCAGTGATTTTGGAGCCCTCCAAAATAAAGTCTGACACTGTTTCCACTGTTTCCCCATCTATTTCCCATGAAGTGATGGGACCAGATGCCATGATCTTTGTTTTCTGAATGCTGAGCTTTGTTCCTACCCATGAAGTGATAGGACCAGATGCCATGATCTTCGTTTTCTGAATGCTGAGCTTTGTTCCTACATTATCTTCAAGCATTACTTGCAGCCTAGCATTGTCCTGCTTAGTCCTTCAACTCCTCAGTTCCTTCGTTCACTCACACAGAAAACTGTATAAACGAGGGCCTCTCCCTCCCAGTCCTCCTGTCCTTAATACAATCCACACAGTCCAGGAGGACCACTCAGGGCCCTGGGCATGGTCCTTCCACTTCTTCCCATGGCTTACACACACTCACACACACACATGCACACAAATATAGATGCCTAAAAAGAAGATGGATATTGAATGGAGGAAGCAATATAAACAGTATGACATCTCAGGATGCCCCTAGGGGTCCAGTGGTTAAGAATCCACCCTTCAATGCGGAGGATGGAGGTTTGATCCCTGGTCAGGGGAATTAAGATGTGCCATAAGTCTATGTGCCATAATGAGAGAGAAGCCTGCATACCACAAGGAAAGACCCCCGCATGCTGCAAGTAAGACCTGACACAGCCAAGTAAGTAAATAAATAAATATTTTTAAGAAAACACATGAGATCTCACAAGAACTCAGATGGTCTCTATTGCTTTGTTGGGAAAAACAAGAAGAGGAATCAAGAAATATATCTTTATGTTGATCAACCATACTCCAATAAATTTTTCGCAAAAGGAATATACATTTGGCTCTAAGAAGAAAACTATGTGTATGTGTCAGTGAGTGATTTAACTTTGTTTATTAAAAGGGTTTCTGGGGAAAACCAGTAATATATATGATTATAATTACTCAAAATTCTCCTGGTTAAGATTCTTATCTTATTCACAGTTGTGAGGCAGATTATAGCATAATTAAAGAAGATTAAGAGGCTGAGTTTATATTTTTTGTCTAAATTACAGAAGTAGATACTTACTCCCTGAGGTCTATCAGCCACATCATTCTTTGGTAGCAGAGACTGAATACCCTGATTTCTCATCTGGTTAATAATAATATAGGATCCCCTGAACCTAGAGCCTGTTATAACAGAATGAAGTAAGTCAGAAAGAGAAAACAAATCTCATATATTAATGTATATATATATATATGGAATCTAGAAAAATGGTACTGATGAACTTATCTGCAGGGCAAGAATAGAGATACAGATATAGAGAATGACTTGTGGACACAGTGGGGCAATAGGAGGGTGAAAAGAATTGAGCGGGTGGCATTGAAACATACACATTACCATATGTAAAACAGATAGCTAGTGGGAAGTTGTTGAATAGCGCAGGGAGCAAGACAGGATACTCTGTGACAACCTAGAAGGGTGGGATGGGGTAGAGGGTGGGGGTGGGAGGTTGAAGAGGGAGGGGACATGTGTATACTTATGACTGATTCACGATGTTGTGTGGGTAGAAACCAACACATTTTAAAGCAATTATCCTCCAATTAAAAATAAACATAAAAAAAGAAAAGTTGATTTTATATATAATATGTTCACTTAGGCCATTAAAACATTTCCAAAGAGGAAAATTTAATATTTTAAACAATTACATTTAGTATCTAATTAGTACTGTTTTATTTTAAAAAATGATATATAATCCCATCCTTGTCTCTTAGCAAATGGATGAATATCCTATGGCTATGTTGCAGAGGAAGCTGGCAGGACAGGAGGCACCTGCAGACAGAGGGAGGGACAAGGACCAGGAGGCATAGATGAGAACACCTGAAAGTGTCAGCAGCTCAGTCGGGTCCCACTCTTTCTGACCCCATGGAAGCAGCCCGCCAGGCTCCTCTGTCCATGGGCTTCTCCAGGCAAGAATATTGGAGTGGGTTGCCATGCCCTTCTTCAGGGCATCTTTCCAACTCAAGGATCGAGCCCAGGTCTCCCTCATTGCGTGGATTCTTTACCATCTGAGTCACCAAGAAGCCCAGAGAACGCTTGGGCCTGGCATAAAAAGGCAGCATGGCATATAGCTATGAGTCTCAGCAGGCTTTTTCTTCCTCTTTTTTCTTCTCCTTAGTTATAAAAAGAAAACACACTACTTAGTTATAAAAAAAAAAAGGTTAGATATTTATTCAATCAATCAAATTTTTCCTTTAAGAAGGATCATATCTCTTTTGAGTTTAGGATATTAATAGACCACTAATATGAAATAGTATAAAGCTATTAATTTCCCATATTCAAAGTTATTCTGAAAATGTCTGCATTCTTTCATCTTATCTAGAACCCACTGTCCCTCAACTGCACTGAATATATCAAAGGACTCAACTTTTTTTCTCCTTTTGACTTAAGAACTTTCTCCTTAAAAAATTCTTAGTGTCATTGACCTTAATGAAAAAAGTTGTCAAACTCATTCTAGATGTTTCAAAGAAAATCATTTAAAGATAAGTGCAATGTCAATTTTTTTAACTCCCCGTCACTCATCTTTTTTTAGGGAACAAAAAAGGTAAAGAAATGAATCTCGAGTAATGGAAGAAATCAAAAAGATGTAGCAGTGAAAATGATGGGTATTTTAAGTAAACAGAAAATAACCCTTCATGTGCATTCCTGGGAGTGGACTGTTTCATGGGTTTTTAAGTCTTTTTTTTTTTGGTAGCAAACATCATATAACATAAATTCTTAAGTAACCAACAAGAGAATTCATATACCCAAGTAGACATAAGAAGCTGAAGTTAATCATCACAACTTTCCCATCAGCCTCGGTGGGCACTTGGCCGCCCCCGCCCCCCCAATCCGGCACATTATCTGTTTGACTCACTGAATCCCTGCAGCTAATGGAATTTAGCCCCATGTTTGTTGTTGCCATGGCGACGCGATATTCTCAGGCATGTCATGTTCAGAGATCAGTAGCAGCAGCACGGTTGCAGACACACAACGGCTCTCAGCTTTTGACCATCGGCGGGAATTCACTCCGCAGTCAGTCTGTCAGGAAGGAAGTCGGTCCAGAGAAGGAACATCAGAGCCGGAGACTGGCCTTTCCTCCCCCTCTTTGTCACTGCCGGGCTATTATCATTAAAATAACCTTGAATTCTCATGAATTCACTCATTCACAAACACTGTCAAAGAAGGTGCAAGAGTTCAAGGAACCCAGAGGGTCAAAGAGAGGACTAGTTTTAAATCTGTGCCTATTGAACCTGGAAATGACACCGTTCTTAGATATAATCTTATTCTGACCATGGCAAATCAAATCGTGCTGACTGGCCCCAGCGTCCGAGGCAATTCAGCACCATGAAAGGTGACTGGGAGCAAAGAGGTCACATCTTTTGTGGCACTGCTCTGAGAAATAGACACAGACATGTGTGGGAATATTCTAGGAAGAATAGAAATCCACCCCCACCTCCCAAAAGTGACAAGCAAATCCTGCCAGCCATCTATAAAGGGAGCCAGGATTCTATGCTCCAGATACATTCAGGTTTCAAGCCAAAGGTATAATTATGAGGCTTTTAAGACCTCAGATGTTTGAACAGGTCACAGGTATTGTGCAGGACATTCCTATTTGTATATAGGAAGCGATCAAGAGGAAGACAGTAGAATTTTCAGAGAACTGTTTTTCCTGGTTGGACATATGCTTCCTGTTAAATTATGCATCATTTGAGAGAGGCATGAAGTATGCAGGTGAATCAGGAAATTTTAAAAATACTCCTGTAAATGTTGGTCTCTATTGTCCAATACAGAGTCTAGGGTGTATTACATCAACACAGCTTCACATTTCCTCAAGATTCTCTTAGTTGCTGAGCCTGGGTATCTGGACATGGCAGTAACCACTCACTGTGCTGCCCCGAGAATTGCAATGGCATTTGGGTCTATGGATAAAAGTGTGAAATCAGAACCAAGACTTCTTGCCTTTGTATAGGGCACCATGGACAGGATCCAGAGGTGGGGGAGGAGCTTCTGGATTATTTTTCTTTCTCTTCCAGTATGGCAGCTCAAGGACCTTAGGTTGCTGAATTTGATAAGAACTGTTGGTTGGATGACCCTGTTCTCCTGTAGATCCCTGAACTGAGGTTCAGCAGAAAGCAACCTGCAGGGAAGGGAGCCTGTATTGTTGATGCTACCTTAAAGAAGAAAGTGGTGGAGTCTTCCCTGGTGGGCCACTGGTTAAGATTCATTGTTTCCAATACAGGGGGTGTGGATTTGATCCCTGGTCTAGGAACCAAGATCTTGCATGCCACAAGGAGCGGGAAAAAAAAAAAAAAAACTAGCGACTAAATGCATACACACACACACCCAATGTGGTAGAACTTTGTTCTCTGCCTTTGTAGCCACAGAAGGGAGTAGTTATTGAAATAGCAAACAGTAGATTCATTCCACTGTGGTTATGATCATATGAATTTCAAATAAATGACATGGAACAACTCAGTAAGAGCATAAATGCTTAACATCAATATTAACGAAACCACAGGCTATGAAAAATGTCTTGGCAGAATTCTGTCTTCCAGAAAACTTAAGACATAGAACTTAGAACTCTAGGAATGCTTAATGATTAATCTGCTTTGGCAAAGAGAAATCGATGGATAACTAGGTCTTTCACGAATAAATTGCTACTTTAATATTTACTGTGCTACGAAGTAATCAGATTAAATGACACGTAAGGAGTAATATGTGAGATAGCATCAGATGTTACTTTCACTGGATCCCAGAATCAAGTAATAACATTGAAATAAAGGGAAATGGCTACAAATGAAGAAAAAAGAGAAACAGGTGAGAGATAACAGAAGAGAAAAGTTTTGAAAGGTTTGGTCACCTTCTAAGGT
Organism: Cephalophus harveyi; assembly: GCA_006410635.1. Taxonomy (NCBI): domain Eukaryota; kingdom Metazoa; phylum Chordata; class Mammalia; order Artiodactyla; family Bovidae; genus Cephalophus; species Cephalophus harveyi. The sequence continues at coordinate 31,115 of SJYT01054605.1, read as the reverse complement.
GGCCAGCAGGGCTTCCCTTGGGGCTCAGTTGGTAGAGAATCTGCTTGCAATTCAGAAGACCTTGGTTCAATCCCTGGGTTGGGAAGATCCCCTGGAAGGGAAAGGCTACCCACTCCAGTATTCTGGTCTGGAGAATTCTATGGACTGTATAGTCCATGTAGTCGCAAAAAATTGTACATGACTGAGCGACGTTCAGTTTCACTTTCAAGGTGACCAGCAAGGGTTGGAAGATACAGGACAGAAGTGACAGAGTGCTCATAGGAAACAGGTCAACCAGGCTAAAAACTCCCACCGGGAACCCAAGAAATGGGGAAAAGGAAAGGCACATGAATGGAAGCCATCAAATCCATTTCAGAAGATAATACCATGTCCACAGGAATATGCCTGCAGAAGGCCCACATCTTGAGTCTCGAATCAGTATTACAGTTCAAAAATAAAACCAAAAGATAAAAAAAAGACCCTCTCATTTTTTAAAAAATTTATTTATTTGTAAATCAAGGATAATTGCTTTACAATATTGTTTTGATTTCTGCCATTCATCAACATGAATCAGCCACAGGCGTACGTATGTTCCCTCCCTCTTGAGCCTCCCTCCCACCTCCCGCCCCACCCCACCCCTCTTCATTGTCACAGAGCGCTGGATTTGAGCCCCCTGTGTCACACAGCAGATTCCCACTGGCCGTCTATTTCACATATGGTAGAGTACATGTTTCCACGCTGCTCTCTCAATTCATCCTCTTCTCTCCTTCTCCCACTGTGTCCACAGGTCTGCTCACTATGTCTGCGTTTCCATTGCCCTGCACATAGGTTCATCAGTACCATCTTTCTAGATTCCATATATATTCTTTAATATATTGTATTTGCCTTTCTCTTTCTAACTTACTTCACTCTATAATAGGCTCTAGGTTCATCTACCTTATTAGGACTGACTCAGTGTTCCTTTTTATAGCTAATATTCCATTGTATATACTGGCTCAGACAGTAAAGAATCTGCCTACACTCCAGGATTTCAGTCCCTGGGTCAGGAAGATTCCCTAGAGAAGGGAATGGCAACTCACTCTTGTATTCTTGCCTGGAGAATTCCATGGACAGGGGAGCCTGGCAGGTCCTTGGGTTTGCAAAGAGTGGTACATGACTGAGCAACTATCACACACACACACACACACACATCACAACTTCTTTATCCACCTGTCAGTGGACATCTAGGCTGCTTCAATGCCCTAGCTATTATAAATAGTGCTGCAGTGAACACTGGCGTACATGTGTTTTTTTCAATTATGAAAATTGAGGAGGAGACTGGACTTACTTTTCTTCTCTACCACGTTCCCCTTTATTCTTGGACTGAAAAAAACTCACTCAGCAGGTACAGGGGGACCACTGCCATCTACCATGCTCACGGTCATCTGGGAGCCTCCGCAGAGTCGGAGTCCAAGAGTGGCTGCAGGGAAGCAGTCATTGGCTTGCGCTGTCACCCTGGACTGAGGGGGGTCAGGTTCCGGGACCATGAGAAAATCATAAGTCCTGGCTGAAAGTCGCGGTAGCTTGTCCTTCCTCTCCACCCGCTGGTGCCGTGCCAAGGTCATCTGTTACTCAACATCACTTATTTACCACACATAGATAGTGCCTGGCTCAGTAGAGGCAGTGTTATATCCACTCCTAAGGCTGGTCATAATTGGTTGACATAAACAATATCCTAATTTGAGGCCAGCTACTTAATTTGTAGGACCCTGTGCAAAATGAAAATGTATGACCTTTTGTTCAAAAAAGAACAAAAATATATTTTTCTTATGTCCATGGCCGATTTTCTCTTCTCTCGCTGTACATTTTTTATTTGGTATTCCCAACCACAATCCCTTGGACACAGGGGTAGTTCTAGGGTGAGAATTGTCAGTGGACATCTAGGCTGCTTCAATGCCCTAGCTATTATAAATAGTGCTGCAGTGAACACTGGCGTACATGTGTTTTTTTCAATTATGAAAATTGAGGAGGAGACTGGACTTACTTTTCTTCTCTACCACGTTCCCCTTTATTCTTGGACTGAAAAAAACTCACTCAGCAGGTACAGGGGGACCACTGCCATCTACCATGCTCACGGTCATCTGGGAGCCTCCGCAGAGTCGGAGTCCAAGAGTGGCTGCAGGGAAGCAGTCATTGGCTTGCGCTGTCACCCTGGACTGAGGGGGGTCAGGTTCCGGGACCATGAGAAAATCATAAGTCCTGGCTGAAAGTCGCGGTAGCTTGTCCTTCCTCTCCACCCGCTGGTGCCGTGCCAAGGTCATCTGTTACTCAACATCACTTATTTACCACACATAGATAGTGCCTGGCTCAGTAGAGGCAGTGTTATATCCACTCCTAAGACTGGTCATAATTGGTTGACATAAACAATATCCTAATTTGAGGCCAGCTACTTAATTTGTAGGGCCCTGTGCAAAATGAAAATGTATGACCCTTTGTTCAAAAAAGAACAAAAATATATTTTTCTTATGTCCATGGCCGATTTTCTCTTCTCTCGCTGTTACATTTTTTATTTGGTATTCCCAACCACAATCCCTTGGACACAGGGGTAGTTCTAGGGTGAGAACAGTCCATCACAGCCACTAGGGGTCCCACCCTCTGTCTGCCCAGACCCTGCGAGGGCAGAAGGTGGCAGAGGTCACTGGGTGGGGGCAGAGAGGTGAGTGGGCAAGAACCTATTCTCAGGAGGTGAAGCCACACATAAGGGGAGGCTCCAAACCCCATGCATATTTTTTGTCCATTTCACTTAAGAATGCCCCAATGTTCATCACAGCACTATTTACAATAGACAGGACATGGAAGCAACCTAGATGTCCATCAGCAGATGAATGGATAAAGAAGACGTGATATATATATACAGTGGAACATTATTCAGCCATAAAAAGAACAAAATAATGTCATTTGCAGTGACATGGATGGACCTAGAAACGGTCATATAGAGTGAAGTAAGTCAGAAAGAGAAAAACAAATATCACATGTTAACAAATATATGTTGAAAAATGGAATAGATGGTCCTATCTGCAAAGCAGAAATGGAGACATAGAGGGCGAGGACAAATTTATGGGTAACAAGGGTGGTGGGACAAATCTGAAGATTGGGGTTGGCATATGCATACTATTGTACTATGTATAAAATAAATAACTGATGAGAACCTGCTGTAGAGTGCAGGGAACTCCAGTCGGTACTCTGTGCTGACCTAAACGGAAAGGAAATCCCAAAGAGAGGGGATATATGTATACATGTAATTGATTCACTTTGCTGTACAGCAGAAGCTAACACACACTGTAAAGCAACTATACTCCAATAAAAATCAATTTTAAAAATAAAACACAAATTCAAAGTTAAATTATTAAGAATTTTGAGATGGAGTTCGCAGAGCATGAAACCAAGTTTGGGTCTCCCTTCTGAGCATGGAGCCCTGGAAGCTGACCATGCTTCTCATGCAAATGCTTCTTCATGTTTTGAAGGAAAAGGAAGAACCTAAAAAATTGCAATGCTGCTGCTGCTGCTGCTAAGTCGCTTCAGTCGTGTCCGACTCTGTGCGACCCCACAGACGGCAGCCCACCAAGCTCCCCCGTCCCTGGGATTCTCCAGGCAAGAACACTGGAGTGGGTTGCCATTTCCTTCTCCAATGCATGAAAGTGAAAAGTGAAAGTGAAGTCGCTCAGTCGTGTCTGACTCAGCGACCCCATGGACTGCAACCTACCAGGCTCCTCCATCCATGGGAGTTTCCAGGCAAGAGTACTGGAGTGGGGTGCCATTGCCTTCTCCGAAAAAAAAATTGCAATATTCTTCTTTAAAATGATTTTGGGGTCTAGGTCAGTTGTTTCAAGTTTCTCAACTTTTTCCTTGGTGAATACACAGAGAAATATATCTAACAACACAATTTATATTTTTACAGTTGATGGAGGTACAAGGTTGATAACACTTATTTCTTCAAATTATTCAAGTGCTATGATGTTTTAAAACCAGTTAAGAGCTTCATGTGGAAACACCTGTGAACATCCATGTGGCCAATTGCTCTTTATCCTGTTTTGTTCAGATCAATGTCCCGCAACAGCCAGCAATTTTTAAAAAGTTGTCAAAATAATTGTCCCTTGATAATATCTACCGGAAGCATTTATGCTCTCATACATAAATTAATATAAGCCGCCGGGAGCCTCTCATGGCTGGAGTACCATCACATCAGTGGTGTTGCTAAGAGCCCAGAAAAGCAAGCAGTGCATGTAGTTAGCTCAGGAATAAAATCACGTAACATAAAACAAAAATAAAGCCTGCTCTCAACTATGAGAGGCAGCATACATTTTCTCAGATTCAATCCAATTACTTTATTGTCCCAGGATTTTTTTAAAAAACTCATCTCCTTATAAATGTTTTCTCAGGGTCATTTAGTAGAAGCATATTTATCTTCACTTTCATCCAACACAGGCTGCAAATATGCCCCTTACTCGACCCAGTCTATTAATTTTGAAATGCCTAAAGCCAAAACTGACAGTGGAAGAAAGTCTTTCTGGGTTGAAGCTCCTACTGCTGGAATAAGATAGCTGCTTCAGTAAAAATGCAAGACGCGTGACTTCTCTTTCGGGAAATGTTAAGCTTTTCTTGAAAGGGAAAAAAAAAGTTTTAGAATAAAATGAAACCAATTTCCTAATTATTGAGATGCAAGGTCTTTATTTGTCCTCTATTTTCGTGTATACAATTATGCTACCATAAATGTTGGCCCTAGGATTCTTACTCATACTAGAAATTTCTGCTGATTTCTCGTGCTAACATGTATTTGTTGATAAACCATTATTTCACTCAGAGATGCATGTGACTATCTCCTCTAGGTACCACTGTCCTTCCTCTTGAGATTGGAATGGCTACCATATTTCATAATTAATGTTAATGCCCACAAGGTCTAGAATGGCATGTTTTTCCTAACTCTAATCCTGATATTTAGTTTCTGGTTTTACTTTCTCTTCTGCCCTGTAGATTATTGCTCTCAGAACCAAACCATACAGCCTTTATTGCAATTCTAATATTCCACACTACAGAGTGTAAAGAAACAGAGCCTTAATGCAGCTCGTCCACATGAAGTTTATGCAACACAAGGACAGTCCTCTCGCCAGACTCGGCAGGTGTTTCTGCACCAGGAGTTATTTGCCTTCTGTTTTTTCAAGGTGGCAATCCCTCTGCCAACCTTTCCACCACTGCACTTTACTGTTTTGGATCTTGAGGATATTTTAGATTTCCAAAGCCCCTTTTGGGGGCCTACCAGTGGTTAAAGAATCTGTCTGCGCTGGGTCGGGAAAACTCCCTTGGAGAAGGAAATGGTAACCCACTCCAGTGTTCTTGCCTGGAGAATCCCACGGACAGAGGCGGGCTACAGTCCATAAGGTTGCAAATAGTTCGACACTACTGAAGTGACTGATCGCAGAGTCCATATTAAAAGAAATATTCAGTAGTCCCCTACTCCAACATGAAACTCTTGTATCGGTACTCTTTTATTCCCCCAATTCTAGATACAGTACTAGATATTGTTCATGATTTAGCTAAGCATAATAGTCAAATACAAAAATGTCCTGAATGTGAGGAAGCTACAGAAGGGATGGGGGCCGACTCTCTTTAAAACATTTTTTGGCTTTATTTCTTATTTTTTAAAAAACTGTATCTATTTATTTGGCTCTATTGTATCTTCATTGCTGCCCATGGGCTTATCCAGTTGCAGCAAGTGGAAGCTACTTTCTAGTTACAGTGAGCGGTCTTCTCATTGCAGTGGCTTCTCTCGTTGCGTGCACTGGCTCCAGGGTGTGTGGGCTTCAGCAGCTGGAGCTCAGGAGTTTAATTGCTCCATGGCATGTGGGATCTTTCTGGACCAGGGACCGAACCCATGTCCTACGCATTGGTAGGCAAATTCTTAACCACTAGACGACCACCAAGTCTGAAAGAACTACTCTTAAGAAGTACAAATACATTAAAGAGTTTTACTAGCATGGACACGGCACTTTAGTCTCTATACCTCCTGTTTTGGCTTTGTCAAACCCAAATCCTCCGCAGGCTCCAGAATTTCAGCACAAGGGCATCCCTGATATTCAGACTTCTCTGCTCACTTCACTAAGCAAGTCCTGTTTTCCTGCACAGCGTTCCCTACAGTGGGTTCTGAGGGACAGTCACAGTCCCACGAGATGCTGTTCAACAAAATGCTTCAGTGATCCAAAAACTAGGAGGAAATCTGAAAGCCCCCACCCCACTCTCTCAGAGATTCACAATGCATGCCAGCATTTTAAGGACTCTGCCAAGCCCTACTGAAAAGGACCCTGCTTAAAATGTGTTTAACAGTTTCCTAGGACTATTTGAATACAGAACCCTTGTACGGAGCAACAACCAGGGAGAAGGATGTAAGAGGCTCTGTCCTTCAGGTAAAAGGGCTCGCATGCCTTAGCAGGGCAGCCCTAGCCGCACCCTCCCCGCTCCACCTCCATCTCTGCCTTGAACTTTGCACCTCACCCTTCAGCTGTGCTGGATGGCATCCTCTGACCACAGCAGCAGCTGGGCTCCACTGCCTATGTATTTTCTATATGAAATGCTGGTCCCCCACATCCTGTGTGAGCCCCTCCAAATGAAAGGCTGCCCTCACCTGGCTTATGGGATGCCCTTTGGTCTTCTGGAAAAGCTCCAGAGCAAGCCCGCCCATCTTTGAATCCTGGCCCTGGCATGTAAGTGCTGTGTGATAGAGGCAGGCCACTTGACAGCTTTGTCCCTTCATGTCTTTACCTACAGAGGGAGAGTCAAACACAGTACCTACCTCTTGGGGTTCCATTGAGGATCGAATTATTGATCCGCGTGAAGAGCTAAGAGGGTGCCTGGCACACAGTCTCCCTCAGTGAGCGTCCGGATGCTGTAATCTTCCTTGTGCACATCTCTGCCGTTCTATTACCGTACCATCATCATCGCCTTGTGTGATGATTACCTCTTAATGCCTGCATATTCACCATTCAAAGTATATTCAACTTGAACATGAGGGTTGTAGATTATTCATTTTTTCCATTCTTAGTGTCCAATATGGGCTTCCCAGATGGCATTAGTGGTAAATATTCACCTTTGATCCCTGGGTCAGGATATCCCCTGGAGGAGGAAATGACAACCCATTCCAGTATTCTTGGCTGGGAAATCCCATGGACAGAGGAACCTGGTGGACTGTAGCCCATGGGGTCTCAAAGAGTCAGACACAGCTGAGTAACTGAGTTCAGACATACAGTGTCTAGCACATAATAGGAATTCAGTAAAGATTGAATCATGGATTTATCTAAGAATGATTATTCAGACTTAATGAACTGTATTACACCTGTAGTCCAGGTAAACTTAAAATATCTCATGATTCCAGAATATGATGCCATTATACTACTGTAATATAATATAATAGCAATGCTAATTACTATTTGGGACTAATTACTGAGTAGGACATGCTCAGTCCATGAGCCTCTGCTTTAGAACGTTAGTGCAATTATGAGGAAGCCGATGTTGTCTTCACAAATTGCTGGAGGAGATAAAAAAAAAATGTATGAGACAATTTCTCTGGTCTCTTTCATCTTAAAAAATCTGTGGTCTTATGATTGATGAGCCAACTCAGAATAGATTAGAAAACTGGAGGACGGTCAGTGTCATTTTGTAGATGTCCTTCAACTTCGTGATAAGACAGTAGCAGTGATTATTGCCTTTTACTTATTTGATTCTTTTAATTGTAAGAAATAATGTTGTAAAAGAAAAAGAGCAAGTAATAAAATGCATGTTTTTTGTCCTTTGCTGTTCTTTGGGCTTCGAACGTTTTTTGTGTCTTTAAAAAGTATTATATCGAATTGTTTTTCAGTTGTCATTTCTTTATTCAATTTTTTTCAACTTTACGGAGATCTAATTGACAAATAAAATTGTATATATTTAAGGTGTAGAATATGATGATTTTACATATGTATTCTTTGTGAAATGATGACCACAATCAGGTTAATTAACACATCTATCAACTCTTACAGTTAATGCTTTTGTGTGTGTGGTGAGAATGGTTAAAGTAGACTCTCTTAGAAAATTTCAAGTCTATGACACCTTGTTTTTAACTATAGTCACTATGTTTTTATTTTATTATTATTAGATCCTCAAAGCTTATTCTCTTACACCTAAAGTCTTGTACCCTTTGACTAGCATCAGCCCATCTTCCTCAAACTCCAGCCCCTGGTAATAATCAACACTTACTCTGTTTCTATGAGACTGACTTTTTTTCTAGATTTCACATATACGTGAAATTATATAGTATATATCTTTCTCTGGCTATCTTCACTTAGCATAATGCCCTCCGGTTTCATCCGTGTTTTTGCAAATGACAGGATTCCCTTCTTTCTTACAGCCAGATAATATTCCACCTTCTTTATCTATTCATCCATCAATGGACATTGAGGCAGTTTCCATTGTTCATTGTCTTGATTTAAATTCAAATAAGAACAGCTAGCTTTCCTTTGCTCTTTTATTTCTCTTCTTAACATAACCTCCTAATTCAGTGAGTCACAGAACTCAACATGATATTCTCCCCTGATCTGCTATACTCATAGATGTCAAGACTGAAAACCCATGAATCTGATGCAAGAGAGGGTGTGACATTGTGCTGTCAGCTCTTTGTCTCAATATCTACCTGTCTCCAAAGCCCCTCAGTGTTCCCTAAGTCCCCCTACACCCCAGCCCTTGCTTCATATTCAGCCCAGCTTACCAGGCCACCATCTTCCTCCTAATCTGTTTTTTCTTGCATTATATACCAGTTCTTGTTCAGCTTCTTCACATAAGAAGACCAGAACTCTGCATCAGGCTTTGCAAAAACTCCCTCTGGGGAGCCGACAGGATTGATAACCTGTATGGATTCTTCATAAATAGTGTGGTGACCTTGGGCTCCCCAGCCTTGCTTAACAATCTCATGAAATGATGATGACATGTCCTATCTCATAGTTTCATTTTGAGAGTTAAAGATAAATGTGGAGCCACTGGCATGGGTGAGCCAATCAGCAATCTTTGGTTCCTTCCTGCCCTTTCAGGAAATCTTTTTCTTTTGTGGGAAAAAAAAAAAAAAAAAGAAAACAACCAAAACCCAAAATGTATCATAACTAGAAGCAAATGAAAGTGTTAGTGTTAGTTGCTCAGTCATGTCTGACTCTAAGACCCCATGGACTCTAGTCCATCTGACTCCTCTGTCCATGGAATTCTCCAGGCAAGAATACTAGAGTAGGTAGCCAGTTCCTTCTCCAGGGATCTTCCTGACCCAGGAGTTGAACCCCTATGTCTCATATTGCAGGAAGATTCACTGGGCCACTGCTGCTGCTGCTGCTAAGTCTCTTCAGCCGTGTCCGACTCTGTGTGACCCCATAGATGGGCCACTAAGTCCCCCCAAAAAGCAAGGTAGGTTTGAAGCCTGAGAATGACCATGATTCTACAGCTGCATCCTGATAGAGGCAGTGGGCTCCTGTCTCCCCTTGTCCACTAATTCACCTTCCATCCATGTTCCTTTCCTCTGTAAGGGAAAGGGTCTTTGAGGCTCACTCTAAGTGTACTTACTTTCATGTTCAAAAGCTACAAATGCTGTCTTTGGCACCTAATCAAAACATGCGATCGCTGACTTTGGAAACTCTCTGCTTGCCAGTTTAGGCATCGCCCTCCTTGCTCCCTGCATATCCTGTATTGTCCGCAAAAGGCCCTGCTCATGATTCTCTGAGCACGGCTGCCAGGCGCCCCTCTGCTCTGCCAGGGCTGTGTGCAAATTAGATGCTGCTGCTGCTGCTGCTGCTGCTGCTAAGTCGCTTCAGTCGTGTCCGACTCTGTGCGACCCCATAGATGGCAGCCCACCGGGCTCCCCCATCCCTGGGATTCTCCAGGCAAGAATGCTGGAGTGGGTTGCCATTTCCTTCTCCAATGCACGAAAGCGAAAAGTGAAAGTGAAGTCGCTCAGTCGTGTCCGACTCCTAGCGACCCCATGGACTGCAGCCTACCAGGCTCCTCCTTCCATGGGATTTTCCAGGCAAGAGTACTGGGTGGGGGGGGTGCCATTGCCTTCCCTGAATTAGATGCTATGTTGCCCTTTCTCCTGGTGGTAAGAAAAACCTGCCTGCTCTCAGGTGCTGCGAGTTGTCAGACAAATGATGGCTACTTTGGCCACAGTTTCAGTGATTCTTGGCAGTTTTGGGTTGAGTAGTTCATAAACCTCATCTAGGCCATCCCCACTTCATCTTATTGATGACAACACTGATGGTCAGACCCTTAAAGGTTTGAAGACTGTTTCCCTCACCTAAACCCCAAAGCGTTTTTAGGACTAAGTAGACTGAAGAGACTTGTGCACATTTCTCAGCCCATCGTTTGGACTGACCTGTATCCCACCAAAATTCAAACGCTGAAGCCCTGATCCCCAGTGGGACTGTACTTGGAAATGAGGTCTGAAGAATCCACCTGTCAAGCAAGAGACCCAGGTTCAGTCCCCTGAGTCAGGAAGGTCCTCAGTGAAGGAAATGGCTACCCACTCCAGTATTCTTCCTGGGAAATCCAATGGACAAAGGAACCTTCTGGGCTACAGTCCATGGGGCCAAAAAGAGTCAGACAGGACTTGGTGACTAAAGATCAACAGCAACAAAGAGGTCGTTAAGGTTACATGAGGTCATCAGGGTGGAGTCCTAATCCAATAGGATTGGTGTCCACAGTGTTCTTGCCTGGAGAACCCCGGGGACAGGGGAGCCTGGTGGGCTCCCGTCTATGGGGTCGCACAGAGTTGGACACGACTGAAGTGACTTAGCAGCAGCAGCAAGAAGAGGAAAAGACTCCAACAGCAGGCACAGAGAGGAAGGACAGTGTGAGGGTCCAGTGAGAAGGCAAGCATCTGAAAGTCAAGGAGATATTTCTCGAAGTCGACTTTGCTGATACCTTGATTTTAGACTTCAAGCCTGAAGAACTCTAAGAGAATAAGTTCCTCTTGTCTAAGCCATTCAATATGATTTTTTTATGACATTACTAACCGACTAATATAACTCCCTTAGGAAATTAAATGCTTCTTAATTATATAGCCTTTGAGTCTCCCTGGGTTCCTGGGGGAGGGTGTGATCTAATAAATATTTGTGTAATAATAGAATTTTATCAGTGATGATTATTTCATACATGCACACACACATAGACTTTCATCACCCAGTAAGTCATATTTTTTATCCTTTCTTAAATGATAAATATTGCTTATTTATAATCACTTTACTTGGAAATAAATTATCCTTTAAATTAGAAATACATATCATTCAAGGCTTCCTAGGTGACTTAGTGGCAAAGAATCCACCTGTCAATGCAGGAGACATAAGAGACTCAAATTTGATCTCTGGTTTGGGAAGGAAATGGCAACCCTTTACAGTATTCTTGCCTGGAGAATCCCATAGACAGAGGAGCCTGGCAGGCTACAGTCCATAGCGTCACAAAGAGTCAGACACAACTGTGCAACTGAGCATACATTTTGTATATCTTTCAGAATATGAATATCAATATTTCTGGGTGAATTTCATCTCCGTCTATGCTTTATAAGTAGGTGTAGGTGTCCCCACAGAGTGCCACGTTTGTCCAGATAATGAATAAATATTATTTGACTCTAAATATAATATGAGCCTTTTGGAAATCAGTCTCATTGTGGAGTTATTTGTTCCATCAAGTCTTCTCTCCATGCTGCTGCTGCTAAGTCACTTCAGTCGTGTCCGACTCTGTGCGACCCCATAGACGGCAGCCCACCAGGCTCCCCTGTCCCTGGGATTCTCCAGCAAGAATACTGGAGTGGGTTGCCATTGCCTTCTCTGCTTCTTTCCATGACAAGAAGTAAAAAACTGGTACAGTTTCAAATTGGGCAGATAGACACAATTTGTCATAGATTAAAATGTATTTATATTATTGCCAAATGGATTATCATTGATGCAGAAGTGATTGAATAAAGTAATTTAGAAATAGTCTGGCTATTAAAATAAATCTGAAAACTTTGTGACCTATTGTTTTATTCATAAAAAAATCACATGTAAATGAACTAAATAAATCAAGAATTTTAAAAGGAAGTAAATATTCTCAGCTAAGTCTACCACTCTTTAGCTATCAGTCACTGAAATATTTCTTACTACATTCACTGCTAAGATCATATTTATTTTCTAAGCGAATAGGGTTATAGGGCATGTGGTCAGTTTTAGGATCTGAAATACTAGAACCAATAGAATGTGCAACATGTTTCTTTGGGATCCTAAGATGTTCTGCATTCTTTGCTAACTACCCCCTACACCCTGTTCACAAATGCATGGTCTGCAGCTATTGTACAGCATTTTCACTGATGTCAGGTATTTGTGGGGAAGGATATTCACATTTTATTTAGTAACCATCATAAGCAAACAGTTTTCTGTGGTAAGCAGACATGATAATGACCAAGTTGGACTAGTTTTTCAATAGTAAGAAACTCAAGCATCCTTACTATCTCAACCAACTCCTTACCAAAGAATTTAAGGTAATATTTTAAAAACAGTTGTGTCTTTTTTATATGCACTGTGCCCTTTCTCAATGTTATAAAATATCCCCATGTTGACTCACTGTACATTGATTTTAATAGGCATTCTCTACAGAGCAATATGAATATCATTGGAAACTGTATAATACAATTTTCTACCCTTGAAATGCTATAGAAAACTGCACATTTTATACTGACACGTGCCCCATCAATAATAGAGTTTTTATATCTTATTTGTAGTTATTGATCTCAACAGCGTAATGAAAAATTGATTGTGACGAAGTGCACAATTTCTTAAGTATAAATTTTAATGTCAAATTATTTTTATCTATGCTTCCCAATTATACGTGAAACTTATACATTTATATGTTTGCTTCCACAAAACTCAACAGCAATAAATTTGATATGACAAGAATCTACTGAGTCAATAGAAATCAAGTTTCTCTTACTAAAATCTGATTCTAAAATTAAATACCCTAGTTTCATTTCTTCATTATAAAAAGAGTTAGTGTCTTGATATATAGAATTACCTTCCTATGCAATTTAAAAATTTGAAATGAGGTATTAAATCTTCTGGGGATATGAACACACACAAGCATGTGCTCACACACACGCAGAGAAAGATATGCACCAGAAAACCATGCACTCATATGGTAATCCACATGACACCATAAATGAGGTGCCTGCTCTTTGTGATCTCTTGAGAACTCATTATTTTAGAAAAAACATTCTGCTAGAAAATGTATAGGTAAGACAAAATGTAAGAGAAGCGATGATGCGTCTTCTCAGTGATGATCCCCAAGTCCAGAGTCACAGATGTGGAATGAGTTAGGTCAAAATCCACAAATCTAAACAAAATCAACAAATTTTCTACCCTAATAACAACTGTATTACTCTCCAGGAAGCAAAGGGTCTAGAGAATGAGAAAAACTCATTTCCTACATTAATTCATCCCTTTTATGCTATTTTAAATTAAAATTATTGTTTAGAAAGTTGTCAGTTTTTTCCTGATATATGTGCATTTTAAAACATGTGTTGCTTAATGATCGACCTCCCTGGTGGGCCACTGGTTAAGACTTTACCTTACAATCTATGGAGTGCAGATTTGATCGCTGATCAGAGAATTAAGATCTCAATACACCTTGTGGCCAAAAAATCCAAAACATAAGATAGAAGCAATACTGTAACAAATTCAATAAAGATTTTTTTAAATGGTCCACGTCAAAAAAAGTATTTAAAAAATGCATTGCTTAATGAAATGCATTAATACAAAAGAAAATACAGAACTTATATATTCTGACAAACACTTTTCTAGCACTTATGTCTAAGTGTGTGTTCTTGTGTTCTGGAAAGTAATCACTCTCTCGCATATTCACTGATAACTCAGTTTGAGAAATAATTTTGCCCTTTCAACCTTTTCCAAAGAATTTGTGTTTGTACTCAGTTGCTCACTTATGTCCAAATCTTTCTGACCCCATGGACTGTTGTCTGCCAGGCCCCTTTGTCCATGGAATTCCAGGCAAGAATACTGGAGCCAATTGCCATTTCTTCCTCCATAGGAATCTTCACAACCCAGGGATCAAACCTGCATCTCCTGTGTCTCCTGCATTGCAGGTGGATTTTTTTTACCTGCTAAGCCATCAGGGAAGCCCTCTGAAGAGGGTACTTATCAGGATAGTTCTTGTCAGGAGGCTTGGAGGGCTATAGGATTCTCTTAATTTTTTTTAACAGATTTATTGAGATCTAACTCACATATCATAAAATACTATTTAGATTGCCCAAGTTCATGCTTTTTAGTATATTCACAGGATTGTGTACCTATCTCCATAATCTAGTTCCATTCTTTTTACAAGAGTTTAATTTTTGACGATGGACCATTTTTTTTTAAGTCTTTATTGAATTTGTTACAGTACTGCTTCTATCTTATGTTTCAGGTTTTTGGCAAAGAGACATGTGGGATCTTAGCTCCCCAGCCGGGGATCGAACCCACACCCCCTGTGTTGGAGAGCAAATTCTTAACCACTAGACAGCTAGGGAAGTTCCACCATAGTCTAATTTTAAAAAATTTTCATCTTCCTTAAAAGAAACCCCATATCCATAACCAATCTCTCCCTCTACTTCCCTCTGAACTATTAAACTGCTTTTCTGTCTTTCTGTTTCTATGGATTTGCCTATTCCTGACATTCATATATAGGGCAAAGTATTACTATTAAACGTATGATACTTTTCATTTGNTAATTTTAAAAAATTTTCATCTTCCTTAAAAGAAACCCCATATCCATAACCAATCTCTCCCTTTTCTTCCCTCTGAACTATTAAACTGCTTTTCTGTCTTTCTGTTTCTATGGATTTGCCTATTCCTGACATTCATATATAGGGCAAAGTATTACTATTAAACGTATGATACTTTTCATTTGAGTTCTTTCATTAGCCTCATATTTTTAAGATTCATCCACATTATCCCTCATTATACCACGTGGCACTAGTGGTAAAGAATCTGCCTGCCAATGCAGGAGACACAGGGGACGTGGGTTTGATCTCTGGATCAGGAAGATCCCCTAGAGTAGGAAATGGCAACCCATTCCAGTATTCTTGCCTGTAAAAGACAGAGGAGTCTGGAGTCCATGGGGTCACAAAGAGTCAGACATGACTGAGTGTCTGAGTATGCACACGTACTGCATTATAGCATGAATCAATACTAAGTTCTTTCCTATGTAAGAATATTACTCCTTTTGCTTCTCCATTTACCAGCTGATGGACATTTGGGCTGTTTTCACATTTGTCCTGACATTCATATATAGGGCAAAGTATTACTATTAAACGTATGATACTTTTCATTTGAGTTCTTTCATTAGCCTCATATTTTTAAGATTCATCCACATTATCCCTCATTATACCACGTGGCACTAGTGGTAAAGAACCTGCCTGCCAGTGCAAGAGACACAGGGGACGTGGGTTTGATCTCTGAAGATCAAACCTAGAGTACGAAATGGCAACCCATTCCAGTATTCTTGCCTGTAAAAGACAGAGGAGTCTGGAGTCCATGGTGTCACAAAGAGTCAGACATGACTGAGTGTCTGAGTATGCACACGTACTGCATTATAGCATGTATCAATACTAAGTTCTTTCCTATGTAAGAATATTACTCCTTTTGCTTCTCCATTTACCAGCTGATAGACATTTGGGCTGTTTTCACATTTTAGCTGTTAGCAATAACATTGCTATGAGCATTAACATCTGTATTTATGAGGACGTAATTTCCACCTCTCTTGGATATTTATCTCTGAATGGAATCACCGGGTCACATAAAAGTGGCAGTCACTCAGTTGTGTCCACCTCTTTGAGACCCCATGGACTGGAGCCTGCCAGGCTCCTCTGTCCATGGGATTCTCCAGGCAAGAACACTGGAGTGGGTAGTCGTTCTCTTCTCCAGCAGATCTTCCCAATCCAGGAATCAGACTGGGGTCTCCTGAGATGCAGGCAGATTCTTTAACAGCTGAGCCACCATGGAAGCCCCTGGGGTCACATGGTGATTCTATATTTAACTTTTTGAGAACTTACAGTTTTTCAGGTTGCTGTATTCTTTTATACCTCCATCAGAAAAGTACGAGAGTTCTAACTTCTCCGCATTCCTGAGAACTGTTGCTATTGTCTTTATTTTTTGACAGTAGCCAGCTGAAGCTGTATAGTGTGTTTCTGATTTGCATTCCTCATTATATCCTTTGCAGCCAAAGATGGAGAAGCTCTATACAGTCAGCAAAAACAAGACCAGGAGCTGACTGTGGATCAGATCATGAACTCCTTATTGCCAAATTCAGACTTAAATTGAAGAAAGTGGGAAAAATCACTAGACCACTCAGGTATAACCTAGATCAAATCCCTTATGACTCTACAGTGGAAGTGAGAAATAGATTTAAGGGACTAGATCTGATAGACAGAGTGCCTGATGAAATATGGACAGAGGTTTGTGACATTGTACAGGAGACAGGGAGCAAGACCATCCCCAAGAAAAAGAAATCCAAAAGAGCAAAATAGCTGTCTGAAGAGGCCTTACAAATAGCTGTGAAAAGAAGAGAAGAGAAAAGGAAAGGAGAAAAGGCAAGATATAAGCATCTGAATGCAGAGTTCCAAAGAATAGCAAGGAGAGATAAGAAAGCCTTTCTCAGGATCACTGCAAAGAAATAGAGGGAAACAATAGAATGGGAAAGACTAGAGATCTCTTCCAGAAAATTAGAGATACCAAGGGAACATTTCATGGAAAGATGGGCTTGATAAAGGTGCTTTATTGACTATGCCAAAGATTTTGACTGTGTGGATCACAATAAACTGTGGAAAATTCTGAAAGAGATGGGAATACCTATATACAGGTTAAGAAGCAACAGTTAGAACTGGACATGGAACAACAGACTGGTTCCAAATAGGAAAAGGAGTATGTCAAAGCTCTATATTGCCACCTTGCTTATTTAATTTATACGGAGAGTACATCATGAGAAACGCTGGGCTGGAGGAAGCACAAGCTGGAATCAAGATTGCTGACAGACATATCAATAACCTCAGATATGCAGATGACACCTCCATTATGGCAGAAAGTGAAGAAGAACTAAAGCGCCCCTTGATGAAAGTGAAAGAAGAGAGTAAAAAAGTTGGCTTAAAGCTCAACATTCAGAAAACTAAGATCATGGCATCCGGTCCTATCACTTCATGGCAAATAGATTGGGAAACAGTGGAAACAGTGGCTGACTTTATTTTTCTGGGCTCCAAAATCACTGCAGATGGTGACTGCAGCCATGAAATTAAAAGACGCTTGCTCCTTGGAAGAAAAGTTATGACCAAGCTCGACAGCATATTAAAAAGCAGAGACATTGCTTTGCCAACAAAGGTCCATCTAGTCAAGGCTATGGTTTTTCCAGTAGTCATGTATGGATGTGAGAGTTGAACTATAAAGAAAGCTGAGCACTGAAGAACTGATGCTTTTGGACTGTGGTGTTGGAGAAGACTCTTGATAGTCCCTTGGACTGCAAGGAGATCCAACCAGTCCATCCTAAAGGAGATCAGTCCTGGGTGTTCATTGGAGGGACTGATGCTGAAGCTGAAACTCCAATACTTTGGCCACCTGATGCGGAGAGCTGACTCATTTGAAAAGACCCAGATGCTGGGAAAGATTGAATACAGGAGGAGAAGGGGACGACAGTGGATGAGTTGGTTGGATGGCATCACCAACACAATGGACATGGTTTGGGTGGATTCCAGGAGTTGGTGATGGACAAGGAGGCCTGGAGTGCTGTGGTTCATGGGGTCAGAAGGAGTCAGACACGACTGAGTGACTGATCTGAACTGAACTGAACTGAACTGAATGGTGACCATCTTTTCATAGGATCTTGGGCATTTGTATGTCTTCTTTGGAAAACAGTTTATTCTAATCCTTTCTTCATTAAATAGAGTTATGTGGCTTTTTGTTGTAGAGTTGTAAAAGTTCTCCATATATTCTGGATACACAGGTCTTCTTATCAGATATATGCTGCTGCTGCTGCTGCTAAGTCGCTTCAGTCATGTCTGACTCTGTGCGACCCCATAGACGGCAGCCCACCAGGTTCCCCTGTCCCTGGGATTCTCCAGGCAAGAACACTGGAGTGGGTTGCCATTTCCTTCTCCAAAGCATGAAAGTGAAAAGTGAAAGTGAAGTCGCTCAGTTGTGTCTGACTCTTTGCGACCCCATGGACTGCAGCCTACCAGGCTCTTCTGTCCATGGGATCTTCCAGGCAAGAGTACTCTCCCACTCTGCTGCTTTTTTATTTTCACTTCAGCCAAGTTTTCAAATGTAGAGAATTGAAAGTCCTACCAATGACAATAGTAAACAAATATGGTGCACTCATACCAAATGGAGACAGATCCTTCTTCTGTGGGGCAGAGGTGACTTCAGTGGGATTTCAGATGATGTAATATGAAAGTACAGCCTGCACTGATACGAACTGAATTCCTGTTGTACCAGCCCCGTTTTCAATTGACTTAGCAAAAGCGTCAGAAAACTGTCAAGTGTCAAAGTCAGTCACATGTCGACAAAAATCTGTGAAAGGGTGTAAGTAAATGAAGAGTAGAGGGAAATGTGCAGGATTAAAAACAAGGAGTTTTAGAGGGAAGCTGAAGTGCTATAGCAACTGAGTATGAGAAAACTAGCAGATTTGACGGAGGGGAAGTTATAATTGTAACACTTCGTTATTGACAGATGGGGGGCCCAGAAGGGAGCTTGGAGTCAAAACAACAGAGCACCAAACACGGGAATAACTCGCGAGAGAGTGGATGAGATCAAGTGCATGTTTATAAAAAGATAATTATTTTAGAAGAGGATCTAAATCAAGTTCCCTCAGCCGGGGAGTGTTCAAAGCAACACGTATTTTCATTCTCTTAGTTTTTCCATCACTGACATTGATGATCTGGTTGAGAGCAGCCGCGTTTTGCTGCTTAGTCGCATGCTGCTCTCTGAAAAAAATGACTATTCCACTGGGGAAGAGGGAAAACCAAGCAAGAACTCAATACATGTAGGTTTGGGGCTGTAATCTCATCACTCATTCATTCATTTCCTGTGTGCTTTATAAAGAACCTTATGTTTCCAGAGCTTTGGTAAATCCTGGGGGTAAAATACAAAGCAAGCCGTAAGCCATACCCTCTAGCAGTTTCTAGTTTAGTGACAGACAAATAAAAATATAATTTCATGTAACAAAATGTCATCTCCCCAAAGGCATGCTTGCTTGCATGCTGAATCACCTCGTCATGTCCAACTGCGACCCTATGGATGTTAGTCCATCAGGCTCCTCTGTCCATGGGGTTTCCCAGGCAAGAATACTCAGGTGGGTTGCCCTTTCCTTCTCCGGGGAATTTTCCCACCCAGGGATTGAACATGCATCTCTTAGATCTCCTGCATTGGCAGGTGGGTTCTTTACCACCAGTGTCACATGGAAAGTACCTCCCACCAAAGGCATAGTCCTAGTGTGTTCTTGAAGTCCAGAGACACGAGATACCAGGAAGTCATGAGTCAGTTTGATTCTCGAAAGGAAATATTTGAGGAACACAGGGAAGGAGCAAAGATGAATGTCTCCCTTGCAGGTATGATGCTCGGATCTTCTCAGGATGACTCTCTCCCCTGTTCTTCTTGCAAATAAAATTTTGCACTCAGAGACTTGGTGAGGAAGCCTGCGCACCTGTTGAGGAGAGAGTTGGGGAGGAAAATGCCTTATCCTTATCAACAGCTTTTTCATTTTCGCATGAAGGGATGGGCTCAGACTCTGAAGCCAAATTGCTTTGGTTTAAATCTTGACTCAGAGGCTTCCCTGGTGGGTCAGTGGTAAAGAATCCGCCTGCCAATGCAGGAGACACAGGTTTGATGCCTGGGTCAGGAAGATCCCTTAGAGAAGGAAATGGCATCCCACTCTAGTATTCTTGCCTGGGAAATCCCATGGACAGAGGAGCCTGGCAGGCTACAGTCCATGAGGTCGTAAGAGTCAGACATGACTGAGCAACTAAACAATAGCAATAGCAAAATCTCAACTCCACTGTTTAACAGAAATAAGATTTTCAGCAAGTTGCTAAATTTCTTTGTGCCTTAACATTCTCATTTATGAAAAAGGGGATACACACATTACCTAGATTCTAATGCTATCACATGTGTTGAATGCGAATAAACAAAGAGAGGTTAGGGTAGATATCTGGATTATAGAGAGCTCTCAAAAGATTTTATGTCTAATCACACTGAGGATCTGATGGAGAGTTTTTCCCAGGAACAGCCAAAGTGGCTTCTATGAGGAAACTTGTGTGTGTTTGTGTGTGTGTTGCGGGGAAATGTGGGATGGTGGGGGGAAGGCAATATGGGGGCAGGGAACTCTTTGTGGACTTTTATTGCATAGCTGGTGAGGAAGAAAATTCACCATCAGTAACCTAAGGAAGAGGGCATCTGTGTTGCCTGGAGGGATTGCCAAGTGACATTTGTAGGGGAACTGTTTTTCTTCTTTCATTCCACAAAAATGTCTCGACAGCCTATTCTGTGTCTCATTACTGTGTTTTACTTCTTCCTGAAACTTATGCTTATCTGGAATGATCTTACTTGTTTCCCCATGTATTGTCTGTCTTCCTATGAGAGAATATAAACTCTGTGAGTGCAACACGACAGGGTTTCATCCGTAAGGATGGCATAGGTGGGTAAAGAATATTTTCTCAATGAATGGATTCCCAACAATGCGCCGATATTGGGCTTGCTCATATTAGGTNGTGTATTGTCTGTCTTCCTATGAGAGAATATAAACTCTGTGAGTGCAACACGACAGGGTTTCATCCGTAAGGATGGCATAGGTGGGTAAAGAATATTTTCTCAATGAATGGATTCCCAACAATGCGCCGATATTGGGCTTGCTCATATCAGGTGAACAGGGACATCCAGCTCAAGATTCGATTAGGAAAACCCAGCATGTTCCAGCCCTCTCAGTGGAGACAAGCTGTATCCGCTGCCCAGGAGTTTAATACTCTGCTCACTGCACACAATATTTCTGTTTTGTTTTGTTTTTCTTGGATTGACTCGTGTAACATCTGGGCCCATATAGAGAAAAGCTATGTTATACGAGGAAAATGTATAATTCAGATGTTTGGATTCTGTGCCCTTCAGTTTGAATACGCCTCTCCTTCTGTGGGGGTGACAGGCTTGGAGCTAATGGCACGTGCTAGCAGATTAACTTTGCTACCCGATGACTCAGTTCATGTTGCCTCAGTCTAAGATCCGAGTGTTCTCCTTAACTTCTGTTCTGCAAAACAAAAGAGCAAAAGTGTCAAAGGTGATCTCTCATAAGATTCTTCCTTATTTAGATTTTTCAGATTGAAAATGGTTAGGATTTGGTCTTCCTCTGTTTTTAAAGGCATTTTAAATTTCTTTATGTTACAAATCATTATTATTATTATTGTGTGTGGGTGTTTTAAAATTTATTTTTAATTGGATGATAATTACTTTACAATATTGTGTTGGTTTCTGCCATACATCAACATGAATCAGCCATAGATATACATATGTCTCCTCCCTCTTGAACCTTCCTCCCACCTCCCACACTCCACCCCATCTTACCCGTCTAGGTTGCTGTCACAAATCACTGGCATTGAGCTCCCTGCATAATATCCCAAATTTCCACTGTCTATCTACTTTACATACAGTGATGTATATATTTCAATGCTATTCTCCTAATTTCTGTATCACACAAAACAAGAAAATACTGAGATAAATACCCTCGTCACCCTGCTTATTTAACTTATATGCAGAGTACATCATGAGAAATACTGGGCTGAATGAAGCACAAGCTGGAATCAAGATTGCTGGGGAAATATCAATAACCTCAGATATGCAAATGACACCATCCTTATGGCAGAAAGTGAAGAAGAACTAAAGAGCCTCTTGATGAAAGTGAAAGAAGAGAGTGAAAAAGTTGGCTTAAAACTCAACATTCACAAAACTAATCATGGCATCCGGACCCATCACTTCATGGGAAATAGATGGGAAGCAATGGAAACAGTGTCAGACTTTATTTTGTGGGGCTCCAAAATCACTGCAGATGGTGACTGCAGCCATGAAATTAAAAGATGCTTACTTCTTGGAAGAAAAGTTATGACCAAGCTGAACAGCATATTCAAAAGCAGAGACATTACTTTGCAACAAGGGTCCATCTAGGTAAGGCTATGGTTTTTCCAGTAGTCATATATGGATGTGAGAGTTGGACTATAAAGAAAGTTGAGCACTGAAGAATTGATGCTTTTGAACTGTGGTGTTGGAGAAGACTCTTGATAGTCCCTTGGACTGCAAGGAGATCCAACCAGTCCATTCTAAAGGAAATCAGTCCTGAATACTCATCAGAAGGACTGATGCTGAAGCTGAAACTCCAATACTTTGGCCACCTGATGTGATGATCTGACTCATTTGAAAAGACCCTGATGCTGGGAAAGATTGAGGGCAGGAGGAGAAGGGGATGACAGAGGATGAGATGATTGGATAGCATCACTGACTCTATGGACGTAAGTTTGAAAAACTCCAGGAGTTGTTGATGGACAGGGAGGCCTGGCATGCTGCAGTCCATGGGGTCACAAAGAGTTGGACATGACTGAGCAACTGAACTAAATGAACTGAAATACCCTTTATGTATGGTTGAAAGGGCCACAGCAGTCAAATTTAAATTTGATTTAGATACTTTATAAAAGTGGAATCGTACACTTTTTCCATGGCTGGCTTCTTTGACTTAGTGTAACATCCTCAAGGTTCATCCATGTTGTTGAATATGGCAGGATTTTCTTCTTTTCTAAGGCTGGATAATATTTCTTTCTATGTATTGGGTTGGCCAAAAAGTTTATTTGGGTTTTCTGTAACATGGAAAAACCTGAAGAAGTTTTTGGCCAACCCACTATATGCCACATTTTTTATATCCACTCATCTTTCAACGGGTAAGTCTGTTTCCATACCTTGTCTATTGTAAATGATGCTGTGATGTGGAAGTGGAGAGTAGCATGGTTGTTGCCAGGGACTGGGAGCAGGGAGAAATGGAAAGATGTAGTTCATGCTTTCTTTTTTTCTTCCTGCCTTCCTTTTTTATTTTTTAAGCTGTGCCATGTGGCATGCAGGATCCTAGTTCCCAAAACAGGGATTGAATCCAGGCCCCCTGCAGTAGAAATGTGGAGCCCTAGAGATGGGTTTCCATGGATATAAGTTTTCCGTTATACAAGTAAGTTCCCCTTAGGGTCACCCTAAACACGGTGCCGGTGTTTAACAGCACTGTCGGTCAGTTCAGTCGCTCAGTTGTGTCTCTCTCTATGCGACCCCATGGACTGCAGCACGCCAGGCTTCCCTGTCCTTCACCATCTCCCAGAGCTTGCTCAAACTCAAGTCCATCGAGTCAGTGGTGCCATCCAACTATCTCGTCCTCTGTCATCCCCTTCTCCTGTCTTCAATCTTTCCCAGCATCAGGGTCTTTTCCAAGGAATCAGTTTTTCACATCATGTAGCCAAGATATTGGAGTTCCAGCTTTAGCATCAGTCCTTCCAATGAATATTCAGGACTGATTTCCTTTAGGACTGACTGGTTTGATCTCCTTGCAGTCCAAAGGACTCTCAAGAGTCTTCTCCAACACCACAGTTCAAAAGCATCAATTCTTCAGTGCTCAGCCTTCTTTGTGGTCCAACTCTCACATCCATACATGACCACTGAAAAAAACCATAGCTTTGACTAGACGGATATTTGTTGGCAAAGTAATGTCTCTGCTTTTTAATATGCTGTCTAGGTTGGTCAGAGCTTTTCTTCCAAGGAACAAGCATCTTTTAAACTCATGGCTGCAGTCACCACCTGCAGTGATTTTGGACCCCCCCAAAATGAAGTCTGCAACTGTTTCCGTTGTTTCCCATCTATCTGCCATGAAATGATGGGACTGGATGCCATGATCTTCGTTTTTTGAATGTTGAGTTTTAAGCTAGCTTTTTCACTCTCTTCTTTCACTTTCATCAAAAGGCTCTTTAGTTCTTCTTCACTTTCTGCCATAAGGGTGGTGTTATCTGCATATCTGAGGTTATTGCTATTTCTCCAAGCAACCTGATTCCAGCTTGTGTTTCTTCCAGTCCAGCGTTTCTCATGATGTACTCTGCATATAAGTTAAATAAGCAGGGTGACAGTATACAGTCTTGACGTACTCCTTTCCTAATTTGGAAATAGTCTGTTGTTCCATGTCCGGTTCTAACTATAGCTTCTTGAGCTGCATACAGATTTCTCAGGAGGCAAGTAAAATGGTTGGTATTCCCATCTCTTGAAGCATTTTACACAGTTTGTTGTGATCCACACAATCAAAGGCTTTGGCATAGTCAATGAAGCAGAAGTAGATGATTTTCTGGAACTTTCATGCTTTTTTGATGATCCAACAGACGTTGGCAATTTTGTATCTGGTTCCTCTGCCTTTTCTAAATCCAGCTTGAACATCTGGAAGTTCACGGTTCACGTACTGTTGAAGCCTGGCTTGGAGAATTTTGAGTATTACTTTGCTAGCACTAAGCGCGGGCGGCTGTGACCGGCGCACTAAGCGCGGCTGAGAGGAGCTACCCTACGTCCGAGGTCAGGGGCGGTGGCCGGGAGGAGCCACCCCACATCCAAGGAGCAGTGGCTGTGCAGGCACAGGAGGGCCTAGAGGAGCTACCCAACGTTGAAGGTCAGGAAGTGCGGCAGTGAGGAGATACCCTTCGTCCAAGGTAAGGAGCAGTGGCTGCATTTTGCTGGAACAGCCGTGAAGAGATACCCCACGCCCAAGGTAAGAGAAACCCAAGTAAGATGGTTGGTGTTGCAAGAGGGCATCAGAGGGCAGACACACTGAAACCATACTCACAGAAAACTAGTCAATCTAATCACACTAGGAGCACAGCCTTGTCTAACTCAATGAAACAAGCCATGCCCGTGGGGCAACCCAAGACGGACGGGTCATGGTGGAGAGGTCTGACAGAATGTGGTCCACTGGAGAAGGAAATGGGAAACCACTTCAGTATTGTTGCCTTGAGAACCCCATGAACAGTATGAAAAGGCAAAATGATAGGATACTGAAAGAGGAACTCCCCAGGTCAGTAGGTGCCCAACATGCTATTGTAGATCAATGGAGAAATAACTCCAGAAAGAATGAAGGGATGGAGCCAAAGCAAAAACAATACCCAGTTGTGGATGTGACTGGTGATAGAAGCAAGGTCTAATGCTGTAAAGAGCAATATTGCATAGGAACCTGGAATGTCAGGTCCATGAATCAAGGCAAATTGGAAGTGGTCAAACA
>SJYT01054600.1:10762-80265 GCA_006410635.1 Cephalophus harveyi | reverse complement strand
TGGACAGGGAGGCCTGGCGTGCTGCGATTCATGGGGTTGCAAAGAGTTGGACACGACCGAGCGACTGAACTGAACTGAATGGACAGTCTTTTCAGGGCTTTCCCGGTGGCTGAGATGGTAAAGATTCTGCCTGCAATGCAGGAGACCCAGGTTTGATCCCTGGGTTGGGAAAATACCCTGGAGAAGGGAATGGCAACCCACTCCAGTATTCTTGCCTGGAGAATTCCATGGACAGAAGAGCCTTGTGGGGCTACAGTCCACGGGGTCACAAAAAGCTGGACATGACTGAACAACTAACACACACACACACATAGTGTTTTCGGTTTTTTTCAGTAAATTGATTACTGAGTTTTTCTGATTACAGACAATAAGAGTTTGAAGACTTTAAAAAATGAATCAAGGTCGCCATGAGTCAGATAGCGTACAGAGATTGAATCATCCTCTGGGAAAATAGCCATCCTGATTAAAATAATAAAATAAAGAGACTTATTTGTCAATACTCTATCAGTACCTACTCCACTGCAACCCCTTAGACAAAAAGAATAAAATTAAAGTATCTAATGCTGGGAACTTTGGGGTTAGGGAGTGTTTTAATCTGTTGCAGCCTGTTTGGAAAGCAATATGATGACATTTCTCAAAACCTATAGGAATGGTCATACCTTCCAAGTCAAGAGTGCCACTCACTGGAAATATTCAACAGAATGAAAAAAATACTGACCAAGAGTTAAAACAGATTCATCCCAGTATTATCTAAATAGCAGATAACTAGAAATAGCTTAAATAGCCACAAAGTGTTTAAATAATTTTAAAAATTTAATAAATTCTGAAACATGCATGATCTATTAAGATAAATGAAAATTTTAGTGCATTTAAAACATTATAAAGATGAAGATACAATGAATCAGAGTAGCATTATTCACAACAGCCCCAAATTGGGAACAGCCAATGGCAACCCACTCCAGTACTCTTGCCTGGAAAATCCCATGTTCAGAGGAGCCTGGTGGGCTGCAGTCCATGGGGTCGCGAAGAATCGGATATGACTGAGCGACTTCACTTTCACTTTTCACTTTCATGCATTGGAGAAGGAAATGGCAACCCACTCCAGTGTTCTTGCCTGGAGAATCCCAGGGACGGGGGAGCCTGGTGGGCTGACGTCTATGGGGTCACACAGGGTCGGACACAACTGAAGTGACTTAGCAGTAGCAAATGTCCTTCAAGTGACAAATGGTTGAAAACCTGTTGCGTGCATACAAGGGAATATGATTCAGCAATGCAAATGAACAAAATATTTCTACTTGTAACAATACAAATGAACTGCAAACTTATTTTGGGGAGTGAAAGAAAGCTGATGCAAAAGATCGCATAATATACAATTTCATTTATAAGAAATGTCCAAAAAGCACAAATCTGTAGCCTCAGAAAGCGCATCAGTGTTCGCCACGGGAGTGGAATGCCCGCTCACACTGTGTGTGCCAGTCACTTAGTCGTGCCTGACTCTTTGCGACCCCATGGACTGTAGCCTAACCAGGTTCCTCCATCCATGGGATTTTCCAGGCAAGAATATTGGAGTGGGTTGCCATTTCCCTCTCCAGGAGATCTTCCTGACCTAGGGATTGAACCCAGGTCTCCCGCATTGTAGGCAGACACTTTACATCTGAGCCACCAGGGAAGATTCCCCCCTCCAAAAAAGCCTAAATAGCCACAAAATGTTTAATAATTTTAAACATTTAATAAATTCTGGAACATGATCTATTAAGATAAATGAAATATTTTTAGTGCATTTAAACATTATAAATATGGCGATACAATGAATCAGAGTAGCATTATTCACAACAGCCCCAAATTGGGAACAGTGTAAATGTCCTTCAAGTGACTGAAAACCTGTTGCTTGCATACAAGGGAATACGATTCAGCAATGCAAACGAACAAACTATCTATGCTTGTAACAATACAAATGAACTGCAAATGTATTATGTGGGGTGAAAGAAAACTGATGCAAAAGATCGCATAGTATACAATTTCATTTATAAGAAATGTCCAAAACCCACAAATCTACAGTCTCAGAAAGCACATCAGTGTTTGCCACGGGGGTGGAGTGCCCACTCACACTGTGTGTCAGTTGCTCAGTCGTGCCCGACTCTTTGTGACCCCGTGGACTGTAGCCCCATCAGGCCTCTCTGTCCCTGGGATTCTACTGGAGTTGGGTGCCATTCCCTTTTCCAGGGGATCTTCCTGACCTGGGGATCAAATCTGGGTCTCCTGCATTGCAGGTAGATTCTTTACCCTTTGAGCCACCGGGGAAGTGCCCACTCACAGAGGTGAGCTAAATAAGCAGCTATTGTTTGAAGCTACTGTGTTTGGGGTGATTTTTGCATTTTCCTTTTTTGTATTCTTTTCCATTATGGTTTATCACAGGACATTGGATATAGTTCCTATGCTATAGAATAGAATCTTGCTGTTTATCCATTCTATACACACACATGTGCATCTCCTCACCTCAAATTCCCATCCATCCCTTTCCCAATCCCCCACCCTTGGCAACCACAAGTCTGTTCTCTTTGCTGTGAGTCTGTTTCTGTTTTGTAGATAAGTTCATTTGCATCATATTTTAGATTCTGCATATGAGTGATATAATATGGAATTTGCCTTTTTCTGACTTAGTGTGATCATCTCTAGGTCCATCTGTGTGGCTGCAAATGATCAAAAAGCTGGACATGACTGAACAACTAACACACACACACACATAGTGTTTTCGGTTTTTTTCAGTAAATTGATTACTGAGTTTTTCTGATTACAGACAATAAGAGTTTGAAGACTTTAAAAAATGAATCAAGGTCGCCATGAGTCAGATAGCGTACAGAGATTGAATCATCCTCTGGGAAAATAGCCATCCTGATTAAAATAATAAAATAAAGAGACTTATTTGTCAATACTCTATCAGTACCTACTCCACTGCAACCCCTTAGACAAAAAGAATAAAATTAAAGTATCTAATGCTGGGAACTTTGGGGTTAGGGAGTGTTTTAATCTGTTGCAGCCTGTTTGGAAAGCAATATGATGACATTTCTCAAAACCTATAGGAATGGTCATACCTTCCAAGTCAAGAGTGCCACTCACTGGAAATATTCAACAGAATGAAAAAAATACTGACCAAGAGTTAAAACAGATTCATCCCAGTATTATCTAAATAGCAGATAACTAGAAATAGCTTAAATAGCCACAAAGTGTTTAAATAATTTTAAAAATTTAATAAATTCTGAAACATGCATGATCTATTAAGATAAATGAAAATTTTAGTGCATTTAAAACATTATAAAGATGAAGATACAATGAATCAGAGTAGCATTATTCACAACAGCCCCAAATTGGGAACAGCCAATGGCAACCCACTCCAGTACTCTTGCCTGGAAAATCCCATGTTCAGAGGAGCCTGGTGGGCTGCAGTCCATGGGGTCGCGAAGAATCGGATATGACTGAGCGACTTCACTTTCACTTTTCACTTTCATGCATTGGAGAAGGAAATGGCAACCCACTCCAGTGTTCTTGCCTGGAGAATCCCAGGGACGGGGGAGCCTGGTGGGCTGACGTCTATGGGGTCACACAGGGTCGGACACAACTNCGGATATGACTGAGCGACTTCACTTTCACTTTTCACTTTCATGCATTGGAGAAGGAAATGGCAACCCACTCCAGTGTTCTTGCCTGGAGAATCCCAGGGACGGGGGAGCCTGGTGGGCTGACGTCTATGGGGTCACACAGGGTCGGACACAACTGAAGTGACTTAGCAGTAGCAAATGTCCTTCAAGTGACAAATGGTTGAAAACCTGTTGCGTGCATACAAGGGAATATGATTCAGCAATGCAAATGAACAAAATATTTCTACTTGTAACAATACAAATGAACTGCAAACTTATTTTGGGGAGTGAAAGAAAGCTGATGCAAAAGATCGCATAATATACAATTTCATTTATAAGAAATGTCCAAAAAGCACAAATCTGTAGCCTCAGAAAGCGCATCAGTGTTCGCCACGGGAGTGGAATGCCCGCTCACACTGTGTGTGCCAGTCACTTAGTCGTGCCTGACTCTTTGCGACCCCATGGACTGTAGCCTAACCAGGTTCCTCCATCCATGGGATTTTCCAGGCAAGAATATTGGAGTGGGTTGCCATTTCCCTCTCCAGGAGATCTTCCTGACCTAGGGATTGAACCCAGGTCTCCCGCATTGTAGGCAGACACTTTACATCTGAGCCACCAGGGAAGATTCCCCCCTCCAAAAAAGCCTAAATAGCCACAAAATGTTTAATAATTTTAAACATTTAATAAATTCTGGAACATGATCTATTAAGATAAATGAAATATTTTTAGTGCATTTAAACATTATAAATATGGCGATACAATGAATCAGAGTAGCATTATTCACAACAGCCCCAAATTGGGAACAGTGTAAATGTCCTTCAAGTGACTGAAAACCTGTTGCTTGCATACAAGGGAATACGATTCAGCAATGCAAACGAACAAACTATCTATGCTTGTAACAATACAAATGAACTGCAAATGTATTATGTGGGGTGAAAGAAAACTGATGCAAAAGATCGCATAGTATACAATTTCATTTATAAGAAATGTCCAAAACCCACAAATCTACAGTCTCAGAAAGCACATCAGTGTTTGCCACGGGGGTGGAGTGCCCACTCACACTGTGTGTCAGTTGCTCAGTCGTGCCCGACTCTTTGTGACCCCGTGGACTGTAGCCCCATCAGGCCTCTCTGTCCCTGGGATTCTACTGGAGTTGGGTGCCATTCCCTTTTCCAGGGGATCTTCCTGACCTGGGGATCAAATCTGGGTCTCCTGCATTGCAGGTAGATTCTTTACCCTTTGAGCCACCGGGGAAGTGCCCACTCACAGAGGTGAGCTAAATAAGCAGCTATTGTTTGAAGCTACTGTGTTTGGGGTGATTTTTGCATTTTCCTTTTTTGTATTCTTTTCCATTATGGTTTATCACAGGACATTGGATATAGTTCCTATGCTATAGAATAGAATCTTGCTGTTTATCCATTCTATACACACACATGTGCATCTCCTCACCTCAAATTCCCATCCATCCCTTTCCCAATCCCCCACCCTTGGCAACCACAAGTCTGTTCTCTTTGCTGTGAGTCTGTTTCTGTTTTGTAGATAAGTTCATTTGCATCATATTTTAGATTCTGCATATGAGTGATATAATATGGAATTTGCCTTTTTCTGACTTAGTGTGATCATCTCTAGGTCCATCTGTGTGGCTGCAAATGACATTATTTCATTCTTTTTGTGGCTAATATTCACATATATCATATATATTACATCTTTATCTATTAATCCATTGACAGTTGCTTCCAAGTCTTGGCTATTTTAAATACTGCTGCTATGAACATAGGGAGGCAGGTATCTTTTCAAATTATAGTACAAATATATGCCCAGGTATAGGATTGCTGGATCATACGGCAACAATCTTTAGTTTTTTGAGGAGCCTCCTTACTATTCTCCATAGTGGCTGTTCTGATTTGCATTCTTGTTTGGGGTGTTTTGTTACACAGCTGTAGCTAGCTGATGCAGGAACGAAGACCACAGTTTTGATACAGAGAAGTGAATTGGTGGTAAATGGACCCTGGCAACTGACTGATCAATGTAGGACTCTAGAAGGAGCCTGATCATCAACCCCATTTTCCAAGCCTCACCTGTGTGTCCAGGTAGGATGTGGATCACCTGCTGTTCCTCCATGTCCCACACAGCCACCATGCCCTCCTGCGTGCCAACCAGCAGCAGCTTCTCTTCCAGGCTCCATGCCATGGCAGTGATGCCTGCAGCCACAGAGAAATGAGAGCTCATGGGTCTGAATTCTCAACTATGAAATCCTCCCCCCACTTCGCAGATAAGGAAATTGAGGCACAGAGTCAGTTTCTTGTCCAGAGACACACATCTAGACGTGGCAGAGCTGGGATTTCAAAGCCAGCACTGTCAAGGTGCCAGATGCAGACTCTGAGCTGCTCTGAGGCAGGAGGATGGACCCAACCACGGTTCAGTCATAAGTGTCTCTAGTTCAGCGACTCCTACCCAGGGGCGATTCTGCCCCACACGCCCAGGGCACACTGGGCAACGTCTGGAGAAATTCCTGGTTGTTACAACTGGGCTGTCCATGTGCTCAGTCACTCAATTGTGTCTGACTCTGTCCCCATGGACTGTGGCCTGCCATGCTCCTCTGTCCATGGGATTCTCCAGGCAAGAAAACTGGAGTGTGTTACCATTCCCCTTCCCAGGGGAATCTTCCCCGCTCAGGGGTCAAACCCGCATCTCTTGTGTCTCCTGTATTGGCAGGCGGGTTCTTTACTGCTGAGCCACCAGGAAAGCCAGGATGGTGGGGGAGGTGTTAAAGTCAGAGCCAGTCCGGGTCTGAGAATCCAAGACTGTGTTTCCACCTCACCGGGACAGGATATGAAGAGGTGGGATTTTTCTTCTCTTTCCTTCCTTTTTTTAAAAAAAAATTTGTGATCACTCACGAACTGTGTCACCTTGGAAATGTGGACTCAAACTTTTCATCTTAAAAACAAAGAAACTGGGAATTCCTTGGAGGCCCGGTGGTTAGGACTCCACACTTTCATTGCCGAGGATGCGGGTTCGATCCCTGGCTAGGAAACGAAGATCCTCCAAGCCACATGGTACGTCCATAAATAAATAAAAGCGAAGAAACTGAAGCCCGGAGTGGGTAGGAAGTTTCTCAACCTCAACGTGTTGTGTGTGTGTGTATGTGTTAAACTGCTTCAGTTGTGTCCGACTCTTGGCGACCCTGTGGACTATAGCCCGCCAGGCTTCTCTGCCCATGGGATTATCCTGGCAAGAATACTGGAGTGGATTGCCATGCCCTCCTCCAGGGGATCTTCCCGGCCCAGGGAGGGAACCCACGTTTCTTATGTCCCTGCGCTGGCAGGCAGAGTCTTTACCACTAGTGCCACCTGGCAACATGACCAGAGCTCATGCAACTGGCACAGTGGGTCTGAAACACAAAACATTTTCCTACTGAGATGAGAAAAACCAAAAAACTTCTGAGCTGTGACTGCCTCTCCCTATGCTTTGACAGACCTCACCAACCAATCCCCACACTCTGTGATCTGCCCCACCCCCTACAGGAGCCATTCTATTGATATCACGCTTCTTTTAGTCATAAAATCCACAGCCCACAGGTTTCATTGAGTATTTAGTTACCCAGACTAAGACCATATTTCCCAGGCTCCCTTCTAGTCAAAGATGGCCATGTTCTCACAGTGAAACAGGAGCAAAAGTGGTAAGTTCTGCTTCAGGCTGTGTCCTTGAAGGGAAGGGGACTGCCAGCTACTTCTTCCCTCTTCCCCCTGGCTGGAATGCCACTGTGATGGTAGGGGCTGGAGCAGCCATTTTGGGCCATTAAGTGGACACCTCACATTGAAAATGGCAGAGCAACAAGTTTGAAAATGTCTGAGCCCCTGACAACCTGGAGACACCATATTACCTTTACTTATGCATGGATCATTGTGTGTGAGAGAAATGAAGTTCTTTTTTATTTTAGCCATTGCTATGTTGGCTTTTGTTACAGTATCAGAATCAGTATCATAATAAATGTACATTCTTTCCTGTTAGATTCAGTTTTATAATCCTTCTCAACACAGTATTCTAGTAGCTGTCCCTAAATCATTTTTTTTCCATGCATTGTATCAAGTATCTCTTAGAATTTCTATTTGAAGCTCTGTGCCTTAAGAATGTAGCTTTCCCCACAAGACTCTGTGGCACAGAAAAGGCACAAGTTATAATGCCTGGTATTTGAACAACAAGCTATTTGTATTAGTAGCCTCATAATTAATGTGAGACTGTGGATGGGCAGATAAAGGGATGGATGAGTGGTGGTGGACTGGTGGGTAAGTGGACAGATACATGACTGGCGGGATGAGTGGGTTAGCGAATGAATGGGTATTAGAAGGATAGATGAATTTGATAGATGGGTGGGTGAGTTGATGAATGGCTGAGTGTCTGGATGGGAGGAGGGGTATTTGAGCAAATAGAAGGTGGCAATTTGGGGAAAATGGAAGGTAAGTGGTGTGGATAGAATGGTGAAAGGAAGGATGACTATTGGAAATACGGACAACTGATGGTGGATGGATGGGTGGATGGGTGGGAAAGAAAGAAGGAAGGAAGAAGGGAAGGAAGGATGGAAGGACATACAGATGGACAGATGAAAGGAAGGAAAGGCGGATGGAGGGATGGAGGGATGAATGGAAAGACAGATGGATAGCTCAGTGGTTGGAAGAAAGGAAGAGAGGGAGGGAGGGGGTTTGGATGGATGAAAAGGCAGACAGATGGAAAGAAGAGAGGGATGCTGGGTGGAGGGATGGAAAGATGGGGGACAAACGGAGGGAGAGGACGAAATCCGCTCATCCTCTGACATTTTGGTGTCCCATGGAGAACCTAAAAGTCCCACCAGCCTCTCCAGGGCCAGTCAGGAGCCAGTCTCTAGCTTCCAGACTTGCTAGCATGAGGCTGTAAAATCACAGATGCTATGGTAAGATGGGCACTGAACTCAGTGACGAGACCCCAGAGGCAGTCAGCATCCGCTTGCTCTGGGCTCAGTAGCAGTATTTACACTAGACGTCTACAGTCCCTGGGCGACAGATGGAGTCAAGTCGGCATGAGACAGCAGGGCCAGGCCCAGCTGGCACCCTTGGGGCTTCCCAACTGGCAGAGGGGAGCCCCAGAGAGCAGCCTGAAATACCTGCAACCATGCCCCCAGGCAGACAGGGACTGCTCTGGGGAGACCCACCTTTGTGACAGCCAGTGAGGGTGGCCCGCAGGGGCCCTCCAGGCGGTGGGAGGAATCCTCCAAGGGGCACCAGCACAGGCTGTGGACACATCCGGAACCAGCTCTGTGCCTGTTGGCACAGCTGTCCCACCAGCCCGGGATGTGAAGCGGTGAAGAAATGGAGTCTGGCCAGGAGTTCTGTGTACAGGACGCTTCTCTCTGCAACAGAGGGGACGCTGGTTGAGGGGAGGGGCACTGCTCCCCCAGCTGGAGCCCTCCCCGCTTCTGCCTCCTTTTCTGTTCTCTCCACCCACTCGCCCCTACTTCAAGTGCACCAGGAGGATCCCCACCTCACACCCTAGACCTTGGGTTTCCTGAGAACAAAGACAATGCCTGTCTTGCTCATGGCTTTGTTCTGAATGCCAAGTGTATTAGTCACTCAGTCGTGTCCTACTCTTTGTGACCCCATGGACTGTAGCCCACCAGGCTCCTCTGTCCTTGGACTTCTCCAAGCAAGAACCCTGGAGCGGGTAGTCATTCCCTTCCCCAGGGGATCTTCCTGACCCAGGGACTGAACCCCAGTCTCCTACACTGCAGACAGACTCTTTACCGTCTGAGCCAACAGGGAAACCCAGGCACCCAGCCAACGTGTAGGATCATTTCCCCAGCAGTTCATAGTTACTGAGTGGGTTAGTGTCCTGTGGCTGCTGTAAACAAGACAACCTGGGGGGCTTCAAACAACAGAACCTTCTCTCACAGGGGCCAGAAGTCTGAAATCAAGGTGTGGCCAAGGCTGTGCCCCCTCCAGAGGTTTTGGGGGAGCATCCTTCCCTGCCTCTTCCAGCTTCTGGGGGCTCCAGGCATCTTTGGCTTGTGGCCACATCACATCTTCAACTTCCTTTTTTTATTATTTAAAATATTTATTTCTTTATTTTGGCTGCACTGGGTCTTGGTTGCTGTGGGCTTTCTCTAGTTGCAGTAAACAGGGGCTCTTTGCTGCGGTGCACAGGCTTCTTGACGTGGTGGTTCTCTTGTCGCAGAGCACAGTCTCCAGGTGCCAGGGCTACAGAAGTTGTGGTTCGTGGGATTACGTGGCACGTGGGATCTTCCCGGACCAGGGACTGAACCCATGTGCCCTGCATTGGCAGGAGGATTCTTATCCACTGTACTACCAGGGAAGTCCTCAATTTCTCTTTTTTTATTTTTAATTTTTTATGCAATTTGAAAAGGTTACACTCTATTTACACTTATTGCAAGATATTAGCTATATTACCCATGTTGTACAATACATCCTTGTAGTCTGTCTTACTCCCCCACTCCTATTTTGCCCCCTCCATTCCCTCTAGGCCTTCCCTGGTGGTTCAGCTGGTAAAGAATCCATGTGCAATGCAGGAGATCTGTGTTTGATCCCTGGGTTGGGAGGATCCCTTAGAGAAGGAAACAGCTTCTGGAGAACACCACTCCAGTATTCTGGCCTGGAGAATTCCATGAACTGTACAGTCCATGGGGTTGCAAAAAGTCAGACACGGCTGAGTGACTTTCACTTCACCATTCCCTCGCTCACTGGTTGCTGCTGCTGCTAAGTCGCTTCAGTCGTGTCCGACTCCATGCGACCCCATAGACGGCAGCCCACCACGCTCCCCCATCCCTGGGATTCTCCAGGCAAGAACACTGGAGTGGGTTGCCATTTCCTTCTCCAATGCATGAAAGTGAAAAGTGACAGTGAAGTCGCTCATTCATGTCTGACTCTTAGCGACCCCATGGACTGCAGCCTACCAGTCTCCTCCATCCATGGGATTTTCCAGGCAAGAGTACTGGAGTGGGGTGCCATTGCCCGCTGGCAACCACTAGCTTATTCTTGTGAGTATGCTCCTTTTTTATTATATTCACTAATTTGTTCTATTTGTTAGATTCCACGTGTGTGATATCATACAGCATTTGTCTTTCTCTATCTGGTTTATTTCATTTAACACAATCCTCTATAAGTCCATCCACATTGCTGCAAATGCCAAATTTTCATTCCTTTTAATGACTGAGTACTAGTCCATTGAATATATGTAGCAAATCTTCTTCATTCATTCATCTGTCCACAGACATTTTAGGTTTTCTTCATATCTGGGCAATTGCAAATAATGCTGCTGTGATCATTGGGGCTCGTGTATCTTTTAGTGTTTTCGTTTTGTTTTGTTTACCTTGGAATGGAATTACTGGGTCATAAGGTAGCTCTATTTTTTAGTTTTTCTGAGAAACCTTCATACTTTTTCCACAGTGGCTGCACCAATTAATATTCCCACCAACAGCATGTATGTGCATCAACCCAATTTCTGCCTGTGTCTTGATATGGCCTTCTCATCTGTGGGTCTCTGCATTTTCCCTTTTTTGGGGGGGTTTCAAATCTCATTCTGCCTTCTTATAAGGACATTTGTGATTGCATTTTGGGCCTGCTTGGAAGATCCAAGATAAACTCTCCATCCTAAGAACCTTAATCACATTTTCTTTCACCATATAAAGTAATAGTTATAGATTCTAGGGATTAGAGAAGGAAATGTCAACCTACTCCAGTATTCTTGCCTGGAGAATCTCATGGACAGAGGAGCCTGGTGGGCTATAGTCCCTAGGGTCGCCAAGAGTTAAACATGACTTAGTGACAACCACCAGGGATTAAGAAGTAACTATGTTGGGACATCCCTAGTGGTCTATGCCAAAAGCCTTTGACTATATTGACTATGCCAAAGCCTTTGACTGGGTGGATCACAATAAACTGTGGAAAATTCTGAAAGAGATGGGAATACCAGACCACCTGACCTGCCTCTTGAGAAACCTGTGTGCAGGTCAGGAAGCAACAATTAGAACTGGACATGGAACAACAGACTGGTTTCAAATAGGAAAAGGAGTACGTCAAGGCTGTTTACTGTCACCCTGCTTATTTAACTTCTATGCAGAGTACATCATGAGAAACGCTGGGCTGGAGGAAGCACAAGCTGGAATCAAGATTGCTGGGAGAAATATCAGTAACCTCAGATATGCAGATGGGAAGAACTAAAGAGCCTCTTGATGAATGTGAAAGAGGAGAGTGAAAATGTTGGCTTAAAGCTCAACATTCAGCAAACTAAAATCATGGCATCCAGTCCCATCACTTCATGGGAAATAGACAGGGAAACAGTGGAAACAGTGGCTGACTTTATTTTCTGGGCTCCAAAATCACTAGAAATGGTGAATGCAGCCATGAAATTAAAAGACTCATACTCCTTGGAAGGAAAGTTATGACCAACCTAGATAGCATATTAAAAAGCAGAGACATTACTTCATCAACAAAGGTCTATCTAGTCAAGGCCATGGTTTTTCCAGTGGTCATGTATGGATGTGAGAGTTGGACTATAAAGAAAGCTGAGCACAGAAGAATTGATGCTTTTGAACTGTGGTGTTGGAGAAGACTCTTGAGAGTCTCTTGGACTGCAAGGAGATCCAACCAGTCCATCCTAAAGGAGATCAGTCCTGGGTGTTCATTGGAAGAACTGATGCTGAGGCTGAAACTCCAATACTTTGGCCACCTGATGCAGAGTTGACTCATCTGAAAAGACCCTGATGCTGGGAGGGATTGAGGGGGGAGGAAAAGGGGATGACAGAGGATGAGATGGTTGGATGGCATCACTGACACAATGGACATGGGTTTGGGTGGACTGTGGGAGTTGGTGATGGACAGGGAGGCCTGGTGTGCTGTGGTTCATAGGATCGCAAAGAGTCGGACACGACTGAGAGACTGAACTGGACTGAACTAGTGGTCTAGTGGTTAAGAATCTTCAATGAACAGGACAGAACGTGGGTTCCATTTCTGGTTGGGGAACTCAGATTCCACATGCCTCAAAGCAACGAAGCCCATGTGCCACAACCACTGAGCTCCCGCGCTCTGGAGCCCACACACCACTACTAGAGAGCCTGTGTGTGGCAGCTACTGAGACTGCAAGCCAGCTAGAGAGCCCGTGTACGGCAACTAAGACCTGATGCAGCTAAATAAATAGATATATTTTTTAAAAGTAACTGCATCTTGGGGAGGGGGCCGTTTAGATGTATCATCACTATCACCCAAGTGTATAGCGTGGAAAACTGAGGCATGGTGAGGTTCAAAAGCAGCAACCCACTTCTGTATTCTTGCCTGGAGAATTCCCAAGGACAGAGGAGCCTGGCGGGCTACAGCCATGGGGTCGCAAAAGAGCTGGACATGACTGAGCAACTTAGCACACACGCACGAGGTTCAGCAGCTTACACCAGGTCACACAAACTGTGGGGCCTGGGGCATGGTGGCCATGCCCTGTGCCTGGGTTTGCTGGTGGGTGAAATCGCGTAAGGCCAGGGACAGGTGCAAGTGTCCCACTCACCACGGGTGTAGCAGTTAAAGTGGTGCTAACAAACTTAACTGTCAAGATAAACACTATTTTAGTGCATTATTTTTTTTTTTAAGAAAATCAGAAGCATGCCCCCAGGTCCATGATGAACAAAATATCAGTCTTTTAAATTAAAACAAACAGGAATAGCACCACACCAAGTCATCCTGGAGCCTGAGGCAACGGGAGAAATCTATAATAGGACCGGTTTCTAGGAGCCTGCTGGAAAGTACTATGTCCTGAGTGCACAGTTGCTCAGCTGCACCATCTGGTGGCAACATTTCTCTCTACATCTTCTCCTTGTGCTGGGCAGCCACAGGTTGTCAGTCAAGAAGCGCTGCAAAGAACATACTGCGATTTGGGCTTAGAAATCTTTTCTTAAACTGGCCCAAGGGTATTTTCCTGGGAAATCACTCCCTTTGAGGTTTAAAACATCTGGTGAGCATAAATGCAAGAAGAAGGCAAAAGCATCATCCACTTGGGTGGGATCCTAGACACCACCTTAGCGCTATTCAACATTTTGCAAATGGCGAAAGCAGAGGCTCGGGGCAGAAGTGGCCCCTCCAAGGCCTTTCACGTCAACAACATCAGTGCTGTCACGTGACAGTAAAAGGCTCCTCGGAGGGCACCATGGGGACAAGCTCTGCATGAATTGGCTTGCAAACTTTTCCCAGCAGCCCTAGGTGGGAGGGTTCACCAACATCCCCCATTTTGCAGATGGGGGAACTGAAGGCTGCAAGGCAAGGGAAGCGGTGAGAGTAAGGGAGGTGACGAGGTAGTAAGGGACGTGAAAGTCACACTGCCAATAAATGCCAGAGCCCAGATTTAAATCAACGTGGCGGGACCAAGATCCATGCACTTGTACTGATCTATGTAATAGGGATGGACATTTGGCAGGGAGCAGGGGCAGACAGACTCTTACCTGGAGAATCCCACAGACAGAGGAGCCTGGCGGGCTACAGCCCATAGAGGTGCAAAGAGTCAGACATGACTGAAGACTGAAGGAACTTAGCATACCATAGGGGCAGATAGAGGATGCAAAAGAAAGCCAGGGAAAATAATAACTAAAGAGTTAAGATATGTGGAAGTAGCCTGCAGCAATGGAATATGCAGGGGTGTGGGGGGCCAGGGGTGTCCAGCCTCAATGGTAGCCAGGTAGGCTTCTCAGACAAGCAGCAGCTGTCAGGTATGAATGAACCATGGAAGGAATACGGGAATTAAGCACCCTTATAAAATCACTTGTAAAAACCCTCAAATCAAAACCAACTGGGATGGGAAGTCCCTGGTGGTCCAGTGGTTAGGACTTGGCGCTTTCAGTGCGAGCGCCAAGGTATCCGTGGTTGGGGAACCAAGATCCCACAAACTATGCAGTGTGGCCAGACAAAAACAAACAAAAAATCCAGTTGGGAAATGTATGATAAAAACCATCATGGGGACTTCCCTGGTGGTCCAGGGGTTAAGAATCCTGCTTGCAATGCACAGGAGAGGACTCAGGTTCGATCCCTGGTTGGGGACATAAGATCCCACGTGCCGTCAGGCAGCTAAGCCCGTGTGCCACAACTACGGAGCCCGCGCGATGCAGCTAGAGAGACGCCCTCAAGCCACAGCAGAGATGCTGAATGCCACAACTAAGGCCGAACGGAGCAGGGGAGAGAAAAAGCGCATCCCAGCCACTTCACACTCAGTAGGATGGCTTTTTTTTTATCAGAAAATGACAAGTGTTGTAGAGGATACAGAGAAACTAGCACCTTTATGTGCTGTTGGTAGGAAGGTAAAACGGCACAGCCAGTATGGGAAAAGATCTGGCAGTTCCTCAGAAATTAAACACAAAATTACCAAATGGTTGAGCAATTCCACATCCAGGTATATATCCAAAAGGACCGAAAGCAGGGTTTCATGAAGATATTTGTATCCCCATAGTCACAGCAGTGACAGAGGATGAGATGGTTGGATGACATCACTGACTCGATGGACACGAGTTTGAGCAGACTCCAGGAGATGGTGATGGACAGGGAAGCCTGGCGGGCTACAGCCCATGGGATCGCAAAGTCGGGCCAGACTGAGTGACTGAACTGAACACAATGGAACACCAGAGATGCAGGTTGGATCCCTAGTCAGGAAGCTCCCCTGGAGGAGGGCAGGGCAACCCACTCCAGTATTCTTGCCTGGAGAATCCCATGGACAGAGGAGCCTGGTGGGCTACAGTCCATAGGGTCACAAAGAGTCAGACACAACTGAAGTGACTTAGCACACACGCACACACCATGGAACATTATTCAGCCTTAAAAAGGAAGGATATTCTGACATGGATGAACTGAGGACTTTATGTTAAGTGAAATAAGTCAGTCACAAAAAGGAAAATTATTGCATGAGTCCACTTACATGGGGTCCCTAGAATGGTCAAATTCCTAGAGACAGAAAGTAGAAGGGTGAGTGCCAGGGGCTTAGGGAGGGGGGGAAAAGGAGCGAGTGTTTAATGAGAACGGAGGTTCAGTTTGAGAGGACGCACAAGTTACCAAGATGAATGGAGTTGATGGTCGTGCAACGGTGTGTGAGTGGACTTAATGCTGCTGACCTGGACAATTAAAATGCTTCATTTTCTGTTACGGGCATTTGGCCACACTTTAAAAAATACAAACAAATAAAATTCCATCCTGAGGACACAAGGGATCCTTCAAACTCCAGGCCAGAGCGTGGGCCAAACCCTGCTCAACGCCTGTCCCTGGGAGCTAGGAATGGCTTTTGTAAAACCATTGATGTCTTTAAATTGATATGTGTAATTAGTGGGATGCCGGGAAATGCCAACTTTGAACCCCAACTGAGCCCTAAATGTTATCTGCCTGATCAAGACTTCCCCTTCTTTCTCATGAGTAGACTTAACTTACAAAAAGCTGTGCTCGGTTATTATCATTCTATGAGTTTCACCAATTAAAAAAAAAAATCTGTTTTCTCCCTTGTTATATTAAGTGTCATGGGCTTCCCAGGTGGCGCTAGTGGTAAAGAACCTGCAGGTTCGATCCCTGAGTCCGGAAGATCCCCTGGAGTAGGAAACGGCTACCCATTCCAGTATCCTTGCCTGGGAAATCTCATAGATGGAGGAGCCTGGTGGGTTACAGTCTATGGGGTTGCAAAGAGTCAGATACGACTGAACACTATCTGTCTATACTAAGCGTCAACATAATTTCCTCGATTTTGCCTAAAATATTTCCTATCTATGTGGCCCTTTCTAGTATAAGATGCTGGAGGAATTCCCTGGCAGCCCAGTGGTTAGGACTCTGTGACCTCACTGCTGAGGGCCTTGGTTTGATCCCTGGTCTGGGAACTAAGATCCCACAGGCTGTGTGGCAAGGCTAAAGCAATAAAAATAAACTTTAAAAAATTTGTTTAAATAGAATAAATTGCTGGGCTGAGTGAGAGGAAGGGCCCTGCCTTGATAGTTCTTACTCCTAAACTCTCCCAGATTCAATTCAAAGCTCTCGAAGCTGGAGCTAGGAGAAGCCCCTCAGCTATAACAGGAAAGGTGTG
The DNA here is from genome assembly GCA_006410635.1 of Cephalophus harveyi. NCBI lineage: Eukaryota > Metazoa > Chordata > Mammalia > Artiodactyla > Bovidae > Cephalophus > Cephalophus harveyi. The sequence continues at coordinate 63,559 of SJYT01054600.1, read as the reverse complement.
TGAGTGGCTCAGTGAGGAGACTGGGCTTCTAGAAGTCGGTGCAGAGTGGACCTCACCTACCCCATCCCGCCATCTCCGCACCGCTCACCCATGCCTCGGAGCTCCACTGCCGGGCGGCACAGCTGGAGAGCTTCCCGGACCAGGCTGACTTCAGGACAGTCCACGTACGGGGCACACAGGTCAAAGTCTTCCAGCAGACCCTCGATGCCCCCCGAGAGACCCCGGCAGCAAATCCAGGTCATGCTGCCTGTGGGCAGAAGGGGGTGCTGTGGGGAGCCTGCAGCTTCTTTCAGCGCATCCTGGGAGGTGGGTTCTCACCTCCTCGTTTCTCTGAGGTTCTCACTGTCAGCCTCACTGACATTTGGGGCTGATTGTATTCTGTGGTGGGGCCATCAGGTCGGGAGTGGAGAGCAGTGTCCCTGGTCTCCACCCACCAGATGCCAGTGACACCCCCCGAGTGATGACAGTCGGGAACATGGATATTGTCAAGTGTCCCTTAGGAAGCAGAGTCGTCCCTGGTTGAGAATGATAGGAATGAAGACATGGATGGATGGATAGGGAGAGAGAGAGACGGGTAGATAAACAGAAAGATGGATGGACGGATAGATGATGGACAGACAGACAGACAGCCATAGATGGTAGATGGTCGGGTAGATCCCCTGGAGTAGGAAATGGCAACCTGCTCCAGTATTCCTGCCTGGAAAATTCCATGAACAGAGGAGCCTGTTGGGCTATAATCCATGGTGCTGCGAAGAGTCAGACACACCTGAGCAACTGAGCACACACACACACACGCACACACACACACACATGCACACACACACGCACACACACATGTGCACACACACACAGATAGTAGATTGATAGGCAAATAGATGGATGGATGGATAGATAGATATAAAGATGATAGATATATAAATGGTAGAGAGATAGAAATTTAGGTAGGTTGGTAGGTAGATAGTTAGATGGATATTGGATAGACAAATATAAAGATGATAGATACAGATGGTAGAGAGAGATGCATATGTTAGATGAGATTTTATATTTATATATATATATATATATATATATAGAGAGAGAGAGAGAGAAAGGCATGATAGATATGGCAGATTATAGATAGATGCAGATAGATAGGGGGAGAAGGCAATGGCAACCCACTCCAGTGTTCTTGCCTGGAAAATTCCAGGGACGGGGGAGCCTGGTGGGCTGCCGTCTATGGGGTTGCACAGAGTCAGACACGACTGAAGCGACTTAGCAGCAGTAGCAGCAGATAGATAGGCGATAGATAGATACTAGATAGGCAGCCGTATATGGTAGATAAATAGAGATGGTAGGTGATAGATTGACAGGTAGACAGGGTCTCTCTCATTCTAAGGCAGTTTCTCATCCTCTAGGCAATCAACTAGCCCGAGATGCCAGCTGCAACCAAAATATCTCCAGACATCACCTAGCGTCCCTTGGTGTGTGTGTATGTCGGGGCGGTGATGGTGCAGAACCGCCCTTGGTGAGAACTAGTGCCTTAAAAGGAGCCACAGATTTTAACCTTCACCCTTCCACCCTATCAGGCTCCGGAAAGTGGGAGCACCAGAGGGTCAGGGATCCACGCAACCCCCTCCGAGACCTTACCCAGAACCTCCTGCTTCAGCTCCTCGACACGGCCCGCATGGAGCAAGTGATAGGGTAACTCCTTCAGCTTCCTCAGGTTTGCAACCGTGTCGGAGAACCACAGGGGCTGAGGGGCCACCTGCAGAGGAGGAGAGAGCTGGCAGCCAGGCCACTAAGACACAATCTCATTCATTCACTCCACAAACATGGGCCGGGCCAGGTACCAGGTGACGCTGGAGGGACAGTGACACGATATCATATGGGGATACCCACACATACCCACACACAGGCTGGGCTGGGACAGGAGGGGTCTGGGGCTCCGGGAATCCAAGGGGCATTGAAACTGGGTCTCGCAGGGTAAGTAGGAGCCTGTCTGGCAAAATGCATTGGAAATGATGGCATTTCAGAGCAAGAGAGCATCATGTGCAAAGGCCCAGTGGAGGGAGAGAGCAGGATCAGAGTTTGGGAAGGCTGAATTATAAGACAGAGTGAAGGATCATGGTTGGGATGAGACTAGGGAGGTTGTCGATAGTAGATCACAAAAGCACTGAACACCAGTAAGATCCCACGCGCAGAGGAGCAGCTGAGCTCAAGTGCTCCAACTCCTGAAGCCCGTACGCCTAGAGCCCATGCTGTGCAACCAGAGAAAGACCGCTTGCAGCAACGAAGGCTCAGCGCAGACGAGAAAGAAAGAAATACCCAGTCTGAGTTCTGCCTTGGAGTGAGGGGCGCATGGAGTAAAGAACAAGTGGTGAAGGGAATCCCCTGGCAGTCCAGTGGTTAGCACTCTGCGCTCCCACTGCAAGGGACACGGGTTTGATCCTTGGTTTGGGAACTAGATCCCACAAGCTGTAGTGGGACACACACACACACACACACACACGAACAAGGAGGAAACTGGTGTGTTTCAGGATGAATCAGAGCATAAGTAATTAAAATTCTGGGATGCCGCAAGGCATGACTTTGGAGATAAGCTTTTAAATGCTGTGATTTTGTTCTCTCATCTGGAAAGTTAGTGGAGCATCCCACTAACTTTTGGGATGGCAAAAAAAAAAAAGAAGAAGAAAAAGAAAAAGCAAGCAAAAGGAAGGAAATTATGGCAGACTTACTGAAGGAAGAGGCATTTGAGCTGGGCCGCGAGGTATTTGAAAGGCAAAAAAAAAAAGAGGTGGCCACTTGTAAGCTAAGGACCCAAGTCTTAGAGCTCCTGAGTGCAAAAGAAAGACTGGGAGGAAATACGTGAATAGTGACTGGAGTCTGGGAGCAGCTCTTCAGAGCGGGGACTTGTGGGTTTAGCTTTTATTTTACAGTTTGATCCTGTGTTCTCCAACAATTTTACACACTACTCTCCTAGGTGGTAAACGAAATAAGTGTTAACATCTATTTCTGCTTTATCGACTATGCCAAAGCCTTTGACTGTGTGGATCACAAGAAACTGAAAAATTCTGAAAGAGATGGGAATACCAGATCACATAACCTGCCTCTTGAGAAATCTGTATGCAGGTCAGGAAGCAACAGTTATGAGTAACACTTTGGGAGAACCAATGACTGAAAATTGAATTGTATGAGGGGGTTCACAAGGAAAACATCAATTCCCCCCACTCTCATACACCCACACACACACATACACACACACACACACACACACACAAACAAGGAGGAAACTGGTGTGTTTCAGGATGAATCAGAGCATAAGGAATTAAAATTCTGGGATGCCGTAAGGCATGACTTTGGAGATAAGCTTTTAAATGCTGTGATTTTGTTCTCTCATCTGGAAAGTTAGTGGAGCATTAATTCCTCATCTGCTGCTCCCCATCCTTCAGATAATGTTTGGGGATTTTCTGTCCTTTGTGAGAAAAGAAGGAAAGGAGGTTGAGAGCGTCTGGGGTGGAAATAAGGAATGGTAGGGGGCACGGGGCCCCAGCCTTGAGGACACAGAAGTGCGGAGGCTGAGAGTGGGGAGCAGGGGCCCCCGGACACCTCACCTTGCGGTCCAGGTTCAGGGGTTTTCCCACGAGTGGCAGGGTGATGAGTTTCTTGATGCCCTGGCTCCAGGCCCCTGAGAAGAAGTCGGCCAAGACTCCGTGACTCTTGGCTTTCTCAGGCCCAGACAGGTAGAGCTCTCGGACCACCTCGGCCAGCTGTCTGCAGAGAGGAGAGATGGGCTGATGGGCCTGGGGCACAGGGTGGGCTCAGAGGTGGTGACTGGCCACCACTTCCAGGAGGTGGTTCCCAAGCACCAGTCCATCCTAAACTCCTAGATGCTTGCTGGCTCAGCTGACTGCCTGCACTACTTGTTACCTACCATTTATCTCTAAATCAGCCCACCTTACATTTTTCCTTAAGTAATTTTACTTTAAAAAGGAATATTTGATAAACAACAAGACCTACTGTATACCACAGGGAATTGTATCTTATAATAATCCATAATGGAAAAGAATTTGAAAAAGAATATATAAAAAATATACTGATATATAAAAAATATATTAATATATAAGATAAATATATAAGTATAAATAATATATGATAATATATAAGGTAATTTATATATAAGTTCTAATATATATATATAACATATATAATATATGATAATATGTATATATCTGAATCACTTTACTGTATTCTTGAAACTAACACAAAACTATGAATTAACTGTGGTGGTGGTTTAGTTGCTAAGTCATGTCTGACTCTCGGGAACCCTGGACTATAACCCTCCAGACTCTGTCCATGGGATTTCCAATTGAAAATCGGAAAATTTGGGTTCCTCAATGATTAAACATAAAGCAAGTTACTGTATAATCCAGAAATTTCACTCCAGAGTATATTCCCCCCAAAGAATGGAAAAGCAGGGGTTCAAAGAAAAACTTGGACATGCCTAGTCACAGCAGCTCTAGTCACAATCACCAAAAGGTGGAAACAACCACATGTCCGTCAATGAATGAGCAAATAAACAAAATGTGATCCATGCCTGCAGGGGAATATCATTCAACCCTAACAAGGAATGAAGCACTAACACATGGTATAACATGGATAGACCATGAAAATGTCATGCTCAGTGAGATAAGCCAGATGCAATAGACCACACTGCGTGTGATTACATCCATATGAAATGTCCAGAACAGGCAAATCCATAGAGACAGAAAGCAGGCTCGTGGTTGCCAGGGGCTGGGGGAGCAGGGATTGGGGAGTGGCTGCTAATGGGGATGGGGTACCTTTTAGGGCAGTGGGAATGTTCTGGAAGTAGACAGAGGTGATAGTTGTACAAAATGTGAAGACGCTAAATGCCACTCAACCGTTCGCTTTCAAATGATGAATTTCATGTGAATTTCTCCTCAATTTAAAGAAGCAGTTCATTGTGGGAGCTCCCTGGTGGTCCAATGGTTAGGACTCTGCAATTTCACTGCCGAGGGCTCGAATTCAATTCCTGGTCAGGGAGCTAGGAGCCCACAAGATGTGTGGTGTGACTACTAATGATAACAAACAAGTTAGCTGTGTTAGAGCTCATGGTGGGGAGACCCTTGCATGCTCTGCTAAGTGGACTTGATTCCCTGGGAGTGGGGAGTGAAGAAGGATCTGGAACAAAGAGGAACCTGGCTCGAATTCAATTCCTGGTCAGGGAGCTAGGAGCCCACAAGATGTGTGGTGTGACTACTAATGATAACAAACAAGTTAGCTGTGTTAGAGCTCATGGTGGGGAGACCCTTGCATGCTCTGCTAAGTGGACTTGATTCCCTGGGAGTGGGGAGTGAAGAAGGATCTGGAACAAAGAGGAACCTGATCAGGGAGTCCTTGCTCTTGGAGCCCCACCCAGACAGTGTCACCAACCCGCTCGACTCACCTGTGGGCAATGGTCAGAAGGGTGAAGCCGTCCACAGGCCGCCTGGCCAAGCAGTTACCCAGATCGCGACGAAGCCTCACCCACAGCAGGGGCGGGAAGCGCAGAAGCTCTTTGCTGGGTGGGGTCCAGTCTTGGTACACGCTCTGCAGGACCTCGTCATCCAAGGACAGGACATCCTTTAGCTCCGCCTCTGAGAGCCCATGCCTGTGGAAAGGAGGGACGGACGCGGGAGCACGCCTGAGTCTCCTGCATTTGGAGAAGGCAGAAGCCGAGGGAGGGGCAGATGAGACCAGCTCTATGGCACCCTGCCCATCACCGAAGGGTTCACCATGGAGATCAGCGTTTGGACAGTGCCCACGGTTAGCTGGTACTCATGCCTGGTTCCAGCTGTACCCATCAAGTAAGACATTTCCTGATCTTTCCTTCCTTCTCACACCTACAGAACCCTGAACCATCCCGCCCCCAATCTCAGATGAGTCGAGTAGCACAGGAAGAGAAGTAACTTAGGAAAATAATGCATAAACCACCCCAAGTGTTCTTGCCTGAAAAAGTAAGTGGCTTTAAACATGATTAACATCAGACTAGAATGGACTTCATAATACCTGCAAGCATTTGCCTGGAGAAACTAAGGGACTTGTCCACAAATTTCCTCTGGCTTGGAGAACAAGCAGAGTTCATTTCAAAACAGGCGAGAGAGGGAGGCTGGCTTCTGCTTACAAGGAATACAAACACCTTGTGTGTGTGTGTGTTTAATTCCCTGATATTGATTAGTCTTCATTTTGCTGGAAACACTTCCCACATTCTTTACACATACAGAATGCCTGCTCACTTGGAATTTTCTGTTGTCCAACGAGGTAGGTATTATCAGTGTTCTCTGAGATCTCCTCCACGAGATCATCTCATCTTTGACAGTCACAGCTGAGTCACTGGCGGTGTTTGCCACAGTTTCCCCATTGGAATAGCCAGGCCGTCTCCCTAATCTGCTTTTCTCCTCTTGACAGCTCTTTCCAAACCAATATTCCTGGGAGCCACAACACGAGGGTTTACATGGGGTGATCCAGTGTTTCCTCAAAAGTTTCCTCTTTCAGAATAGAATCTTCTGGGATTTCCCTGGCAGTCCAGTAGTTAAGACTCACCTTCCAATGCAGGGGGCACAGCTTTGATCCCTGGTCGGGGAACTAAGATGCCACATACCTTGAAAGTGAAAGTGAAGGTCGCTCAGTCGTGTCTGACTCTTTGCGACCCCATGGACTATACATACAGTCCGTGGAATTCTCCAGGCCAGAATACTGGAGAGGGTAGCCTTCCCCTTCTCCAGGGGATTTTCCTGACCCAGGGATCGAACCCAGGTCTCCCGCATTGCAGGTGGATTCTTTACCAGCTGAGCCACAAGGGAAGCCCAAGAGTACTGGAGTGGGTAGCCTATCCCTTCTCCAGTGGATCTTCCTGACCCAGGAATTGAACTGGGGTCTCCTGTACTGCAGGCAGATTCTTTACCAACTGAGCTATGAGGGGAGCCACATACCTCGAGGTGCAGCCATAAGGAAAAAAAAAAAAAAAGAATAAAATCTTCTTTCTCAATCTTCAGTATACTCTCGAAACAAACCAGGCTTAGAGTCTCTCTTTGCAGTTTCGGGCACAATGAATGGCTTGTCCACCAGATCAAAAAAATGGGACATCCTAAGAGGCTTTCAACCTGGATATCCAAGGGAAGCACAGCCCCACACTTCTCTGGAATCACACCCCTGCACAGGGCCCTCTGGTTAGGGACCAGGCCAGTCCATTCATTCTCAGAGAAGCAGGGGGCTAGATCCTGGAAGGCCACTGACATCAGTAAAGCGAGGGCACTTTTGCTTAACCCCTGTTCATGGAGTGTCATCTCTGTGCTGCCCCCTGGAGGACAGAAAGCTAGAGGCCCATGAAGCTGATCTAGTGCAGAGAGCCACATAGAAAATAACTGGGGGAAAAAAGAAACAGTAACACCAGTTGTTAGGGAGAAGATAAGCCAACTCCCCCGAAGGAGAGAGACAAGGTAAGTGGCAGGGGAGAGACGGTTCTCGGAGCATGTGAGTCCCTCTGATAAGGTACCCTCAAGAGCTGGAATTGTGCAGGAGGGGGCCTTCTTCTGTTTGTCAGATGGGGAAACTGAGGTTCGTGTATTCATGGTCCTGGATGGCCAGGGGAGAGGAATTCAGTTCCATCCCTGCTCTTGAAGATGTTGTGTCTCATTGAGTCTAGAGCCACGATGTCCAGTATAGTTGTCACCAGCCACACACAGTCATTGAAAGTTAAAAATTAATGAAGTTTAAAATCCGGTTTCTGGGATGGATAAGCTGGCTTTCAAGTGTTTATTTGCCACACATGGCTCGTAGTTACCACTGTGGACAATGAGATATAGAGCGTTGCCCTCATTGCCAATATTCTATTGGACAGTGCTAGAGCTGTGCACTGGGGGATGTGCCTAAGGTCACTAGGTTGAGAGCCCTTCTCCATCCCCAAAGACATCCCCGTGATAATGTGGACCCAGGCGGTGCTAGTGGTAAAGAACCCTCCTGGCGATGCAGCTGCTCCCCATCATGAGACCTGCCTTTCCTGCACCGCAGACAAGCTCTGTGTGTGAGGTCACACCACTCTGCATTTGGTGCTAGCTGAGGGACCTTGGCCAGTGATGTCTATTTGCAAGTATAATCTCATTATTTCTTTCAGCAGCCATATACAATGGACACTCAGCTACCCACTCTGTACAGAGGTGTTTGAAAAGGCCACAGTGCATGCCTAACACAGTTTCTCAGCCTCCCACTGTGATGCTAAGGGTCAGATCATATAGGATGCTAGTAGAATTCCTAGCCTCCAACCATTAGGTGTCAGCAGCATGATAGACAGATGAGAGATGATGTGCTGTGCTGTGTTGCCACTTCGGGCATGTGTGACTCTTTGTGAGCCCATGGATTGTAACCCACCAGGTTCCTCTGTCCATGGGATTCTTCATCCAAGAATACTGGAGTGGGTTGCCATTCCCTTCTCCAGGGGATCTCCCCAACCCAGGGATTGAACCCGCATCTCTTACATCTGCAGCATCGCCAGGAGGGTTCTTTACCACTAGCACCGCCTGGGAAGCCCTGACAGATGATGGATAGATACGTGTTGTTGTAGTTGTTCACTCACTAAGTCGTCTCTTTGCAACTCTTTGCAGGCCTGTGGACTGCAGCATGCCAGGCCTCCCTGTCCCTAACCATCTCCCGAAGTTCACCCAAGTCCATGTCCATTGAACTGGTGATGTTACATAGACAGATACATAGACAGACAGAAGGAAAGAGAGATAACCTAGACAAATGCATGGAGATGGAAAGCAGATTCATGGCTGCCAGGGACTGGGAGAGGAGGATGAGGAGTGACTGCCAACGGGGACAGGGTCTCCCTTGCAGGGTGAGGAACCATTCCTCATGGTTATTGGTAGCACAGCACTGTGAATGTACTGAATGCTGCCAAACTGGACCCTTCAAAAGGGTGAACTTTGTGGTATGAATGATACTGGCTTGAAAAGTGTTCCCCATCCCTGTGAATAGGACCTTATTTGAAACCAGTCTTTGGGGAAGTGGTCAAGATGAGGTCCCACTGAGACAAGCTGGGACCTGGGACCTGGGGCCCTTTGCTGCAGTGCTTGCACCTGGACAAACGTCTCCTCGAACACAGAATACAAACAAACTATAAAGAACTGAAAATAGCTTCATGCATGCACCAATGGGGAAAGTATGGATAAGCCAGAAAAAGAGCAAAAACTCAACTGCCACTTTGGAAGAGCTGGGAGCAAAAGCAGGGTGTTTCACATGCTCCCTGCTTACCACACCACCAGAGGGGTGGACAAACCCCCTAAGCTACCCCTCGACCCTGACACCTACCTTCATCCAAATAAGGTACCAGCTCACTGGGAGCACGCAAGCAAAGGAAATTGTCATTTGTTCTCCTTCCTCACTGCTGCAGCAATGCATGCATGCTAAATTGCTTCAGTCATGTCTGACTCTTTGCAACCCCATGGACTATAACCCACCAGGCTCTTCTGTCCATGGGATTTCCCAGGCAAGAATATTGATCCCTGACCCAGGGATCGAACCCATGTCTCTTCCCTCTCCTGCACTGGCAGGCGAGTTCTTTACCACCAGCGCCACCTGGAAACCCTGTGCTCACAGCAAAAGTACCAGTAAAGCCTTGCCTGGATTTCTTGTCTGGCCTCTGATCATCTCTATCAATTGCGAAGGCCAAGAACCCCGGTCAGTAACAATACTGGACAGGAGTAGACCCTAAGCCAATGAGTGATGTCCTTCCAAGAAAAGAGGGAAATTCAGACAGAGAGACACACAGGGAGGAGACCACAAGATGACAGAGGTGGAGACTGGAGTGATGCTTCTACAAGCCAAGGAACGCTGAGCATGGCCAGCAACACCGGAAACGAAGGAGAATGCCTAGAACAGATTCTCCTTCAGAGCCTCCAGGAGTGTGGCTCTGCTGACACCTCAATTTCAGACCCTGGTCCTCAGAACTGTGAGAGAATAGACTTCCATTGTTCGAAGGCACCCAGGTTGTGATTTGCTATGGCAGCCCTTGGAGAAGAATGCACGCGTACGGTTCAAAACAGAGTGAACCCCCCAGAGACTCACCGGGAAGACACAATGTAGCCCAGCACGCGGGCCACCAGGAGCTGCCCGTGTGTCTGCTCCAGGCGGGCACACAGCTGTTGCATCGCCTCCTTAGCAGTGGAGGCCAGCGGGGCTGGCACAGTGAAGGAGGCCCACTTCCGGGCCTCCTCAAAAGCCAGCCTCAGCAGCCCTGGGTGTCCACACTCTGGGAGGCTGGCCCAGAGCATGTCCCTCTGCACCTGACTCAGTGTCCTCCTTGAGGCGGCCAGCAGGAGCCGGATCATCTCTTGCCCTTGGTTTCCGGAGAGGGGTTTCACCTCCCAGTAAGCCCCTTGGTCTGTGAGCACCTGCCGCATGGTGTCTAAAACCCCCCGCTGTCCAGAGCAGGCCGAGACGATGAGATGGACCCTAGGAGGACATTTGGGAGGCAGCCAGGGGATCCTCCTAGCACAGTGGACAGAGTCCACCTCATCCACTGAATCCAGCAGGATCACGAGGGACTCAAAGTTTCGGCTGGAGATGGTGTGGAGAAGGATGTGGAAAAACTGGACCAGCCTGGTGTGGGCCTCTAGGACCTGGGCAGGGGGCAGGGGCAGCCCGTAGGCCAGGCACACCTGAAAGCAGATGCTCTGGAGCAGGCCTCGGGCCTCAGAGCTCATCTGAGATGTCCCCAGGAGCCGCAGAATGGTCACTGTCTTGCGGCCAAGCAGCCCCAATGTCTGCTCAGCCAGCTTGCACATCAGAGCCGTCTTTCCGATGCCTGGGGGTCCAAAAAGCACCAGGGGTGGGTGGGGGCAGCCATCACTCTGTCGCAGTCGCTGCCCCAGCTGGGTCAGGAGCTCCTGGCGTCCACAGAAGGTCTGGTTGACCTCGGCACTGAGTCCCAGGTGGTGGCGGATCTCCTGGTAGAGCCACGCCAACTCCTGCCTGCCGGCCTCCAGCTCCCGGAGGCACTCAAGAACCTGATGGTTGGCCCTGGCCACAAACTGCTCCCCCAGCTCCTTCAGGTATCGGGCATGAGCCTTGTTTTTGGGGTTCACCAGGTCTCGGCTCCACGCTAGGTGATGGGCCTTGAGAACTCCAGGCTGCCGGTCAGCGATGCGCTCCTTGAGGTTGCTGAGAAGGTTCTGGGCATCCGTGTCCAGGCAACCATCTGCAAGACGGTCCACCATTTTGAGGGCACAGTCTTCCAGGATGTGTTTATTGAGGTCTTGGATCTCTCTCAGGAAGACTGTTGCCCCGTGATCCCCAACCGTTGCACTCAGCAGGGCCCGTTCTATTTCCCACTCGATGACTGCCAAAGTAGAAGAGAGTAGAAGCATTATGTCATCAGCTGGCTGAAAAGGGGACACTTGGGAGACACATTCCAGAAATGAGAACACTGGAATTCAGGCTTAATGTGGGCCAGAGTCACTTGGCATAACTATAAACAACATGCCAAGGAATGGGCTCCAGTGTGTTCCAACAAAACTTTATTCATAAAAACAAGCAGTGGGCCAGGTTTGGCTTGAGGCCACAGTTTGCCAGAATCACTTGGGGGCTTACAAAAACCTACAGGGCAGGACCCTGCCTCCAGAAGTTCTGATTCTGCATGTCGGGGTAGGGCCTATGGTTTGAATTTCCAACAAGCTCCCAGGTGATGCTGCGGCTGGGGTTCAGAGGCCACACCAAGAGTGGTATTGATTTAGCCACTACTCAAGAAGAGCTGACTCACTGGAAAAGACTGATGCTGGGGAAAACTGAAGGCAAAAATGGGGCAGCACAGGATGAGATGGTTAGATAGCATCACCTACTCCAGGGGCACGAATCTGAGCAAACTCTGTGAGATGGTGAGGGACAGAGGAGCCTGACATGCTGCAGCCCACAGGACTGCAAATAATTGGACATGACTTAACAACTGAACAACAACAACAGCAAAATCAAAGATACCTTGGTGTAGGCAACACACAGATGGTTGTGAAGCAGTGTGTATGTGAAGCAGCCTCATCATAAAACAATGCCATCAAACTCAAAATAGTTAAACATGGAGTTTATATAGCTCTTAGGTGTGGCCCCAAAAGAACTGAAAACAAAAGCTCAAACACTTGTATGCAGAAATTGTTCATTTCAAAAAGGTTAATTTCATGCCATGTGAAAGCAGCCGTAGATAACTTACAAACTAATGTGCTTGAGTGTCTTCCAATAAAACTTTATTTATAAAAACAAGCAGTGGGCTGGGTTTGGCCCTTGGGCCATGGTTTGCTGACTCCTGTCCCAGAGCATGCAGCAGCTGCTCTGAGGACCTGTATCTTCTAGAGCCAAGAGCCCACACTGACTTCTCCTTGGAGGCCTTTGTTTTGAAATAGCGGTCAGGTTTGAGTTATCTTTGAAACTGCCCTGGGATCATCAGAGGCTCCCAGATCTCTGCAGCTGAGTGAGTCACGCCCTGGGAGACAGGACTCAGTCACAGAGCCAAAGACAACAGCCACTCAAAAGTCCGCCTTGGTCTGACCCCACAACCCCCTTAGCCTCATGAATGGAGATCAGAGACGAAGGCAACTCACAGTCCTTAATGCTTCTTGGACACATTTTGGCGTGAACCAGTCCAAGACTATCTGTCTGCCAGCGATAGGCTGTGTGACCTTGGGAAAAATCACTGCACCTCTCTGAGTCTCTGTTTCCTCCCTTTAACATGAGTACTAATCCCAAAATTGAAAGGGCTGCTATGAGGATTTTCCATGAAATAATGCTTGTGAAAAGCTGAGCATATTATGCTGAAGGAACAAAAGGTTACGGTCTGCGATTTTATCTTCTGTGACATGGTCGAAATAAAATAATAAATGAGATGAAGTTGGGTTAGGGCCCGCCAAGGCTGGGGTTTGTGGGGAGGGGTGAGTGTAGCTCTAAATGGCAGTGGGAGGGAGCCTGTGGTCAGGGAACAGTCCTTGTGTATCAGCCATGGTGGTTACTTGAGGCTATACAGGTGATAAAATTGCAGAGAAAGAAAAGGCTCATACACACACAAGCACAAACGGTTTCTGTTACTCTCTCTGTATTCTAACAATGTCCACTTCCTGGTTATAATATTGCACCCTAGTTATGCAAGATGTTACCTTTGGGGCAATCTGGGTAAAGGATACATAAAACCTCTTCCTTTTTTTTTTTTTTTTCCCGATTTCCTGTGAAACTCTATTTCAAGATTAAAAAAAAAAAATTTTTTTAAGAAAGTTTAGCAAGGTGCCTGAAAAACAACATGGTCTAAAGATACTGTCTATGACATGCCTCTGACCTCCACACCCATTTGTGCTTTCTGCTGATGTCTAGGAATTTCTATTTGTTCTTTCAGATGGGACTTACTAATGGGTGAGGTTTGACGTAATTGCTTAGTGATCTTATTGTTGAATAAGATCACGGCTGAGACAGGACCTTTCAGATCTCCATAACGACTCCCCTAGGTACGACTTCTGACTAGTTCCATTTTACAGATGAAGAAACAGAGGCTCCAAGCCTGCCAGAGGTCATGCGCTGGAAAGGGGCAGGCCCGAGATGCTAAACCGGGCCCATCCCAAAGTACAGACCCCAGATGCTGAGTATGACCCCGGGGTCAGGTATCTCCCTGAGAACAACTGGCACCCTTGGCTTCGTGTCTAGAGCAAGCTATAGGGACAGAGCGAGTGCTCAACAAACAGTGGACTCAGCACTGTTACACACACAAACGGTGTATCCACAACCAGCCTGTCACTACGAGTCTTAACCAGTCAAGGTGAGCCCCGCCTGTGACGCCAGGTGGGCCCCAGGTACTCCTGATACGATGGGACGGGAGGGAATTTCAGCTCTGTGGTCTTCCTCCCCCATACCCATGCTGCTGCTGCTAAATCGCTTCAGTCGTGCCCGACTCTGTGCGACCCCATAGACGGCAGCCCACCAGGCTCCTCTGTCTGTCCATGGGATTCGCCAGGCCCCCCACACCTATAATCCCGGTCAAATCATGAGGAAGCACCAGCCAAGCCCAGGCTGAGGGACATTCTATAAAAGACCTGGCCAGCATTCTTCATATCAGTCCTGAAAACCTGTTACAGACCAGAGTAGCGAAGGGAAGCAAAGGATGAAACGCAGGGTGGAATCCTGGGACAGAAAGACATTGATGGGAGAACTGCGGAAATCCAGATGAAGTTCCTCTGTCCATGGGATTCCCTAGGCAAGAGTACTGGAGTGGGTTGCCATTTCCTTCTCCAGGGGATCTTCCCAACCCAGGGATCGAACCCAGGTCTCCCACATTGGAGGCAGATGCGTTAACCTCTGAGCCACCAGGGAAGCCCCACACCTATAATCCCGGTCAAATCATGAGGAAGCACCAGCCAAGCCCAGGCTGAGGGACATTCTATAAAAGACCTGGCCAGTACTCTTCATATCAGTCCTGAAAACCTGTTACAGACCAGAGTAGCGAAGGGAGGCAAAGGATGAAACGCAGTGTGGAATCCTGGGACAGAAAGACATTGATGGGAGAACTGCGAAAATCCAGATGAAGTCTGCTGTTGCTGCTGCTGCTGCTGCTAAGTAGCTTCAGTCGTGTCCGACTCTGTGCGACCCCATAGATGGCAGCCCACCAGGCTCCCCCGTCCCTGGGAAGTCTGGAGTCTAGTTACTAGTCATGTACAGATAGTAAATATTGGTGTTCATTTCTGAGTTCTGATAAATGTGCCTCGATCATACAAAATGTTACTCTTATATGAGTAAGAGAAATCTACACTATCTTTGTAACTTTATAACATTGTAACATTTTTGTTAATCTAAAATTATCCTCAAATAAAATTTTTAAAAATGGATTATGTCCTTACTAGAATTACTATATATACAATAAATAGCAGTCAACATATTTTAATAAAATACTATTAGTATAAGTTGCTACTTTCAGGAAGGATTTGCAAGGTCCCTGGGCCTTTCAGACCTGGGAGAAGCTCCGAGATCACCCTCCCTCCCGTCCACCATCCCTCATGCCACCTGGAAGCCTGTCTCTTATACACATCTAGATGTGTATAAGAGACAGATATAAATCCATATATTCAATATTTTATAACATAAATTCATATATTTGATAGTATGGATAACATGAATTCATATAGTTAATAGTTTGGGAAATATAAATTCGTATATTTAATAATGTGAGGGTTTCCGTGGTGACTTGGTGGTAAAGAATCTGTCTGCTACTGTAGGCGATACGGGTTCGATCCCTGATCCGGGCAGATCCCAGGTGCCACAGAGCAACTAAGCTGGTGCCCCACACCTACTGAATCTGTGCTCTAGAGCCCGGGAAACGCAGCTACTGAGCCGGCACTGCAATTACTGAGGCTCTTGCGCCCTAGAGCCTCTGCTTTGCAACAAGAAGCCACCGCAGTGAGAAGCTGGCGCACCGCGGCTGAAGAGCGGCCCCCACGCTCTGCAAAGGGAGAAAGCCTCGCAGCGAGGAAGAAGGCTCCGCACAGCCAAAATAATAAATAAAATTATATAAAAAGACTGAAGAGCGGCCCCCACGCTCTGCAACTGGAGAAAGCCTCGCAGCGAGGAAGAAGGCTCCGCACAGCCAAAATAATAAATAAAATTGTATAAAAGATAAGGTGGGTGATGTAAAGTGTCATACTGATAAAGCGTAAACTGACGCTGCGGCTGGTGCTAAGTCGCTTCAGTCGCGGCCGACTCTGTGTGTTACTAATCCATAAATAATAAGAACCTTTTTCTTACTGAAAGAATCTAGTTCTTTCCTGAGTCAGCAAGTGATGGGGCAATGGCTTGATCTCACTGCCTTTTTAGAAACACCTTTCTGCTAGCCCGGTGTGGAGGACGGAAGGGGCAGAGGACGAGGCTCGAGGTGAGAGGTAAGGGAGCAGCAGGGAGCCAGGTGATGAACTCAGCACAGAGGGGAAACTCTACTCCCCTCCTTGGGCAAAAGAGACTCCGTCTTCTTTCGCTTCAGTTTTCAGAGGCAAGTACGTTGATGAAGGACAATTTCCTCAGTAGCAGCCGGCTCTCGGCTAGCCCGGGGTGACTCACTCTTCCAGTTTTCCCAGAACTGTCCTGCGTTTGGCCCTAAAAACCCTGAATCCTGGGAGGGTCTAGGTCCCAGGTGTATGGGGATGGTGGTCATCCTAGGACAAGTCCCCCAAAGCCAGGAGCCTGCCTGAGAGAAGGAAAGGAGCCTGAAGAGAAGAACCCTAAGAGGCTGAAATTAACCAGGATGTAACTGCACTCTCTTGGATCAGAAAAA
Organism: Cephalophus harveyi; assembly: GCA_006410635.1. Classification (NCBI taxonomy): domain Eukaryota; kingdom Metazoa; phylum Chordata; class Mammalia; order Artiodactyla; family Bovidae; genus Cephalophus; species Cephalophus harveyi. The sequence continues at coordinate 47,241 of SJYT01054600.1, read as the reverse complement.
TAATCTTTCCAGAACTGGGCTTCCGGGACTAGGTTGGTTTGGCGTTTATGGAAATGCAGGCAGTGGTGTTTGGATAAAGCGTGATGTGGATTTTGAACCCCTGGGCATTTCCCGGGGACCCCCAGGGAAGTCTTTGCAGCCTCACCTGACCGGTAGTAGCGGTGCCACTGCTCCCGGCTGATGAGCCCCAGCCTGTGGGCCTCCTGGGCTCCGGAGCGCAGTGCAGAGATCAGGGTGGCCTCCTCAGGCCCAGAGGCCTCCCCGGTGCCCAGGGCCTGCAGCAGGTAGGCGGGGGGCACCGCGTTCTCGTCCCTCCAGAAGCTTCGAGCCACCAGCTCCAGGTCGCGGGGCCTGGCGGTCAGCTGAGCCTTCAGCGCCTCCCACTCCTTTTCCTCGATCTGCGTGGGGACGGGGCAGGGGCCGTACTGGTCACCCACGAGGGCCTGGAGGAGAGAGAGGTGGAGACAGGTGGTATTGGGCTCAAGTCTTGGCTCAGGCACTTAGGTCAGTGACTGTGGGTGAGGCATGCCGAGCCCTTAAAATGAGCCTGGTGGTTGTTCCACAGAGATAATTAGATTAATGTAAGCAGATCGGTTAGGGGTCCCCAGAGAAGGGAACCAGTAATGGCTTTCTTGACATAGGAGAAACCATTTTGGCCTAAGCCATTTTGTGATTGAAGCCTGGCCTCAGTGCTTGCCCTTGAACACATCTAAGTAATTAATTATCTTAAGGGAAGTGAGACGATGCAGGAATAAAGGAAAAGCAGCCAAGAAACAGTCCAATAGTCCAGTTATTAGGGGGAACCACTGACTAAAGCCACCCACCCCAGCCAGGCCCAGTAGTGACCACCTGCATGAGTTATCTTAAACAGGGTGTCCCGGTAAGGGATGTAGAATCCCTTGAGGAGGGAAATGTCAAAAGGTGGTTCAGCGGTAAAGAACCTGTCTGCAATACAAGAGATGCAGTTCCATCCCTGGTTGCGGAAGATCTCCTGGAGAAGGGAAAGGCTACCCACTCCAGTACTCTTGCCTAGAGAACCCATGGACACAGGAGCCTGGAGGGCTACAGTCCATGAGGTCTCAAAAACGTCAGACATGACTTAGCAACCAAACAACACAGAAAGAGACTCTAGTTCAGATATCCTACCAACCCCCCAGGATCCTTCTCGCTGGGATCCACCTTGGCCGATGCGGTGCGTGCACCTTCAGGAAGGACCCGGAGTTGGTGTAATTGGCTAGAGACAACCCAGCAACCAAGCCAGTTACCATAATACTGGGGACTGGGAGCCACGTGGCAGAGCAGTTCTCCTGGGTTCCCTTATACTGCTGCTCTCTGCCCAGGCATATTTTCCCAATAAAGTCTCTCGCTTTGTCAACATGTATGTCTCCTCAGACAATTCATTTCTGAGTGTTGGACAGGAGCCTGCTCTTGGGTCCTGGAAAGTGTTCCCCTTCTTGCAACACAGTGATAAAACAGACTCCTAGTTAATCTTCAAAGGATATACATATAATATATCTTTGAGTTCTGCAGGAACTAAGACTCCTGCCCAGGTGGAATATAGGATGATGGTGTAGACCCTCCTGACTTCAATCAACCACAGTTTGGACGCTGTGGACCTTTGTCCCAATTCTAGGCTGAATTCACCTCTGCTCAAATCACTTCATGAATATGCATGCCCCCTTGGCTTAAAATTTTCTGTTTTGCTGTTCAGGGAGACACTGCTTTGGGAAAAGTCTCTGGTGTTTTCCTGACTTGTTGCAAGTAATAAGTCCTTCCAGGCATCCCTGGTGGCTCAGTGGTAAAAAAAAAAAAAATCCGCCTGGCAATGCAGCAGACATGGGTGTGATCCCTGGTTTGAGAAGATTCCACATGCCTCCGGGCAACGAAGCCTGCGCACTGCAACTACTGAGCCCACGTGTTGCAACGTGTTGTGCCCTAGAGACCCTGCTCTGCGATAGGAGAACCCACTACAATGAGAAGCCGGTGAGTAGCTTCTCAGAGAGTAGCCCCTGCTCCCTGCAAGTAGAGAAAGCCCGTGTGCTGCAACAAAGACCCAGAGCAACCAAAACTAAACTCATTAAAAAATTTTTAAAGAGAGCTAATCTGGAAAGGGAGATGGTGAGATCCCCATGCAGAATATCTTCCCCCAATATATATATTGAGCCAAACCCAGGACTGCTGCTCAGCAGACAGCAGAGACTGAGACAGTGTTGGGCCCTGCCTTCCTGGACCTTCGAGCCTTAACAGGAGAAACAGGCTTCAGTCTGAGAATTGCACCAGTGTCAGTATTTCAGATGTCATCGTCCTAAGAGGAAAAGGCAAATTAGGTCACAGGAGGGCCGTGGAGTCAGAGAAATTCCCCTGAGGGAGAGAGGATCAAGCTACAGAATAAGACACGAGAAGGAATGCCCCTGGCAGAGGGCCTGCAGGGAAACAGTACATCCAAAGGCCCTGGGATATACTGAGTGGGAAAGACAGGGTCTACAGGACCAACAGGGAAGGTGCAGTAAAGGGAGATAAGGTCATCCCCTGGGACGATTTTGCAGGGCTTGCGGAGACCCTAAGATTTTGGTCTTATTGCAAGAATATAGGAGGCCCTCTTTCCACCTTCAGCAGCTTGAAGAAAGTGCAAACTGGAATTCAAGAGAATTAGGCGGGAGAAGGCCTAGGACAGTGGACCCAAAGTCTTGAGTTTCTTCATTATGTAAAATGGAAGCAATCAACCCTCCCTTCTTCATTGGGACATACCAGAATATTCCAGGGGGTGTGTACCTGGGAAATCTGAATGACTTGAATCTGTGATGATGGTCTAATGGAGCAGGACCCTAAGGGACAGACCGCTCCCCCATATCCTCACCTTTAGCTCCTCCCTGGAATACATAGAAAACAGTATCTGATGCGCATTTCCTGAGTTGTCTTGCAAAAAAAAGAAAGCGTGAGTCCCTCAGTTGTCTCCAACTCTTTGCAACCCTATGGACTGTAGCCCGCCAGGCTCCTCTGTCCATGGGGTTCTCCAGGCAAGAATAATGGAGTGGGTTGCCATTCCCTTCTCCAGGGGATCTTCCCAATTCAGGGACTAAACCCAAGTCTCCTGCATTACAGGTGGATTCTTAACTGTGTAAGCCACCAGGAAAGCCCAATGTGAAAACCCTCACCAAATGGAAGAAATTCACTTCATGATGATCATGAACATGTAGCCCCCAGACCTGTGGCACCTAAGGACTGGTAACGTTAACCCCTGTGATACCACCCTGTTACTTCACCATCAACCAATCAGAGAACTGTGTGAGTTGATCCTATACCCTGCAACTCTACTCCCTCACCTGGCCTTTAAAAATGCTTTCCTGAAAGTCATCTGGGAGTTCAGGGGTTTTGACCACTAGCTGCCCTGGACTCCTTGCTTGGCACCTGCAGTCAACACTGTGCTTTCCTTCACGACAACTCGATGTTGGTAGATTGCATTTATTCTGCATGGGCATGTGGATCCAAGTTTGGTTTGGTAACAATAAGGTGTTGGAGAGGATTCCACTCTCCAGCTGCCTTTCTTGAAGGCAGAGCCATGGACAAGCAAGAGGAGTTGGAAAAGATGTAGCCAGCCGAGCACAAACCAGCACTCTCAGGAAGGAGACAGAAGACACAAGATGCTCCTGTCTGCGGGACCGGAGCATCGGGAATGGGAGGAGTTTGAGAGAAGCTCAGGTTGCCACCACCAGGAGCAGCTCTCTGGAGATGCTAGAGCTGCAGGTGGCCCGAGAGACCCAGAGCTTCTAGAAGGAAGTGCCATGGGGAGCCGTCCCCTGCCGCACTGCCTAATGGCTTATTTACCAGAGAGATGCCTCTCCAAGGGCCTCCACTGCGCCTCTGAGTTTTGTGGAAAGCCCCCTAAACCAGCGCCACTGAAGGAGAACGAAGCTGTGACTCTCAAGAGTTAGAAGGGAGACACCTGTTTCAGGAGGAACACAGGAAGTGGCTAAAGGTCAGCTTGAGGCCCAAGGAACCCTTCAGGAAGGATTTGCAAGGTCCCTGGGCCTTTCAGACCTGGGAGAAGCTCCGAGATCACCCTCCCTCCCGTCCACCATCCCTCATGCCACCTGGAAGCTGCGCTGCGCTTTTGGCTGCCTGCAATTTCAGTTGCAAAATGGAAGTCCTCCTGGAGTTCCTTTTCACCCCCTCTCCCTTTTTCCTTTACGAAACTTTTTTCTTTTCTTTTTTTCTTTGAAACTCAACACAATGATCACTCATCAGTCTCAATCATCAGCAAAAGCAGAAAACTGGGGAAAAAATTCGCAAAGGAGATACATAAGTCAGAGGATTTTGTTGTTGTTGCTTAATCACTCAGTTGTGTCCAATTCTTTGTGACCCCGTGGACTGTAGCCCTCCAGGCTTCTCTGTCCATGAGGTTTCCCAGGCAAGCATACTGGAGTGGGTTGCCATTTCCTTCTCCAGGGGATCTTCCAAACTTATGGATTAAACCCACATCTCTTGCAACGAGGGAAGCAATTCAGAGGGCAGAGCCTTTAAAATATTAGACTGTATCTTAAAGCAATAATAATTAAAATAGGGAGCCGTACTCAATACTTTGCAACAACTTTTCAGGGAAATGAATCTGAAAAAGTTTATACATATATATGCTTTTGTACTCAGCTGCTTCAGTCGTGTCCGACTCTTTTCGACCCTTTGAAGTACACCTGCCAAGCTCCTCTGTCCGTGGGATTTTTCAGGCAAGAATATTGGAATGAGTTGCCACTTCTTCAAGGCTCCAAGGTATCTTCCCTACCCAGGGATCAAACCTATGCCTACTGTGTCTCCTGTGTCTCCTGTATTGCAGATGAACTCTTTACCCGCTGAGCTATTATGGATGTATGTAACTGCATCACTTAGCTATACACTTGAAACCCACACAACGTGAAAATCAGCTATAAAATAAAAATAATAAAGAATTCAATAAAAAATAAAGAGATGAAATCAAGTGATTCAAACTTCCAGTTATAAGATAAGTAAGTCCTGGGGATGTAATGTACAGCATGGCCACTGCAGTTAACACTGCTGTAGGGTATATTTGAAAGTTGCTAAGAAAGTAAACCCTAGACATTCTCATCACGAGGGAAACCATTTCCCTTTTTCATATCTATATGAGCAGCTGGGTGTCAACTAATACTATTTAATAATCATTTCACAATACGTGTAAATCAAGTCATTATGTTGTATACTTTAAACCCATACAGTGCTGGATGTCAGTTACAGCTCAACAAAGCAGGAAAGAAAGAAAAATTGATGTCAGCCTATAAAGAAAAGTATAGCAGGAAAGCATGAAAACACAGTGGTAACTGTACAGATAAAAATACATAGTAAAGCTTTTCACATCTGCCACCCACATCTTAGTGTTTTTTTTTTTTTTAAGGAGACGTAATCTCTAAAGGAGATCAGTCCTGGGTGTTCTTTGGAAGGACTGATGCTAAAGCTGAAACTCCAGTACTTTGGCCACCTCATGCGAAGAGTTGACTCATTGGAAAAGACCCTGATGCTGGGAGGGATTGGGGGCAGGAGGAGAAGGGACGACCGAGGATGAGATGGCTGGATGGCATCACCGACTTGATGGACGTGAGTTTGGGTGAACTCCGGGGGTCAGTGATGGACAGGGAGGCCTGGCGTGTTGCAGTTCATGGGGTCGCAAAGAGTCGGACACGACTAAGAGACTGAACTGAACTGAACTGATCTCTAAAGCAGCACTAGAACTTTCAGCCACCCTGGAAGTGTTCATACCCATGCTGTCCAACACGGTGGCCCCTTGACCCATGCGGCCACTGAGCCACTGGGATGCGGCTGGTGCAGCCGAGGAACTGAAGTTTTAATTCTACCTGATATTATCAATTTAAATCACCACATGTGGTTCGTGGCTACTATACTGGGCAGGGGGCTTTCCAGGTGGCATTAGTGGTAAAGAATCTGCCTGCCAAGGCAGGAGATGTGAAAGACATGGGTTCGATCCCTAGGTCGGGAAGATCCCCTGGAGAGGGCGGGCACAGCAACCCACTCCAGTATTCTCGCCTGGAGAGTCCCATGGACAGAGGAGCCTGGTAGGCTACAATCCATAGGGTTGCAAAGAGTCGAACGCGACTGAAGCGACTTAGCACGCACGCACGCACACTGGCTTCATGTATTTGTCTTTATTTCCCTAGAAAACAGCTTTTATAAACCTTTTTTACTTGCTATATTATCTCCAGAAGTTTTTTGGGGGAGCTGCTCAAAGCTTGTTTTTGATTAAGATGTATTAGGCAAAGATACTTTCTTGACTTTTTCTCTCTTTACTTTCTGGGACAAGTTTAGGCAAACTTTCCATCAAAGGCCAAATAACCAATATTTTCAGGGTTGATGGACAGATGGTTTCTGTGGCAACTACTCAGCTCTGCCATTGAAACTGGAAGCAGCCTAGAGTGGTATGTAAATGAACGAGTGTGGCTGTGTGCCAATAAAGGTTTGTTTACAAAAACAAGTAGAAGGCCAGATTTGCCCCATGGGCTGTGGTTTGCTGACCCCTGCTCTAGGATTTATGAGCCAAAATTCTCTAGTTCTTGGTATATTTGAAACTTGGTGATGTAACAAATCAAAATTTTAGAATATCATACGCTGATTATAACTTAAACCATTAATTGTGAGCTGGAGATTGTTCTGGTATCGGAGAGAGTTTAGCTAGGGAGGAGAGAAGACCCTGGTTGGTCTTGCCTAGGGTCAGAAAAAGTTAGCTCCTGAGGCAGGCTCAAAAAAAGGGACACAGGTTGCCCCCCATAACACAGGGCACATGGAAGAAAAAAATTTGCATACCCTGTAGATTTTCACCTTCTCTATGGTTTTCTAGGATCTCAAAGTTCCCCAAACAAAGCTGATGATGTGGGAAAGCTCGGAGAAAATTCTAAGATCCTTTTGGGCTTCAGCACTCTGCTCTGCCACTCACCTGCTGCTTCCATTTGACTGCTACTGTCTGGATTCTGGCTAGCTCTCTATTAAAATGGGTGCTGTGATCAATTAGCAATGTCTGCCATGGGCAGGCTATGAAGATTGAGCATGATAGCAGACATGCCACCCACTTCCCTCCATTGACGGGTTTGGTCTAGAAACAGGGCCATATCCTGGTGCTAGAATGAGAAGTAAGAGTTACTCTGTCCCTCCCAAGAGACTCACAACAAAAGCTGGCCCTATGGATGTTTTCTGACACCGGTCAAGTTCCTCCAAGCAGAGTTCTGTGGTCATGTGGTTAGTGGCCTCAGTGTTCCGAATACCCCACCTCAGGTCAACCACCTGGAAATAACAAGCATGGGTTTGTCAGGAAGGCGGCAGGATGGGTGATGTTTTTCAATTCCTTTTAATAAAGGCATAAAGTTTCTTTCAGTCATTTTTTATTTTTGGCTGCCCTATGCAGCATGCCAGATCTTAGTTCCTGGACCAGATATCCAACCCTGGCCCCCGGCCCTGGAAGCTCTGAGTCTTAGCCACTAGACCACCAGAGAAGGCCCTCTTTCAGCAGTTTGACAACCTTTCCTCAAAGAGGGATGTCTGGATTAAAAGAACTTGAATGATACCCATAATCCCAGTGTAACCGTGAGAAAAATATCAGACAGACCCAAATTGGAGGTATGCCGCAGGACTCCCAGGCAATCTTCCCCACAACCGTGCTGCTCATGAGTACGAAGGAGAAGACCAAGGAGGCCTCCCAGCCACAGGAGACTGGGGAGCTGGGACAACCAAATGTAACAGAGTTCCTTGGCCTTCTAAATGTAACCAAGTTCTCCTCCATAAAGGAGACACAGATGGCGATAGTCAAAAAGTCTGGAGGTTACTTAAAGGCAATGTACCAATGTCCATTTCTTAGTCATAACAAGCATGCTCTGATAATAGAAGATGTTCACAACAGGGGAAAAAGTGGGTGGATGGGGCATATGGAGACTCTATCCTGTAGGCAATTTTCCTGCAAATCTAAATTCCAAACACAAACGTTTACTTAAAAATATTTTAAAACATTTTTAAAGAACTTGGGCATTTTCAAACTGTTCCTTTTTCAACAAGGACATGTCCACCCTTGTTTGCAGAGCTTTCTTTGCAAAAGAGGGTTTTCGCTTGGCCAGAATCAGACAAAGTGTCCTGGGAAACTGCACGCTTCTGGTCCATTTTGGCCTACTGGCCGGAGGAGGGGCTGAGTAGAATGGTTTAATTCAAGCAGTGAAGCTGACCAAGCAGAAAGCTGGGATGAGGAGAGAGTGGGTGGGACTCAGAACAGGCCAAGTCTCCCTCAATCCTTTTGTCCAGAGAGAAGGACACAAAATTCCTAATAAAATACCGCATGGGGTAAAAGGACTACAGTACCGGATGTGGCTGGAGGAGGAAAGGGAAAAGGAAAAAGGCTCAGCCACTGGGCCCGCACAAGAAACTCCGTCTCTCCAGGCCACTGTCTCCCAGCCTGCGTCTTGGTGGTGTTATTGCCTTAGTCGCACATTAAAGGGACGCACACGGGGCGTTTCATCGGTGCTCAGGACCTATGTCCTCACTTATAATGTCTCTGCCACTGAGTCATGTCTCATGACCAGGGAGGGCAGAGGCGAATTCCCACCACGGCGTTGCCTCTTTCTTAGTAACGTAGAGGGACTTGCCTCGTGGTCCAGTGGCTAGACTCTCTGGATGACTGTTGTAAATGGCAAAGCGATAGCATCAACTGAGGCTGAGACTCCAAAGATGGTTTATCAGTTTCCGCTTAGAAACATGTAGGCATCTACATCCCCACCCTGGGACTGGTGCCCTCTATCTAGGGCCCATGGTGACGCCCCGGTGGTGCACATCTTACATGCATACCCACTCAAATATCCCACAGCCCTCATAGACGCCCCCTAAAGCTGTTCCAGTGTAGGGAGGGCTGGAGGACAGGACAAGGCAACAATGAAAGTGACATGCAAGGCTTCCCTGGTGGCTCAAGGGTAAGGAGGTACAGGTTTGACCCCTGATCCAGGAAGATCCCACATGCCACAGAGCAACTCACCCCTTGCACCAGAACTACGGAGCCAGTGCTCTAGAGCCTGGGAACCACAACTGCTGAAGCCCACGTGTCCTAAAGCCCGTGCTCCACAGCAAGGGAAGCCACCGCAATGAGAAGCCTGCGTCATCCATCACACCAGCAGCCCCCACCGTCATCTGTTAAAGTATTTTTTCTTATTGGTTTACTTATTTGACTGTGCTAGGTCTAGGGGTGGCTTGTGAGCTCTTAGCTGCAGCATGTGGGGTCTAACTCCTTGACCAGGGATCGAACCTGGGTCCCCTGCATTGGGAGCAACGAAGAGTAGCCCCTGCTCTCTGCAACTAGAGAAAGCCCACGTACAGCAACGAAGACCCAGCACAGCCAAAAAGAAAAAGACAGTAAATCTTATTATTTTTTTTTAAAGTGACATGCCCAAGGAGCAGAGTTGCAAGGCACCCACTCCTAGTGCTTTGCCACACCACCTGGGTAGACTGCAGTGCCCATGGCCATGACCTCTCCACCTGCCTTCTTTAGAGGACTTTCATCTGTAATTCTGGGGTGGAGCCCCTCTGAGCAAGGAGCCCGTATGACTGCCCTGGTTGCTGAGACAGTGAGGGGCGGGTGGGCTGTTACCTCGAACATCAGGCCGTGCTTCTGGCAGAAGGTCTGCACTTCAGGGTAGGCGGTGCTCTGTAGGGCTTCCCTCTCTGCATCCATATCTGCAAGGAACGGCATGGAGGCTAGGAACCGGAAAAACTCAGAACTCGAGCCTGCCTCACAGCTCTGCTTTTAGCCTCAGGTGCTCCTACAGAGGAAAGCTATGGCAAACCTAGTGTGTGTGCTCAGCCACTTTAGTTGTGTCTGACTCTGTGTGACCCTGTGGACTGTAGCCTAGCCTTCCAGGCTCCTCTGTCCATGGTGATTCTCCAGGCAAGAATACTGGAGTGGGTTGCCATTCCTTTCTTCAGGGGATCTTCGCAACTCAGGGATGGAACCTGCGTCTCTTACATATCCTGCGTTGGCAGGTGGGTTCTTTACCACTGGCGCCAACAAACCTAGACAGTGTATTAAAAAGCAAAGACACCAGTTTGCCAACAAAGGTCTGTATAGCCAAGGCTATATTCTTTCCAGTAATCATGCACAGATGTGAGAGTTGGACCATAAAGAAGACTGAGCACCAAAGAATTGATGCTTTTGAATTGTGGTGGAGAAGACTCTTGAGAGTCCCTTGGACTGCAAGGAGATCCAACAAGTCAATCCTAAAGGGAATCAACACTGAATACTCATTGGAAGGACTGATGCTGAAGCTGAAGCTCCAATACTATGGCCTCCTGAGATGAAAAGCTGACTCACTGGAAAAGACCCTGATGCTGGGAAAGATCAAGAAGGACAAAAGGGCAACAGAGGATGAGATGGTTGGATGGCTCCATCACTGACTCAATGGACATGAACTTGGGCAAACTCCAGGAAATGGTGAGGGACAGGGAGGCCTGGCATGCTGCAGTCTGTGGGGTTGCAAAGAGTCAGACACGATTTGGTGACTGAACAGAACAACTCTTACGAGAGCTAGGACCCTTCATGTAGAATTGAAAGCTACAAAAAACAGGAGGCATGCCAGAAAGACCAACTATACCTGGGACTTTCCTAGTGTTAGTGCTAAAAATCCTACATCCCAGGAAACCCCTCAGACCCAGCTAACCAGTATGGTTGTTCACCTTTGGTTAGGGTTGCCAGATAAAAATACAGGACATCCAATTGATTTGCATTTCAGATAAGTAATGAGAAACCTGATAGAATAAGTACAGCCCACTCCCTGAACTCCAGAATGTGCATTTCTGATAAGCCCTCTTCCATGTGTAACACAAATCACTTGTTAGCATAAGTATGTCCCTCTCTGCACACTGGCGGTGGTGGTTTATTCACTCAGTCATGTCTGACTCTTTGTGACCCCATGGACTGCCAGACTTTTCTGCCCATGGGATTTTCCATGGGACTGGGTCACTATTTCCTTCTCCAAGGGACTTTTCTGACCCAGGGATCGAATCCACATCTCCTACATTTCAGGCAGTCTTCCTTGTATGCAGATTCTTTACCGCTGAGGCACCAGAGAAGCCCCTTCTGCACACTATCTTGTACTAAAAGATCATTGGTTGTTTATTTCAAATGCAAATTGAGCTGGGTGTTCTGATTTTGTTGGTTGTGGTGGTGGTTCAGTTTCTTATTTTTGATAAATCTGGCAACCCTGCCTGGGGTAAATCTGGATTCTAAGATTATTTTCTACCACTTGCCTTCATTGTATGGCCTTGTGCCAAGCATCATGCTATCTATCCTTGGCTTCCTCCTCTGTAAAAAGGGGGTGATGCCTCTACTCTGCAGAGCTGCAAGCTCCCCAAAGTCAAAAACCTCTGCTCTAAGTCATTGCTAATTTCTCAGCACTCAACATAGGCACTCAATAAATGTTGATGGAACCATTGAGGCTGCACTTACTGTAATGTAAGCATTCAAGAATTATTTGCTTTCTCCACGTAGCCAGGGGAAGGTCACTTGAGTGTCCATGAAAGGACGCCCAAAGCCGCTAGTACAAAGAAGCTGCCTGGGTCCTAGCATAGGCCCTGGCCTGATGCCAGTCTTGGACCTGTCTCCCACTCCCTTCCTGTCCTGTGAATTCCACAGGTTATTTATATTTGTCCGTAAAATATCCACTGTGAAGTTACTTTATGTCCAAACACTAAAAAGGATCCCTGGTGGTCTGATGGTTAAGACACAGGTTCGATTCCTGGTCAGGGAACTAAGATCCTGTTTGCATGCATGCTAAGTCGCTTTAGCCATGTCCGACTCTTTGCGACCCCATGGCTGTAGCTAGCTAGGCTCCTCTGTTTATGGGATTCTCCAGGCAAGAATACTGATGTGGGTTGCCATTTCCTCCTCGAAGGGGTCTTCCTGACCCAGAGATCGAATCCGAATCTCTTATGTCTCCTGCAGTGGCAGGCAGATTCTTTACCACCAGCACCGCCTGGGAAGCCCCAAGATCCCTCAAGACAAAAATGCCAAAAAAAAAAAAAAATCAAGGACACAATGGCAAACAGGGCATATGTCGACAAAGCACCATGCTGGAGCAGGTGGCCACTGCTGTCCTGGGAGAGCTGACTGCTAAACCATCAGGAATTTTGTCAAAACAGCCACTGTGAAAAAATTAGCTTCTCAGGTGACTCAGTGGTAAAGAACCCATGTGCTAATGCAGGAGACTCAGGTTCAATCCCTGGGTCGGGAAGATCCCCTAGAGAAGGAAATGGCACCCCACTCCAGTATTGTTGCCTGGAAAATCCCATGGACGGAGGAGCCTGACAGGCTACAGTCCAAGGGATCGCAAGAGTCAGACATGACTTAACTAAATAACAACGACATGAAAAATTAAACTATCTGAACTTAGGATGAAACACATTATAGTAAAAGCAGAGATTGCAAATACTCAAACCTCATCACTTCTGAATTATTTTACTACCCTTGACCATGGATTCTGCTCTTGAGTTTGTTTACAGCTATTGATTTGGCATTAGGGAAATATTCGAGGATGGTGAGCTACCCAACATATCTGACTCCGTGTTTATGAGGTCACCCAGGACAGCTTGAAATTGACCATGGTGGAAGAATTTACACCATGGAAATGACAGACAGTATAAATCAGGGGTTTTTGTTTTGATTTTTGGAGAACAGGTTATTAAACACTTGCCAGCACACACTGTGAAGCCTTCATGGAGCTTATAGCCTAGTTGGAGGAGTCATGCGTTAGATACACAGATCAGCTGAATAACTACAGCTTATGGGGCTTGGGGCTTCATAGGTTCCTGGACCTATTGGAGCCCAGTGTGACCATAATTTGTGGGAGAGGTGAGAGTTACACTAGATAAAGTTGGGGAGTGAGCCGGATCCTCTCATACAGAGCTTTGTAGCTGTGGGAAGACTCGGGCACTTTTTAAGTCTAGCTTAGAATGTTGATCATTAGTATTAGTTGCAGTATTATTTGCTACTCACAACAACTCTCTCAAGTCAGGCTCTGAGGCTGGCTTATGGAGGAGGAACCAAAGGGTCAGGGAGGCTCTCCCTCACCAGCTCCTATGTGTGTGGGTCACTGGCCAGGCTGCGTTCACATCCAGGTCTCCTAGAAGATGCTGTGAGCCATGCCCACCGGCCCTGGCACCCCCCGAGCTCCCAGTCCGGCCCTGTCCCTTACCTGAGATCGTAGAGCTGATGAAGATGGCCACGCTTCTGGATGCAGGCGCTGGGAGGGGGCCTGCCTGACCCTGGAGAAGTCGCCGGCGGGTGCCTGGGCTTAGGGGGCTGCAGTTCATGCTGCCCACTCACCTGGACAATCTTTCCCCAGGAAAAGGCCGGGGCCTCAGACACCTCACACCAGTGGCCAGACGGCCTTCCTAGGAGGCCAGCCGGGCAGAGCCATCTGCAGTGGGGTACCTGTCTTACCCTCTTAGGTTTCTTGACCACCTGCAGCCTCTGTCACCTCCAGGGCCCCTGGGGAGATGAACCAGTGGCTCTTCACAGCTCCACTTGGTCTGCGAAAGCTAATGGGGGGAGATGTTGGACAGTGGCCTCCCAGCCGACGTCCCCTGGATGTTGACTCCGCCAGGCGCCTGAGACTTTTCCCCCTCAACCAATAGCTCCTCGCCCTGGGAGCTCACCAGTAGCCACAGTAACTGCGGTTTCCTGGCGCTCAGCTTTGGAGCCCAGGGACCAACCAGCCTCCCAAACACCTGGGTCCCCTGGGGCTCCATGAAAATTGAGCCCTGGCCCAGGTGTGCAGTGGGAGGCTGTGCGATACTGGGAGCTGTGCCAAGCCCTGGCAGGGCAGGCAAGAAGGACAAACTCGGGGGAACCTTGACCCCATCCTGTGCTCACTGTGCTCTCCAGTGGAGTACGGGCACAAAGTGTACTATTTAAGCCAGCAGTTCTCAACTGGGGGCCATTGTGCACACACACACACCCCCCCCCCCAACCAGGGGACACTTGCAATATCTGGAGACATTTTTGGTTGTCACGACTGGGGGAGGAGAAGCTCTTGGCATCTAGAAGGTAGGGCCCAAGGATGCTGCCCAACACCCCGCAAGGCACAGGACAGGGCCTCCACGGAGAACTATCTGTTCCCAAATGTCAGCAGCGCTGAGAAACTGGGACACCAAGTTTAAATCAACTCCAGCTGGATCTCCTTGCCTGCAGGAGGTGTGGAACCTGAGGCCTGCTCTCCTTGAGAAGAAGGGAGATTAGCAAGTCTCCGGAGGGGCAGTTAAGGACCTACCCACCTGGAACTGACTGAGGGATTTCTCTCATGGCCTGGTGGTTAAGACTCCACGCTTCCAATGCAAGGGGTGCAAGTTTGATCCCTGATTGAGTAACATCCCATATGCCGGTCAAGGTCAAAAAGAACAAAAAGGAAGCAACCGAGATGTGCTGTTTGAAATAATCAAATACACCATTTGAAACAACGTGGATGGAGCTTGAGGGCATTACCCTGAGTGAAACAAGTCAGAGAAAGATAACTGCTCCAAGACCTCACTTATATGTGAAATCCAAAAAGAGCCCAACTCGGGGACTTCCCTGGTGGTCCAGTGGTTAATAGTCTGCCTTCCAAGGCAGGAGATGCAGGTTCAATCCCTGGTTAGGGAACTGAGAACCCTCATGCTGCTGGGAAACGAAGCCCACGGGTCGCAACTACTGAACCTGCATGCCCTGGAGCCTGTGCTGCGCAACAGAGAAGCCCACGTGTTGCAAAAAAAGACCCAGCGCAAACAACCACACAAAAGAAGCCCAACCCAGAGCAGAGAGTAGAATGGTGGTTGCCAGGGAGTGTAAGGTGGGGAAACGGGGAGAGGTTGGCCAAGGGGTACAAGCTCCCAGTTATGAGTCATTCCACGGATCTAGTGTGTAGCATGACGACTACAGTTAACAACACTGTGCAATGTTGTGTTATACACCTGGAAGTTCCTAAGAGAGTTAAATGTCCTCACCACAAAAATGAAATGGTAATTATGTGACACATGTTAGCTAATGCTACCGTGGGTAGCCATCCTGTAATAAATAAGTGCATCATATGGACATAATATACCCTAAACTTACACAATGTTATATGTCGATTGTATTTCAATAAAGCCTGGGGAATTTTTTTTTTTTTTTAATGAGCAGGAAAAGACTTTCTCAGGATTTGACCTTACTGAAGGTGCTTTGGTGACTTCAGCCCTGCCTCACCCACCTCTCAGTGTTGACAAACCACAGATTGGAGGAATGGATACCTTGGTGTCCATGGGTTTGCTTGGAATGCTGACTCCTCCATTGCCTTCCTGGAGGACTTAAGCCAACAGCCTCTCTCCCGGGACATCAGCTGCCATCTTGTGGTAAATGGGAGTGAGAACCACTCCCGCGTGGGCTAGGGTGAGATGAGGAGGCTCTCATCTCAGGAACAACACACCAGGAAGAAAGCACAATGTGCTTTCAA
Source organism: Cephalophus harveyi (assembly GCA_006410635.1). Lineage (NCBI taxonomy): Eukaryota > Metazoa > Chordata > Mammalia > Artiodactyla > Bovidae > Cephalophus > Cephalophus harveyi. The sequence goes on along the minus strand of SJYT01054600.1, from coordinate 31,738 downwards.
CCAAAATAAATACCCAAAGTCCCATGAGGAACCAAATGTGAACAAGGCATTTGGGAGAGAGGTATGTCAGTACCTGCCTTAGCTCAGCTCGTTGCTCTGCGATGACCTAGAGGGGTGGAAAGGAGAAGCAGGAGAGAGGCTCAGGGGGGAGGGTTTATATACATACATATGACTGATTCACTTCATTGTACAGCAGAAACTAACACAGCATTGTAAAGCAATGATACTCCAATCAAAAAAATAAAGAAAAAGGGACTTCCTTGGTGATCCAATGGTTAAGGCTCCATGCTCCTAATGCAGGGGGCTCGGGGTTGATCCCTGGTTGGGGAATGAAGAGCCCACATCCCACATGTGTGGTCAAAAAAATAAAGAATAAAAATATGATATGCTTTTCCACTTGTTCATATATATTTTTTTAAAAGGCCCCATTTTATATACAGGCACTCAAGAAATAGTTTTACCTAACAGCCTGAAATTTTGCTCATCTTTTTATTCTCTGCCCCAACTTCCCTTCCCTGCTTTGTCTATCCAGAAAGGCCTTGCTGTCCAGGGGTCCCCAGGACCACCCTGGGTTTGGAAGATTCCCTAGGAGGACTCGCAGAATTCACAAATGCTGTTTCACTCACCCTGACAGTTTATTACAGCAAAAAGTTAAAGTGTTAGTTGCTCAGTCATGTCCGACTGTTTGCGACCCCATGGACTATTACCCTGCCAGGCTCCTCTGTCCATGGGATTCTCCAGGCAAGAATACTGGAGTGGGTTGCCATTTCCTTCTCCAGGGCATCTTTCTGACCCAGGGACTGAGCCCACATCTACTGCATCTCCTGTGCTGACAAAGAGATTCTTTACTACTGAGCTGCCTGGGAAGCCAGTTTCAGTTCAGTTCAGTCACTCAGTCATGTCCAGTTCTCTGTGACCCCATGGACTGCAGCACACCAGGCTTCTCTGTCCATCACCAACTCCCGGAGCTTGATCAAACTTAAGTCCCTCGAGTCAGTGATGCCATCCAACCATCTCATCCTCTGTTGTCCCCTTCTCCTCCGGTCTAATGCTGGCTGATTTATCTCAGCCTTTGCATATGCCATACTTGAACTCCCATGCTCACCTTTTCAAGTTATGCACATTCCACCTTAAATGCCATTTCCTGAGAGGCTCTCTCTGACCATTCCATTGCTCCTTGACCTCTCAAACTGCTCCCCGCACCATCACCCTATTTTAATTCTCTGCACAGTACTCACCACCAGCTGATGTTTCTTCTTTGTTTACTGTTTGTCCCTCCTACGAGAACGTGACGTCCGTGTCTGCCAAGGTCAGCGTGCCTGGCACATAGTAGGTGCTGAGTCCATAACTGTCCAATCAGTCAACTCATCCACAGTTATCCATCTTTCTCAACTCCTGTTGGTCACCTAAGGAGATAACTAAGCAAGCCTGGATTCCCCAGGAAGGACAGAGGTTTTCCTTGGGGGGTCCAGCCTTCCTCCAGCTCCTACTGGTGGTGAAAGGGCCAATTTAGAATCTTCTGGGGAACTAGGCTGGAGAAGAAAGTTTCCTGGGCTCGGCATTGCCTGAAAGGCATGCCCCCAGCAACCCTAGTAACTTTTGTCTTAGACACTTCACAGGTCTTTCTCTGCCAATTCCCCCAGCAACTAGGATAATGAAAGAAATTGTTTGGCTCTCCAGCCCTGGCTAGGCTGGGCACTTAGCCAGACTTGGCGGTTAACTATTGTGTGCCGGCTAATGGGCTCATCCTAGCAGATGCCCTTTGTGGAGGGCAGTCCTCCCAACAACCTCGAGAGGCACACATCATAATCCCGTCCCACCAATGAGGAGTGTGTGTACTCATCGCTCAGTCATGTCTGACTCTTTGTGACTCCATTGACTATAGCCTGCCAGGCTCCTCTGTCCATGGGATTCTCCAGGCAAGAATACTGGAGTGGGTTGCTATTCCCTTTCTCCAGGGGACCTTCCCAACCCAGGAATTAAACCTGGGTATCCTGCATTGCAGGCAGATTCTTTATTGTCTAAAGCACCGGGGAAGGCCGCCAATGAACGAAATGAGGTCCTAAGAGATGTAACCCCTTGTTCAGGCCACTTGGCCTCCCTGGGCTTAAATTTTCTCAACCACCTTCCTGGTGGATGAGAGAATGAAATGTACTTACAGAGACTGTGAGGCTAGCGTCATGCCTGGTTCTTGCAAAAACCCCATGAAATGCTGGTTGTGATTAATTACTATTTTTATTTATTTATTTGGTTGTGCCGAGTCTTAGTCGCTGGCACAGCAAATCTTTGATCCTCATTGTGGCATGCAGGATTTTCAGTTGTAGCACCTGAACTCTTGGTTGTAGCATGTGGAATCTAGTTCCCTGACCAGGGATCAAATTCCGCCCCCTCTCCCCACCCCATTAAGAGCAAGGAATCTAAGCCATCGGACCACTGGAGAAATCCTGTTAATGACTGTTTTTGCTAGGGGAAACACTAACCGAAAGCGCCCACCCTGGCCAGGCACTATAGTAACCATTTGTGTGAGTTATTCTGTGACAGGAGGTCCTGGTAAGGAACATGGAACTAACAAGCCATCAGCAACTGGGAGAATTTGGGAAAGGTCAAAAGGAGATGGCCATATATCCTACCAACCTCCCAGAACCCACCTCGCTGGAACCCATCTTGGCTGAGTAATGCATGCACCACCAGGAAGGACTTTGAGTCAGAATGTCGGCCAGAGATAACCCCCAAACTAATTCCATCATCATAAGCTTGAAAGTGGGAGCCACATGGCAAAGAAGTCCTTCAGCTTTTGCTTGCCCTCCTGCTCCTCCAGGGCGCCTCTTCCCAATAAATTCTCTTGTTTTGTCAGCACGTGTATCTCCTGGACAACTCATTCCCAAGTGTTAGACAAGAGCCCACTCTCGGGCCCTCAGAGGGGTTCCCCTTTCTGCAATATTTTTATTAGCGCCTCGTCCACCCAACCAGTGGCACAGTCAGGAATCAAAGTCTCCAGCTGTCGAAGTTTCAGCAACAGTTAGCGAACTCCAAGTCTCTAGAACACAGTTTCTCAGCCTTGGCTCTGCTGACTTTGGAGCTGGATCATTCTTTGTTGGGGAGCCATTCTGTACACTGTGGTATACTGAACAGCATCCTTGGCCTCCACACACTAGGTGCCGGTAGCATCACCCTCTCAAAAATGTTTCCGACTTGGCCAAGTACGCCCTGTGTGGGAGAGTCCTCACCTCCTGCTCCTGGTAGAGAACCATCCCTCCACTCTGTTACTATACTCCTGTTGCAGGCGTGCTTGCTCAATCACTGTTGTGTCCGACTCTTTGTGACCCCATGGAATGGAGCCCACCAGGCTCCTCTGTCCATGGGATTCTCCAGCCAAGAATACTGGAGTGGGTAACCATTCCCTTCTCCAGGGGATCTTCCCAACCCAGGGATCAAACCCACATCTCCTGCATCTTCTGCTCTGGCAGGCAGATTCTTTACCACTGTGCCACCTGGGAAGCTCACATTACCATAGCCATATTATTTTTAAAATTATCTTTTGTCTTTTATTTTTTAATATTTATTGGAGCATAGTTGGTTTACAGCATTGTGTTAGTTACTGATGCTGAATGTTCGTTACTGATGTCCGTTAATTGTTGCTGAATCAGTTATATATATATACGTAAAGCCACTCTTTTTAAGATTCTTTTTCCACATAGGTCTTTACAGAGCACAAGTAGAGCTCCTTGTGCTATACAGCAGATTCTTCCCAGCTATCTATTTTATGCACAGTAGTGTGTTGGGCTTCCCTGGTGGCTCAGTGAAAAAGAATCCGTCTGCAATGCAGAAGACGTGGGTTCAATCCCTGGGTCAGGAAGACCCCCTAGAGAAGGAAATGGCAACCCACTCCGATATTCTTGCCTGGGAAATTCCATGAACAGAGGAGCCTAGTGGGCTCCAGAGTCAGACAAGAGTTGGACACAGCTTAGCAACTAAGTGTATATATATATATATATATATATATACACACACATATATATATACAGTGTGTATATATCAATCTCCCATTTCACACATCCCCACCCCATTTTCTACTCTGGCAACTGCAAGTTACCTGGTAACCCATGAACAGTATGAAAAGGGAAAAATATAGGACACTGAAAGATGAACGTCCCAGGCCGGTACGTGCCCAATATGCTACTGGAGATCAGTGAAGAAATAACTCCAGAAAGAATGAAGAGGTTGAGCAAAAGCAGAAACAAAGCCCAGTTGTGGATGTGACTGGTGATGGAAGTAAAGTCTGATGCTGTAAAGAGCAATATTGCATAGGAACCTGAAATGTCAGGTCCATGAATCAAGGCAAATTGGAAGTGGTCAAACAGGAGATGGCAAGAGTGAACATTGACATTTTAGGAATCAGCGAACTAAAATGAACTGGAATGGGTGAATTTAACTCAGATGACCATTATATCTACTACCATGGGCAATAATCCCTTAGAAGAAATGGAGTAGCCCTCATAGTAAACAAGAGTCTGAAATGCAGTACTTGGATGCAATCTCAAAAATGACAGAATGATGTCTGTTTGTTTCCTAGGCAAACCATTCAATATCATGGTAATTCAAGTCTATGCCCCAACCAATAACGCTGAAGAAGTTGAAGTGGAATGATTCTATGAAGACCTACAAGACCTTCTAGAACTAACACCGAGAAAGATGTCCTTTTCATTATAAGGGACAGGAATGCAAAAGGAGGAAGACAAGAGATACCTGGAGTTACAGGAAAATTTGGCCTTGGAGTACAAAACAAAGCAGGTCAAAGGCTAACAGTTTTACTCACTAGTCACAGAAAACACCTTCTTTTAAGAATACAAGAGAAGACTCTACACATGGATGTCACCAGATGGTCAACACCAAAATCAGATTGATTATATTCTTTGCAGCCAAAGATGGAGAAGCTCTATACAGTCAGCAAAAACAAGACTGCAAGCTGACTGTGGCTCAGATCATGAACTCCTTATTGCCAAATTCAGACTTATAGCAGTGGCCACAGGACTGGAAAAGGTCAGTTTTCATTCCAATCCCTAAGAAAGGCAATGCCAAAGAATGCTCAAGCTAATACACAATTGCACTCATCTCAATGCTAGTAAAGTAATGCTCAAAATTCTCCAAGCCAGGCTTCAATAGTACGTGAACCATGAACTTCCAGATGGTCAAACTGGATTTAGAAAAGGCAGAGAAACCAGAGATCAAATTGCCAACATCTGCTGGATCATTGAAAAAGCAAGCGAGTTCCAAAAAAACATCTATTTCTGCTTTATTGACTACACCAAAGCCTTTGACTGTGTGGATCACAACAAACTGGAAAATTAAGAATTTTTAATAGATGGGAATACCAGACCACCTGACCTGCCTTCTGAGAAATCTGTATGCAGATCATGAAGCAACAGTTAGAAATGGACATAGAACAACAGAATTTGTTGGTCCCAAATTGGGAAAGGGGTACATCAAGGCTGTTTATTGTCACCCTGCTTATTTAACTTATATGCAGAGTACATCATGAGAAATGCTGGGCCGGATGAAGCACAGGCTGGAATCAAGATTGCCAGGAGAAATATCAATAACCTCAGATATGCAGATGACACCACCCTTATGTAACCAGAGATCAAATTGCCAACATCTGCTGGATCATTGAAAAAGCAAGCGAGTTCCAAAAAAACATCTATTTCTGCTTTATTGACTACACCAAAGCCTTTGACTGTGTGGATCACAACAAACTGGAAAATTAAGAATTTTTAATAGATGGGAATACCAGACCACCTGACCTGCCTTCTGAGAAATCTGTATGCAGATCATGAAGCAACAGTTAGAAATGGACATAGAACAACAGAATTTGTTGGTCCCAAATTGGGAAAGGGGTACATCAAGGCTGTTTATTGTCACCCTGCTTATTTAACTTATATGCAGAGTACATCATGAGAAATGCTGGGCCGGATGAAGCACAGGCTGGAATCAAGATTGCCAGGAGAAATATCAATAACCTCAGATATGCAGATGACACCACCCTTATGGTAGAAAGCAAAGAACTAAAGAGCTTCTTGATGAAAGTGAAAGAGGAGAGTGAAAACGTTGGCTTGAAACTCAGCATTCAGAAAACTAAGATCATGGCATCTGGTCCCATCACTTCATGGCAAATAGATGGGGAAACAATGAAAACAGTGAGAGACTTTATTTGGCGGGGGGCTTCAAAATCACTGCAGATGGTGACTGCAGCCATGAAATTAAAAGATGCTTGCTCCTTGGAAGAAAATCTATGACCAACCTAGACAGCATTTTAAAAAGCAGAGACATTACTTTGCCAACAAAAGTCTGTCTAGTCAAGGCTATGGTTTTTCCAGTAGTCATGTATGGATGTGAGAGATGGACTATAAAGAAAGCTAAGCGCCGGAGAATTGATGCTTTTGAACTGAGGTGTTAGAGAAGACTCTTGAGAGTCCCTTGGGCTGCAAGGAGATCCAACCAGTCCATCTAAAGAACAATCAGTCCTGAATATTCACTGGAAGGATGGATGCTGAAGCTGAAACTCCAATACTTTGGCCACCCTACGCAAAGAACTGACTCTTTTAAAAAAACCCTGATGCTGGGAAAGATTGAAGGCAGGAGGAGAAGGGGACGACAGAGGATGAGATGGTTGGATGGCATCACTGACTCTATGGACATGAGTTTGAGTAAGCTCCAGAAGTTGGTGATGGATGGGGAAGCCTAGCGTGCTGCAGTCCATGGGGTTGCAAAGTGTTGGACACGACTGAGCGACTGAACTGAACTGAACCACAAGTTTGTTTTTACATATGTACATATTAATGTATTTCAAGGGACTCTGAAGTTGCAAGTATTAATACACATACTGTCACCAATATTCCCAGTGACCTGAGGACTTCAGTTTGCTACTCTGCTTTGCTTTTCTTAAAAAATTTACTTTTGGCTATGCTTGGTTTTCATTGTTGCATGAGGGCTTTGTCCAGTTTCTGTAAGTGAGGGCTACCCTCTAGTGGTGTGCGGGGCTTCTCATTGTCGTGACTTCTCTTACTCTGGAGCGCCGGCTCTGGACTGTGGGCTCAGTAGCTGTGGCACACGGGCTCTAAGGCACATGCTACCCTGGTTGCCTGATGAGCAAAATAAACCAGAGAAGTTCAACAATTTTCCCAAGTTCTCTTGACAAGAGGCTGATGGAACTGAGAGGCAACCCCCTCCTTTTCCAGCTATCTTGGAATCTGTGTATTCAAAAATTCTTGACAAAGGTTTTAAAGCATGATCCAGTGTTCTTGCCTGGAGAATCCCAGGGACGGGGGAGCCTGGTGGGCTGCCGTCTATGGGGTCGCATAGAGTCGACACGACCGAAGCGACTTAGCAGCAGCAGCAGCAGCAGCAAGAGTAATGTGGTTAGTCCCCCCTCCCTCGCCTTTGCTGCAAGTCTTTATCTTTTAGAAACTCAAAATAAAACATTTACAGAATGATAAGCTTTACAGAAGGACTGGGATTTGCCTTGAAATAATAATCCTAGGTGAGGTGGATGGCATAGAGTTGGCCAGGGGGTGATGGTGGTCAGGGCTGGGGCTGGGAACTCATTCTATCACTCTGCCTACTTTTATGAGGTTTTCAAATTCTCTTCAGTAAAATTGTAAAATATTCTTCTATCTGCACTCTGAGGAAATACTCGTGGTTATCACTGTGTACTGAGTCGGGACTGAGTCCTGGGCAGGGCATTTCCAAGGCTGCTCAGCCATCCCGCAAGCTTAACGTTATCGTTTCCTTCTTATAGAAGAGGAATCTGGTCTGGGAAACGTCAATAAACTGAATCAGGCGCTTCGCGTGGAAGGTGCTGGGCTGAGCTTGAGCAGAGCTGCAGCGCCCCCTGGAGGTCATAGCTGGGCCTGCCTCGTGAACTTGAACAGGGTGCGGAGGGGGTTGAGAACGTATGAGAGATGCTGGCTGCCCCGGGTGCAGCATTTGGGGACGGGGACACCAAAAGAACAAAGCAATAAAGATAAATAAATTTTTTCAGTTCAGTTCAGTTCAGTTCAGTCACTCAGTCATGTCCGACTCTTTGCGACCCCGTGAATCGCAGCACGCCAGGCCTCCCTGTTCATCACCATCTCCCGGAGCCGATTCAGACTCACGTCCATCGAGTCCGTGATGCCATCCAGCCATCTCATCCTCGGTCGTCCTCTTCTCCTCCTGCCCCCAATCCCTCCCAGCATCAGAGTCTTTTCCAATGAGTCAACTCTTCTCATAAGGTGGCCAAAGTACTGGAGTTTCAGCTTTAGCATCATTCCTTCCAAAGAAATCCCAGGGTTGATCTCCTTCAGAATGGACTGGTTGGATCTCCTTGCAGTCCAAGGGACTCTCAAGAGTCTTCTCCATCCATGATCTTTGCTTTCTGAATGTTGAGCTTTAAGCCAACTTTTTCGCTCTCCTCTTTCACTTTCATCAAGAGGCTTTTCAGCTCCTCTTCACTTTCTGCCATAAGTGTGGTGGTGTCATAAAAGGATAAAAATATTTCCATGCAATATTTTTTTAGGAACTCAAAAGCAGTGCAGAAAAACCCACATAAATTAAACATCGCAATTTAAAATACAGAGAGGTGGGAATTCCCCCGCGGTTCATTGGTTAAGACTCTGCACTTTCACTGCAGTGAGTCCAAGTTAGATCCTGGTGGGGGAACTAAGATCCCACAAACAGAGCAGTGTGACCCCCCCCCAAAAAAAGCCAAAACAAAAATGAAAACAAACCAACAAATGGAAAACAGTGAGGTGGGTGAAATGAGTATACAAATGCAGAATCCTGTTTTCATTAAGATTCTGATATTTTGCTCATCATGGATTTCTGTTTGCATTGATTTTGAGTTTTTAATTACTTAATAACATTTATTTGCAAATCAAAATCACAGTGAGACACTACCTCAAAACCACTGGGACAGTTGTAATCAAAAAAGTAGAAAATGACAAGTGTGAGTGAGCATATGGAAAACTTGGACCTCTGCTAGATGGGAATGTAAAATGCTTCAGCTGCTGTGACAGTTCCTTAAAGAGTTAAACACAGAATTGCCATGTTGTTGCTATTTAGTTCCTAAGTCCTGTCCAACTCTCTGCGACCCTATGGACTGCAGCCTACCAGGCTCCTCTGTCCATGGGATTTCCTAGGCAAGAATACTGGAGTGGGGTACCATTTCCTCCTTCAGGGGACCGTCTCGATGCAGGGACTGAACTTTCCTCTCCAGAGTTTCAGGTGGTCTCTTGCATGGAGCCACCAGAGAAGTCCCAGAGAAATGTCTATTTAGATCTTCTGCCCATTTTTTGTTGTTGTTGTTGAATTGTTTGCTTTTTTTAAAATTGAACCGTGTGAGCTATTTGGTGCTAATCTCTTATCAGTCATTTCACCTGCAAATTTCTTCTCCCATTCCCTAGTGAGATTCAACCATTCTTAAACCAACAGCATAATTTGCTACGAAAGTGACACTCACTCACATGCAGAAGGGGCATGTCCCAGGCACATAAAACAGTTGTCACTCCCTGAGTGTTTGCTTAGTGACAGATACTAACCTGTCACTCTTACTAACCTTTTCAATAATCAGGTGCTGGTTTTAATCTTCATTTTCAGCAGGAGAACTGGAGAAAAGGAAGGTGAAATAACTTGGCCAGATGCACAGTGCAGTGGTTTTTAAATCTGACTGTAAATTCCTTGACAGTCATCCCCTCAAAAAGTAGACACTAATTCTGCTCCGCTTGAGTGTGGATTGCACTTAATGACTAGCTTTTACTGAACAGAATAAAGCAGAGGTAACAGTGTGTGCATGTGTAGAAGCTGGCTTTAGAAAAGGCAGAGGAACCAGAGGTCAGATTTCCAACATCCACTGGATCACAGAAAAAGCAAGAGAATTCCAGAAAAACATCTACTTCTGCTTCATTGGCCATGCTAAAGCCTTTGACTGTGGATCACAATAAGCTGTAGGAAATTCTTAAAGAGATGGGAATACCAGACCACCTGACCTGCCTCCTGAGAAACGTGCATGTAGGTCAAGAAGCAACAGTTAGAACCGGACATGGAACAGCCAACTGCCTCCCAATTGGGAAAGGAGTACATCAAGGCTGTATAGTGTCACCCTGCTTATTTAAATTATATGCAGAGTACATCATGTGAAATACTGGGTTGTATGAAGCACAAGCTGGAATCAAGATTGCTGGGAGAAATATCAATAATCTGATATACAGATGACACCACCCTTCTGGCAGAAAGTGAAGAAAAACTAAAGAGCCTCTTGATGAAGGTCAAAGAGGAGAGTGAAAAAATTGGCTTAAAACTCAACATTCAAAAAACAAAGATCATGGCACCCGGTCCCATCACTTCATGGCAAAGAGATGGGGAAACAGTGGAAACAGTGACAGACTTTCTTTTGAGGTCTCCCCATCTGTCCTCCGCGCCGCCGCTGCCGCCGTGGCGCCCATCGTGGACCAAGCGTGGGCTGTCAGTCCTCGCCGCAGGCGGGGCGGGGCCGTCTGGCCCCGGGGTGATTGCCTTCCTGCCCCTTTCTTCACCTCGTGGGTTTCCGCTGCCACTGCACATTGCCCCCAAAGGATCCCGGCTCCTTGTGCTAGCTTTAGCTTCTCTTGTGCCGTCTATGAGGTCGCACAGAGTTGGACACGACTGAAGCGACTTAGCAGCAGCAGCAGCAGCAGTGGCTCAGAGTGTGCCTGCAATGCGAGAGACCCAGGTTCGATCCCTGGGTGGGGAAGATCCCCTGGAGAAGGAAATGGCAACACACGCCAGTATTCTTGCCTGGAAAATCCCAAGGATGGAGGAACCTGTTGGGTTAGAGTCCATGGGGTCATAAAGAGTTGGACACGACCGAGCATCCTCACTTTCACTTTCACAATCCCTGTGGAAGGTAACCTCAGCCATGAAGTTAAAAGACACTTGCTCCTTGGAAGAAAATCTGTGACAAATCTAGACAGCATATTAAAAAGCAGAGACGTTACTTTGCTGACAAAGGTAAGTATAAAGCTATGGTTTTTCCAGTAGTCGTGTATGGATATAAGAGTTGGACCATAAAGAAAGCTGAGCGCCGAAGAATTGATCCTTCTGAACTGTGGTGTTGGAGAAGACTCTCAAGAGTTCCTTGGACTGCAAGGAGATCAAACCAGTCAACTCTAAAGGAAATCAATTCTGAATATTCATTGGAAGGACTGAAGCTGAAGTTGAAGCTCCAATACTTTGGCCACCTGATGCGAAGAACTGATTCATTTGAAAAGACCCTGATGCTGGGAGAGATTGAAGGCGGGAGGAGAAGGGAGTGAGAGGACAAGATCATTGGATGACGTCACCAACTCAGTGGACATGAGTTTGAGCAAGCTCTGGGAGATGGTGGAGGACAGGAAAGCCTAGCGTCCTGCAGTCCATGGATTCACAAAGAGTTGGACACCACTGAGCGACTAAGACACACACACACATTCTCCAGTACCACTTAAGCCTTCCATGCCTATAGCCCTGGCTGACATCTGATTGCAGCCTAAAAGACCCCAAGCCTAAACTACCGAGCTCAACTCCCACATTTCTGCTTCTAAAGCTGTGGATAACTAGTACTTGTTGTTTTAAGCTGTTGTGTTTAGGGGGACATTAGTTAAACAGCAGTGAATAATCAACCAACTTGAAACGGACAGAGATGGGATTTGAACCCAGGTAGTCTGGTTCCACCGCCCAACTTAAGTTGTAATATGGAAAGTTAGAAACAGTGTAGACATCCATCTTAAGAAACTGTGTAAATAAAGTATAAGCCATTCACTTGATAGAATTCAATGCAGCCATGAAAATGAATGAACTAGATCTTCAAAGCTTTCCCCTGAGAAGGTGTCCATGTTCTATTATTATGCAACAAAAGCAAGGTGCCAAAGGGTGCATGTTGGATGAGTCCATTTTGGTCAAAATAGAAGCTTTTTCTCCACGTATGTTCATGCATCCATACTAAGTCACTTCAGTCATGTCTGACTCTTTGTGACCCCATGGACTGCAGCCCACCAGGCTCCTCTGTCCATGGGACTCTCCAGGCAAGAATACTGGAGTAGGCTGCCACGCCCTCCTCCAGGGGACCTTCCCAACCCAGGGACTGAACCCAAGTCTCTTAGGTCTCCTGCACTGGCAGGCAGATTCTTTACCACTGACGCCACCTGGGAAGCCTCACATATCTTCATATGTGTGTAATAAAAGGGCTGTTCGTTGTGGTTACCTCTGGGAAGGCACGTTATGGATGAGAGGAAGTAAATCTCACTCTTCTTTTACTTCATATGCTTCTCTATTCTTTGCATTAAAAAAAAAATGCTTCTCAATCAGGAGATTGAGCCTTCGTTTCTTGCATTGCAGGCAGATTCTTTACCATCTAAGCCACCAGGGAAGTCCTTTTTAAATAACAGGTTCTTTTTATTTTGGGTGATGTTATATTATGTCATTTCATTTTATATTTTTGGTCACACCATGCAGCTTGTGGGATCTTAGCTCCCCAGTGAGGGACTGAATCCACACTCTCGACAGTGAAAGTGCAGAGTCCTAACTACTGGACCACCAAGGAATTCCCTATAGTTTGCATTTTTTCTCTTTAACTGTTTTAGATTTCTTATTTTGGGCTCCCAGCAAAATGATTCAGTTATCCATATTGTACTACTTTTGTAATTAAAAAAAATCTGAAAGATACACAAACAAAAGCCTTTGCTTTATAGGATTTTGAAAAATGTGCTTCCCTTCAGGAAACAGTCTGGAATATTTGGTAAAAAAAAAGGAATGTGTGACTGCCCACTGACAAGTGCCCATGTATGCATTCAGACAGAACAGGCCTGTCATTCACTTATCTGGTTGCAATTTTGTTCCAGGGTCATGGTGTGGAGAGAAGGTCCTTTTAGGATTTTGTTCAGTGGGCATAAGGCTGTCATAACATATTATTCAAGAATCAAGAATTTCCCTAGTGGTCCAGGGGTTGACTCCATACTTCAATGCAAGGGGCACAGGTTGAATCCCTAGTTAGGGAAGTAAGATTCCGCATGCTGCAAGATGTGGCCAAAAAAAAAAAAAAATTCTAAGAGAAAGAGAAGAAAGGTCGTTGTGAGAGCACAGCAAAAAGGCAACTGTGTGGAAGTCAGGAATTGGGGTGTCACCAGACAGCAGATCCGATCAGCACCTTGTTCTCGGGCTTTCTGCCTCTACACTCTGTCATATTTGTTGTCACAGTGCCAGCAGGCTGAGCCGTGGTGCTTGCTGCTCCAGGTCACATCACGGTGGAGTCCCCTGGACAAAGCTTGATGAACTGGGTTCCTGGGGATGTCATAACAAAGTCCCACAGGCAAGGTGGCTTAAAACAACAGAAATCTATTCCTTTTAAAAATATATGTATTTATTATTTATTCAATGATCTTGGTTGCACTGGGCCTCAGTCACAGCATGCAGGGTCATGCCAGACCTTTAGTTGCATGTGGGAGCTAGTTCCCTGACCAGGGATCAAACCCAGCCCCCTTGCATTGGGAGTGTACAGTGTTAGCCACTGGGCCACCATGAAAGTTCTCAGAAATCTATTCTTTTCCATTTCTGGATGCTGGAAGTCCTTCCTTGCCTCCTCCAGCTTCCATGGCATTCCTTGGCTTGGGGCTGCATCACCCAGCCTCTGCCTCCATCATCACATGTTCTTCCTATGCGCCTGCGTCCAACTTTCCCTTTCCTTACAAGGACATCGTCTACCCTAATCCAGTTATGACCCCTTCTTAACTTGATTAACATCTCCAAAGATCCATTTCCTAGTAAGATCATAGTCACAGGTGACAAAGATTAGGACCTGGATCAAATAGCTTTATGAAGAGACACAATTCAACCCCCCATACATGGGTTTGGAGGACACACACAAGGTGGTTAATTCAGTTAGAATTCAATTCAATTCAATTATATATAATTCATATAAATATATATGACTTAGTGGGTAAAGAACCTGCTTGCAGTGCAGGAGACATCAGAGACCCGGGTTCAATCCCTGGGTCAGGAAGATACCTTGGAGGAGGAAACAGCAACCCACTCCAGTTTTCTTGCTGGGAAATCCCGTGGAGCCTGGTGGGCTACAGTCCAAAGGGTTGCAAAGCATGGGACAAGACTGAGTGACTAGGCACGCATGACTTTGGCCAAGCCCTTCCTTCTCTGAGACTCAGCTGCAGGATGGGAGTGATGACTAATACCTCCCTCCTGGCCCACCTGACTGGCCCCTACTTCTCTGTCTCATTAATGGTCATTCACTCACTCAGCTCTTCGGGCCCCAAACCCAGAATCATTCTCGATTCCTCCCCTTTGTCCCCAGTTCGACCCTTCAGGAGCCTCCCACCCAGTCCAGGCTCTACCATCACCTCTCCACTCATCCTCCTGTCTCCACCTTGATCCCCTGAAGTTTTCCACATCTCAGCCAGCTGTTGGCATCTCTGGTTGAAAACTATTCAGTCTCTTCCCCCAACATTTAGAGTAAAAGCTAGTCTTCTTAAAAAAAAAAAGACCTTACCTGTCTCTTTGATAGACTCATGGCAGAGGACTGAATAGAACCCCCCCAAAAAAGGTGTATCCAAGTCCTCAACCTTGGAACATGTGACTGTGACCTTATTTGAGAAAAGGGTCTTTGCAGATGTAATTAAGAATCTTGAATGAGATCGTCTCTGATGTTAGGATGGGCTCTAAATCCAATAAGAGTCCTTATAAGACAAAGGCAAAGGACTTCCGTGTTGACGCAGAGGATAAGAATCTGCCTGCCAATGCAGGGGATACACGTTTGATCCCTGGTCCAGGAAGATTCCACATGCTGTGAGCAACTGAGCCCCAGCCACACTACTGAGCCCGCGCTCTAGCGCCTGGGAGCTGCCAGTCCTGAGCCCGTGTGCCCTAGCTTGTGCTCCACAGTTAAAGAAGCCACCTCAATGAGAAGCCCATGCCCCACAACCAGAGAGGAGCCTCGGTTCTCTGCAACTAGATTTTAAAAAAAAAATTTTTTTTTTTTTTTTGAGAAGGGCAGAATGGAATTTGGGAGGGATAAAGAGAAAAAGTCCCAGTGAAGACAAAGAGTGGAGTGATGCAGTCACAACCCAAGGAAGGCTGATGCCCCAGAAGCTGGAGGAGACAAGGAAACATCCTCCCCTAGAGCTTTCAGAGGGAGCTCTGTATACTAACGAGGAACAATTCTCAATAGACATAGTGGGGAAAACAAGGTACAAAACAGCAGGTAATTTTTAAAAAGAAGATGTGGGGACTTGTGGCGGTCCAGTGGTTAAGAACCTGCTTTTCAATGCAGGGCATGTGGGTTCAGTCTCTAGCCAGGGAACTAAAATCCCACGCGTCACAGGACAGCTAAGCCCAAGTGTTGCAATTAGAGAAGCCCCATGCTGCAACAAAGCCTGTGTGCCCAGCACAGCCAAAACAAAATTTTAAAAAAAATATATAGAGAAAATGGGGACACATATATGTATGCATGCTCACATATGCTGTGTTTAGTCGCTCAGTCTTGTCTGACTCTTTGTGACCCCATGGACTGTAGCCTACCAGGCTCCTCTGTCCATGGGATTTCCCAGGCAAGAACACTGGAGTGGGTTGTCACGCCCTCCTCCAGGGGATCTTCCCCACGCAGAGATCAAACCCAGCTCTCATGCACTGCAGGCAGATTCTTTACCGACGGAGCCACTAGGGAAGCCCTCACATGCTCACATAGGGAAAGAATATTTTTTAAAGGGNGTCCATGGGATTTCCCAGGCAAGAACACTGGAGTGTGTTGCCACACCCTCCTCCAGGGGATCTTCCCAACCCAGAGATCAAACCCAGCTCTCATGCACTGCAGGCAGATTCTTTACCGACGGAGCCACTAGGGAAGCCCTCACATGCTCACATAGGGAAAGAATATTTTTTAAAGGGAGGATAGCAAGAGGCCATGGTGGTGTCTGGGGAGAGAGACAGAAGCTGGGGATGGGGGAGGAGACAGGAACACTGCTCACCCTTTGAAATCTTTGCATCTTTTATGACAGACATAGTCTTTATTTTTAAATGCCAGTTAGGAGACTTTCCTGGAGGCCCAGAATTTAAGAATCTGTACTTCCACTCCAAGGAACACAGATTCCATCCCTAGTCAGGGAACTAAGATCCTCCATCCTCTGCAGCCAAAAAAATTTTTTAATGTTAGAAAGCTTTTGGAGCAGTACTGCCCCCATAGAATTTCCTGACATGATGGAAATGTTCTCTGTCTGTGCTCCCCAATACGGGCAGACACCTACCATACATGGCGATTGAGTGCTTGAAAAGGAGTTAGTTCCATGGAGAAAGGAAATTGTCAGTTTTATGCAAGTGTCGTCCATTTACATTTAAATGGCTGTCACCTGCCAAATTGGACAGTGCAGCTGTGTAGCATCATGGACAACCTCTTAGGATTAAACATTGGGTGAAAAGAGCCAGGTCCAGAAGTGGAGGTAGAATTCGGTAGATATTATGTTTTTTTTGTTTTAAAGAAACAGCTAGAAGTACAAGGGCAGGGGGAGGGGGCGGGAATGACAAGAAATAGACTAAAATACAACCTGCATCTGGAATTAAGTGATATTTTTCTTTCTCCAAATGTTCTGTAATGAGGTTACATTTTTTTAAAGAAATATACGTATTTATTACTCTATATATAGTATGTTATGGGCTTCCCTGGTGATGGAAGTGGTAAAGAACCCACCTGCCAATGCAACAGACATACAGCCACACGTTTGATCCCTGGGATTGGGAAGATCCCCTGGAGGAGGGCATAGCAACCCACTGCAGTATTTTATCCTGAAGAATCCCATGGACAGAGGAGCCTGACAGGCTACAGTCCATAGGGTCGCACAGAGTCAGACACTACTGAAACGATTTAGCACTCACCCACGCACAACATGTTATATATGATGAATGTATACAGTTTAGTAAATTATATACAGCATATTAATTTACTGTTTGTTATGCTATATAGTGTGTAGAAATTAAATCACATATATTTCTGTATGCTGTGTGATAGCACATAGCAAATTAAATGACAGATAGTAGGTTCACCATATGCTATTATGGTACATAATAGCATATTATATCAAATTATCAAATTATATATCATTATATATCGTTTATTAATTTATTATATGCTGCTATAGTACATAGTAAATTAAATGGCATATAATACATTAGTGGGCTTCTCTGGTGGCTCAGATGGTAAAGAATCCACCTGCAATGCAGGAAACCCAGGTTCGATCCCAGATTAGGAAGATCAGAGCCACTAACACTTTCACTTTTTCACAGTACATTAATGTACTTGTGCTATTTATTGTACATATTAAATCGAATTCCATATAAACCTAGACTATATCATCAGTTCAGTTCAGTCGCTCAGTCGTGTCCAACTCTTTGCGACCCCTTTTCTTCCAAGGAGTAAGCGTCTTTTAGTTTCATGGCTGCAATCACCATCTGCAGTGATTTTGGAGCCCAAAAAAATAAAGTCTGACACTGTTTCCACTGTTTCCCCATCTATTTCCCATGAAGTGATGGGACCAGATGCCATGATCTTCGTTTTCTGAATGTTGAGCTTTAAGCCAACTTTTTCGCTCTCCACTTTTACTTTCATCAAGAGGCTTTTTAGTTCCTCTTCATTTTCTGCCATAGTATACTGTTATACTAATGATACTAAATATAATTTAGCTGTCCTGAATTATTCGAGGCCTCCATGCTCCGAAGTTTTACAGGCACTGGACTGTCCAGCTCCCTGGACAGTTGCACCTACTCTGTGTCCAGCAGTCCAGTGTTTAAGCCTTTTCCTGTCCCTCTGGGCAGATGACTTCACCTCTCCAAATGTTAGTTTCCTCATCTGCAAAATGGGAAGGTTATCCATGCCTCCCAGGTGCTAGAAATCACTTCTCCAAATGTGTCCAGCACACCCCTGAGGTCCCTCAGATCCTTTCCAGGACCCACAATGTCAGACCCCCAACCATGATGTTAATGCTACATCGTTTGCCTTCTTCTCTGGGGGGGCATTTACCCTAAAGGTACTCAGGCATCACGCTGGTGCCTTAGCAGAAATCAGCAACAGCGCCAAATGTACTGGATAGTGAACAGTCGTGATACTGTTCGTCACAGCACCTGTGCAGCAAAAGGGGTTGGGGGGAGCCATTGTCACTTGATTTTATCGCTGAAGCTTGGTGAAACAGTAAAAATTGTTAATTTAAGAAAATTTCAACCCTTGAGTATATTTTCCCCCTCATTCACTTTCTCATACTATTTTATAATTCATGTACGGTTGAATTTACCCTTCAGTGTGCAGGTTAGCAGACTTTGGCGCATGTGCATGTTAATATTACCGTGGCCACAATCAGGATACTGACCCAACTAGCTTTATCATCCCCTCAAACTCCTTGGCAGAAAGTGAAGAACTAAAGGGCCTCTTGACGAGGGTTAAAGAGGAGAGTGAAAAAGCTGGCTTAAAACTCAACATTCAAAAAACAAAGATCATGGCATCCAGTCCCATCTTTGCCACTTCATAGCAAAGAGATGGGGAAACAATGGAAACAGTGACAGACTTTATTTTCTTGGGCTCCAAAATCACTGCAGACAGTGACCTCAGCCATGAAATTAAAAGATGCTTGCTCCTTGGAAGAAAAGCTATGACAAACCTAGACAGCATTTTAAAAAGCAGAGACATTACTTTGCTGACTAAGTTCTGTCTAGTCAAAGCTATGGTTTTTCCAGTAGTCATGTGTGGATGGGAGAGTTGGACCATAAGGAAGGCTGAGGGCCAAAGATTTGATGCCTTCAAACTGTGGTGTTGGAGAAGACTCATGAGAGTTCCTTGGACAGCAAGGAGATCAAACAAGTTAATCCTAAGGGAAATCAGCCCTGAATATTCACTCATTGCAAAGACTGATGCTGAAGCTCCATTTAGCCACCTGATGTAAAGAGCTGACTCATTGGAAAAGACCCTGATCCTGGGAAAGATTGAAAGCGGGAGGAGAAAGGGACAACAGAGGATGAGATGGTTGGATGGCATCATCAGTTCAATGGACATGAGTTTGAGAAAGCTCCGGGAGTTGGTGATGGACAAGGAAGCCTAGTGTGCTGCAGTCCATGGGGTTGCAAAGAGTCAGACACAACTGAACAACTGAACAGCCACAAACTCCCTTAGGCTGTCTGCTTGGACATCCCTCCCTAACTCCTAGCTTCTTCCCATTCCTCTGTCAAGATAAGTTCTCTTGGAGACTTCCCTGGCATTCCAGGGGTTACGATTTCACTTTTCAATGTAGGGAGAGTGGGTTCAGATCCCTGGTCAGGCAATTAAGATCTGATGTGCCTCATGGCCAGAAAACCAGAACATAAACAACAGAAGTAATAAGGTAACAAATTCAATAAAGACTTTAAAAATGGTCCACATTATGTTTGTTTTTTTTTTTAAATTTTATTTTTACTTTATTTTACTTTACAATACCATATTGGTTTTGCCGTACATTGACATGAATCCACCACGGGTGTATACGAGCTCCCAATCCTGAATCCCCCTCCCACATCCCACCCCATATCCTCTCTCTGGATCATCCCAGTGCACCAGCCCCAAGCATCCTGTATCCTGTATCGAACATAGGCTGGTGCTTCGTTCTTTTTTTTTTCAAATAAGAAAGGCTTTATCTGAAGATAAAACAAATAGCTCATACATACACACACACACATCCAAATGCAAGTAAGAGTTCACCGGGTTTTATAAAAGAGAAAGCTGCACTCAGGTGTCAATTAAAATTGGAACCATTGAAGAGATGCCCTCTGCTTGTGATGACATGGGTACAATCTGTGCTTGAGAAGAAGTTGTTTGGTGGTGGCATAAATGTGGGAATGCAGGACAAGAGTTAAGCAATACAGGGCAGAATGGCAGGTGGGTGAAAGCTCAAAGACCCTTTTCTCCATTCTAACATGCTTTTGTTCTGCCCTGGGGAATTAAAGCAGTCACCCAGTCACCTTACAAAGAACCTCAATTTCAAAGAATACTTTCAAAAGTTGAAAATAGATTTAGAGTTGTTACTAAAGTTATACCGAGACGTCAGTGGAGAAAAATAATTTACATTTTCAAAAACCAGGCTTCACACAATGGCAGGCACTAAACCAAGTTCCCTGTGCTCATGGTAGAAAAGCTGAGACTGATCTTAATAAAGGCTCATCTTCTTCACAATGAGCAGGAACTCCTGCTCATTGACTTCTCCGTCTCCATCTCGATCAGCTTCATCAATCATTTCCTGCAGCTCCTCGTCAGAGAGGTTCTCACCCAACTCCTTGGCCACACATTTGAGGTTTTTGAATGATATCTTCCCAGTCTCATCATCATCAAAGAGCTTGAAGGCTTTCAAGATTTCTTCTTTGGTATCCTTCTCAGACATTTTCTGAGTCATCACAGTTAAAAAGTCACTAAAGTTTATTTTTCCTGTCCCTTCCTTATCAATTTCGCTTATCATTTTCTTGATCTCTTCTTTTTTCGATTCAAAGCCCAGGACCCTCATTGCCACCTTAAGTTCCTTAACATCAACTGTCCCAGTTCCATCAGCATCAAACAGATCAAAAGCTTCTCGAATTTCCTGTTTCTGCTCTTCGGTAAGCTCAGGTTTAGGACTCATCCTTTTTCGCTGGGTAGTTGATGCCATGTTTGCCTTCTTAAAGTTAGAGGCCATCCTGGATGGATTCCACTTCCCGTTGGTGCTTCGTTCTTACATGATAGTATACATGTTTCAATGCCATTCTCCCAAATCATCCCACCCTCTCCCTCTCCCACAGAGTCCAAAAGTCCGTTTTATACATCTGTGTCTCTTTTGCTGTCTCGCATACAGGGTCATCATTGCCATCTTTCTAAATTCCATATATATGTGTCAGTATACCGTATTGGTGTTTTTCTTTCTGGCTTACTTCACTCTGTATAAT